>QNUK01001736.1:7500-31755 GCA_013621035.1 Clarias magur
ATTCTGTTGTGGAATGTTCCCTTCACTGACCTTCCCTGCACACAGTATGTAACGATAAACTTCTCATTCTCATGTGACCAGTTCCCTGATTATTAATCACACACACTGGTGAACCCACCCTATGTAAGAGCTTTCTACAGCAATGCTCAGTCTACTTCTATAGTCACAAAGGACCATAGGAGCAATGAAAAATTGCATTCAGCCTTCTCATAGAGAGTTTGGTTTGATTTCAAGGTTAGATCGACTATTTTTCTACGACCTCTTTCAACATTTCGTTGACAATGCGACAGAGACAGTTGAACAGTTATTTTAAATATTCCATGGGTAATGCAAACATTAAACCACTATGCTGCAAAAAGCGGTTGGAACAAACCCGCTCTCAAGGACACTTTTTATCACTTTCTCAAAAAGGGAGTCCTCGAGGAGTAGAGAGGACGTTCATTTACATAATGATTCGACTAAACAATCTGCTCCAGAACCAGCCACTATTTGTCCAATGGTCCACACCAAATATAATCACTCTCCCTGATCCCTTTATGAGAATGTGCCCATCACATACTCAGCTTCATGCCAAGACAAGACACCACAGTGTTTCCACACATAGAGTATACTTGGGTTGGTCGACCCCAGGCATATTGACGGCTGCCCAAGTATATTTGTCGATCCTTTTAAAAAATCCGAGAGAACGATGCCATCAGCAATCGATTTACTACGTGTCGGACAATAATGTTTGTTACTAATTAATCGATCGCGGGTGGTCTAAAGAATTAGAAGGGTTTACTGACCGTCGTTCAGATTCTGTAGAGAAATACAGTTTTGAGCAGCAAACAGCTCTTTATAAAACCCAAGAAGATTAATACAACTCAAGCACAATGGTCAATGCCCGATTTAAAAAATAAATAAATAAAATTATACGAAAGTCCTGCTGCTGTGTGTCAACGGGGGAGGCGTCAGACATTTAACTGTGCATTTGGGTTTTCTGATATGTCATGTACTGTAGATGATGGTATCATTACTTTTAAAACGTACATTTTACTGCTACTGTACCAGAATATGGTAATTATGTCACAAAAATGTATTATTATTATTATTATTATTATTATTATTATTATTATTATTATTATTTGGTCGCAGAAACAACCTAAAAAGCCTGTTCTACTGGTTACCACCACAAGTACATTTCAGACCTGAAGGAAACACTGAGCACATTACATTCTATTTCTCCTTGGTCCTTTAATCTGCATGTAAGTATCCAGCATACAGGTGTGGTCATGCATACATTCATGCATATTTGCACACTCTATTTAAATTCTATGCCAATTTTTACAACTGTTGGCTTTATACTTTATACTTATCTTCTATTTTTTTTTCTTCTACAGGTAAGTTTTTCTATATTTTATTCTTATTTTATTCCATAATTTATTTCTTATTCATAATCTGTTTTAAAGGTCACGTACATAGGGGCCTCCGAGTGGCGCAGTGGTTAAAGCCCTGTCATCCGGAGATCGCGAGTTCGATTCCCGGGTGATGCTGTAGCCTCTCGCAGCCGGAGGTCTAGAGAGAGCTGATTGGCCGAGCTCTCTCAGAGGGGAGGGATGAGAGGTACATAGTGCTCCGACATTAATCACGGCTCAGCCAATCAGGGGCGTCTGTGAGCTCGCGCAGCGGAGGGAGCGGATAGCGCTGTCCTCCGAGTGTGTTATGCCGCCCCCAACGGTGCGCGAGCGAGCAGTTCGAAAAGATACGGTCGGCTGGCGTCACATGGTTCGGAGGAAACATGTGATAGTCTTCGGCCCTCCCGGCTGAGTGGTAGTAGTAGCCTTAATGTGGGAGCCCCCTAGTGACGGGGAGGAATTGGACACGACTAAATTAGGGAGAAAATCGGGGAAAAATGCAAAAAAAAAAAAAGAAAAAGGTCACGGATGCAAGCATTTAGCTGCATATCGTACTGTGTTTGACTGTGTGTGTGTGTGAGACCAATAAAATTTGTCTCTGTTTTGGCAGTGCTGATCAACCAGGCTACTGTAATAAAATGGACTATTTACATACTGCCACCACCTCACCCTCACTGCATTCGCACTACTGAGGGGGATACATCAGTAGCAGCATGAGCATGCTGAGTCCATACCCATTTTCCCCAAACCTGCTCTCTTATAACCGCTAGACATACAAGTATAACCAACAAGTATTCTGGTCCAATAGAAAGCTCATTCACTGGTCATCCCACTGCCTCTGCCCTTCTCTCCGGAGTAAAAGCAAAGAACGGAAAACAACTTTTAGCACCAACTCTAGCCACTAGGAATATTGCATGACCTCTCCTGCACCCTGCCAGGGTTCCAGTCGCTTATCAACGACATCCTAAGATATGTTTTTGGAAGATTTTTATCTACTCTTCCCACCACACCCACATTTTCCATGTTCCCAAGAGATTCAGCTAGACTCAACTACTAAAAAGGAGAAAAATGTGAATTTCACCAAATCTCCTTCCTTAGGTACAGCATTGGCTCTGAATGAGATGATGGATCAGAACAATCTATCTGCCATGACAACCTGGCCCTGTCTGAAGTTAGTAAAGGAACTGTCAGTGAGTTATTTGTTTTGTAAACCTGATGATTTGTTTGCAGATTCTGTACAATTGCAAACATCCCTTCTTGAAACGGGGGCTAAGCATCTCCAAAATGCAAGTGGAGCCCTTATTGTCACATCAATGTGGAGACAAACCAAATCTCCATCCAGTTGCCTGAAGAAGGTTTCTCCGGCAAAGCAGAATTATGATGTTGGGTATTTTTAACTGCTTACAGTCATGCTGGCACTAAAGGAATAGCATCACTGACTAGAGGGAGCTAAATAAACCCTTCATTATTTTGACAGACAAGCAACCCTTCCCAGCAAGAATTCCTAGTCACCTTCTCTTTTGAACAAGGATCTGAAGATGCCAAAGGGCTTTATGCACGAGGTTTGAAGAAATCCAGTAAGAACCACATCCTTTTGTTGTTGTTGTTGTTGTTGTTGTTTTGCTTCATCTGAGCTATCATCTGGAACCTCAATCAAGATAGCATGAGCTACTGTGCCAGTCATCAAGGTTTTCATAGGATGTATCATATACTAAAAGCCAAATCCTGGTGGCCCAGCATGTTGAGTGATAGCCGTGGATTTGTCTACATGATTTCCCTCAACCATGGTCAATGAAATATGTCCACCAAGGATAAGTCTCCTTGAGTAAACTTTATCAAGTGATTACCAATCACCTGGACGGACTGGCCACCAGGAGCACCGGGAGGATTCCTGCTGGCCTGGCATCTGACTTGGCCTGTCACCAGCTAGCGTGTGTGTGTGTGTGTGTGTGTGTGTGTTTATTTTTTATAATTAATATGTTTTTTATATTATTGCCCATCCTGTGTACTAAAGTGATGATTTCTGAAATTGGCATTCAATTAGTTAATTAAATAATGGTAACAATATTAATCTGTTCATTAATCTGATTCTGTTGGTCTCGACTGGCAGTGTTACATTATGTTCCTCCGCGTCTCCCCAGAGCGGAATAGTGTTTAAACAGATTTGCTAAGAGGGAGAGAAAGTGGCCAGGTAGAGCAGAGAGGAAAAGGGCACGCAAGAAGAAAACACTGCAAGAAGAAGCAGTGAAATGTTGCACAATTTCAGATTTATTCAGGTTACATCTATATATATTTATTAATTTCATCTATAAATGACTATAAATGAAAGTTTTTTTTCATTTTAACTGCAAATAAATATTAGATGTAGCACAAATAATATCATCACTTAAAATACTATATGCTAAAAGACATTAATATTATTTATTGTATTAAGTTTTTTTTTTATCAGACACAAAATTTAAAAAACAATTTAGGAAGGGAGCAGGGAGACAGGAGCTATAGTGCAGACATGGTAGACATTTATAAATAAATCCATCTTTGTTTAGATTCTCAACAATCAAATTACAATGAGGTGGTTGTTTTGCACCAAGGTGGAGACAAGTTCTGTTTGTTCCACTAAAGCAGAAGAAGTGACAGGTGACAAGAAAAATACTTTATATACTGTATACACAGCTCTGGGAAACAAATAAGAGAGCACTGCGATTTACTCCAGAAAACGTCTGGAATGTCATCAAGAGGAAGATGGATGGTCACCAACCATCATGCAAAGCTGAGCTGTTTGCTTTTTTGCAAATATACTGTAGTATAAAGTTACCGAACAGCAATGCGGAAACTGGTGGAGAGCTTGCCAATAAGCATGAAAGCTGTAATTGCAAATCTGGGTTATTCCACCAAATACTGATTTCATAATGAAAAATTTCAAAAAAGCATATTTGTTTACTAATTATTTGCATTTTGTTTTATTTGAGTTATTAAAACTGTGCAATTGCTGCATGATCTTGGGTTATTTTGATGTGCTGTGATGCTGTAATTTCCTTTAAATATACACTCTAAATAACAATAATTATACAGTATTTTGAATTTAGGAGAAATGTTGTTAAAAAAAATTTATATCTCACTTATACATGCACCTGTAAGAAAAAAAAAACTAAGAAACTGATCATTTTTTTATAATATTTTTTATATTATTTCTTTCCAGAGGGGAAAAAATAAGGCTGTCTGTGTTTTCTAAATTCATTTGGTGCATATGGTCTGGGTAGGTCTGGGATTTCCCGGCCTGAGACTGTGTCCCAGTCCGCCCCTTTCAATCACACACACCTAAACACGTTCCCCTGCACAGAGTGTTTAAGGACTAACCAAGCTGGCCTCTTCTGTTTCTCTTGTACGCTTAGCTTCTCTTCTTCTTTTTTTAACCTTGCTTCTTGCTCTGTTTCTTTCTCATGCTCACAATTGAGGTTTAATGATTGCCTTAAGACATGATATTGAATAATGCACAATAATAACATTTATATACATTTTTACTAACTGCAGTGCTGGCATTGGTACATTCACCCATGGAGGAAAACGTCAAGGGAAAAAGGTTTATAATCAGAATTTTACAATAGACTCTTCTTTTGTTCAATACTCATACAGTACCATATTTGTTGTACCTGTTTTTCTAGGACATGTTTTTTTTTTTTTTTTTTTTACTATGTTGGTAATGATAACTCCAAGTTTCAAAATCCACAGAGGAGCTACAGTATAATCAGTTTGGAATTCAGAATGTTTTCAATTGAAAATGTTCTTCAATTTTATTTCAGTTGTAATGTTTTAAGCAGCTGGACGGCATGCTTGTGAAACTTCAGGGAAAGCACAAAAAGAAGTATGAAATTGAAGCTTTTTTTTTAACCTGTTAGGCACAGCTGTGTATAAGTAAGTTGGTGCGAGCCTGATCACCGCTGGGGTCAGGTTCAGGCTGGGTCAGAAAAAAGCAGGAAGTAAGGAAGTAAACACAAGGGCCCTTTTGGCCAGAGACATCTCAGACATACAGGACACAGGAAACATGTACCCATGTTTTCAAAGTAAAGTAATTCTATAACCACATTCTTTATTAAACAAAAAAACAATGTGTTACTCGGAATTAGTTATTTTCCATATGTGCACAAAAATGATCCGGTTTCTCGAAGGTCTGTTTAAATGCAAGTGGGAGCCTCAGAAACAATGTTCGACTTTCCTTCGAGTTACTACTGTATCTACTGCGTACCACTGTGTACCAGCATTGTGGAGAAAATGAGGCTTGCATGCAAATCCAGCTCTTTATTCTCACAGTGCCTGGCATGTCCTGCTCTTAAATATAAACATATTGGTCCACACAGGTTCATTGGCATACAGGTTCCCCCTCCAGCAGGACAACGACCCGAAACATCCAGCCGGCGCTACAATGAAATGGTTTAGATCAAAGCATATTCATGTGTCAGGATGGACCAGAACTAGATGCACTCTGCACTCTTTACATTTGGAAAGCTGGCAGAGACAGACTCCAAAAACTGTATTACTGCATATTTGTAGATTATATATTTTTATAGTGGCATTTGCCTCTTCTTATCTTCTTATCAGAATCAGATTTGGAAAGAGCTTTATTGCCAATTCCATTTGCACATACAAGGATATTTTAATATTGTACATATTTTTAGTGCACAGTGAGGAGAGCATTTAACTGTTCATGAGATGAAAATCTGTGAAAAAAAAAAAAAAACATGAAAAGCACAGACGTGTGCTCTAGCACAGACCAGACGGCAAACATTCTAAGTGATTTTCTGAGCCCCTTTCCTCACTCTGGAGATCTACAGTTTTTGCAGGGTGTGTAGGGGAACGCCAATAATCCTTTCAGCAGTCCTTTGTAGTCGTTTAGTGTCTGATCTTGTAGACAGACAGATTCAATGACGGCTGAGTAATACTTCTTCTATCTCATATTTCCATTTAGGTCCCATTTAGGTTAGTTGTGTAAGTATTTCATATTGTGTATGCTTGTGTATGTGATAAATAAAAAATGTAATTTGAAATAAATCTGTCATTGCAGCGAAAGGTGGTTCCACAAAGTATTGATTCAATGCGGCTGAATACAAATGCATGCCACTGTAGCACTTATTTTCTTACTTATTGCATTGTTCTATCACATACAGTAAAATCCCAATAAAATATATTTAGGTTGTAACATGGCATAATGTGGAAGAGTTCAAGGGTGCGAATACTTTTTGCAATGCATTGTACATCTCCAAGGCTTTTTTGCTTGTTTGTTTGTTTATTTTTACAGTAGAGGGTCAAATAAATTCAGCTGCGCTTTTGAAAATGACCAAACAAATGACCTTGGAAACCATTACTGCATATATGAAGACACACATCTGGTTCTTTTTTCTTTCTTTTCTTTTCTTTTTTTTTTTTGCACACCCCTCTGCTGCAAATCACATACTCCACCTTTCCTGTGGTGAAATATTTGTGCATGCTGATAAGAAGACAGAGAGGAAAACCTGAAACAAACCCTCAATCAGTGGGTTAGATGTTTGTAATCAAGAACAATCGTGTTATTATTTTCATGTTTATTTTTACACATGGTCTGCATACATCTGTTGCGCAATCTGTTGCCGATACCAATAAATGTGCCATGTACTGTATTCATTCATGACAATCTTTCCATGTGACCATGGACCATGTGAATTTATTATTTCCAGTAAATGTTATTATTTCACCTCAAATTTAATGAAATACAATGAATAAATAAAAATGTTCATTGGCTGATGTGTGTTTTCCCATGTGTATGTGGGTTCCAAAAGGTTCATCTAGTGTGTCTAGTTGCTCATGAACATGTTGGTATTTGGGGTCCCAAACTGCCTTTAAGAATTCTGACAGAAACGTAACAGACAAATAACCAATCAAAAATAAGCCAACAGTAAAAAATAAAATAAAAAAGTTAATTTTTTTGAATACAGATTCATTGTATAAAATCATGTCACTTTACATAGGCAGACACAATTTTTTATTATCATATAATACAATAATAATGATTATTTTTCCTCATATATTGTACATTACCATTAAAACCATTAAATCAAAAACATTATTCTTTGCTCATCTAAACGAATCAACTGTGTGAAACGTATTACAATGGATGCCTTCATGTCTACAGTATTCATGTACATGGTAAAGTATTTTTATGTGTGCAATAAAACTATCAGCAGCAATGCATGCTCAAAAAAACAAAAACACTATTCAGCCTTGTTTTGGGTATCTGATTTGTCTTATTTACATCTGCACTGTATACGTTTGATCCAGTAAAGGATTATGGTGCGTTCCTAAATTTTCTCCACTTTCACATTTACACAATAACTAAAATGAAAAACAATACCTATGCAAGAATTATAAATGTTATTTCAATATGTCATTTGACTGGATATCAAGTACAATAATAATAATAATAATAAAAATAATAATCTGTAATAATTTCTATAGTTGCTTTCTAAAAATGAAGGATGATTAAGATAATACTATAGTAATACTACAATCTATGCTGTACTAGAATACAAACACACACCCAAGTATTGTTATAACTGTGTTCTTTTCCACCACAATGTTATGATTGACCTCTGCGATTTTTTCCACAGAGCCTCTCATATTTTCATTACACAGTTCAGCTGTAATTATCATAGACCAGGGGTCGCAATCTTATCCGGAAAGGACCAGTGTGGTTACAGGTTTTCATTCCGGCCAAGCAGAAGGCATACAAGATAGTCCTTTTAAAGTAATGATCATCTGTTGGAATCTTGATTGAGGTGCTGCCAGGGTGTAATTATAGTTAATAATCCCTAATGAAAACCGCTCCCGTTAAACAGAATCGTTGTTGTGTTTGCATGAAGGAGGACACTTTAAGAGCTACATAAAAAGCTAAATATACAGCATGCAGCCACTCAGTCACAGCACAAGTCCATTAATACAGGAGGTTCATCCATTTCAGTGATCCGAAGGAGGCAAAGAAAAACACATTCTGCTTGAAATACAGCAGGAACAAAGCAAAAAAGAATGATTAGCGTCACCGGTGACATGATGTGCTGTATATCTGAATTACACACATCCTGTGTTCCTTTTCATAAGACAGCTACATTCTTCCACTGAATGTTACGCAACTATCTAGAGGATGTCTGTTGTTTGCCCTGGAACTTCTCCATAGTTCAGCAAATTTGCAGGACACTGTACGTGGAAGTACAAATTACCAAAACAAATCATTTAAGCCAGTATTCAGGTTTAAACATAGAATGCATAGAACAACATACAGACACAATAATAATAATAATAATAATAATAATAATAATAATAATAATAATAATAATAATAATAATAATAATAATAATTGGATTTATAAAACTGTCATTGCGCATTAACTCCATTAATATAATTGTGTCCTATTCACAAGAAACCTGGGTGAATTGGATGAGCTTCATGACAAATAGCCTACAGTTTACAGCTTACTGTAAATCATGTGTTGTAGTCATGTGAGAAAAAGCATGTTGTAAAGTAAAGTAAAAAAATAAAACCTATAATCTTTGAAGATAACTGAAAACATGAATTTCACATAACATACCAGTATACACTCACCTAAAGGATTATTAGGAACACCTGTTCAATTTCTCATTAATGCAATTATCTAAATCAACCAATCACATGGCAGTTGCTTCAATGCATTTAGGGGTGTGGTCCTGGTCAAGACAATCTCCTGAACTCCAAACTGAATGTCAGAATGGGAAAGAAAGGTGATTTAAGAAATTTTGAGCATGGAATGGTTGTTGGTGCCAGACGGGCCGGTCTGAGTATTTCACAATCTGCTCAGTTACTGGGATTTTCACGCACAACCATTTCTAGTGTTTACAAAGAATGGTGTGAAAAGGGAAAAACATCCAGTATGCGGCAGTCCTGTGGGCGAAAATGCCTTGTCGATGCTAGAGGTCAGAGGAGAATGGGCCGACTGATTCAAGCTGATAGAAGAGCAACTTTGACTGAAATAACCACTCGTTACAACCGAGGTTTGCAGCAAAGCATTTGTGAAGCCACAGCACGCACAACCTTGAGGCGGATGGGCTACAACAGCAGAAGACCCCACTGGGTACCACTCATCTCCACTACAAATAGGAAAAAGAGGATACAATTTGCACGAGCTCACCAAAATTGGACAGTTGAAGACTGTAAAAATGTTGCCTGGTCTGATGAGTCAGAATTTGGCGTAAACAGAATGAGAACATGGATCCATCATGCCTTGTTACCACTGTGCAGGCTGGTGGTGGTGGTGGTGTAATGGTGTGGGGGATCTTTTCTTGGCACACTTTAGGCCCCTTAGTGCCAGTTGGGCATCGTTTAAATGCCACAGCCTACCTGAGCATTGTTTCTGACCATGTCCATCCCTTTATGACCACCATGTACCCATCCTCTGATGGATCCTTCCAGCAGGATAATGCACCATGTCACAAAGCTCAAATCATTTCAAATTGGTTTCTTGATCATGACAATGAGTTCACTGTACTAAAATGGCCCCCACAGTCAGCAGATCTCAACCCAATAGAGCATCTTTGGGATGTGGTGGAGCGGGAGCTTCGTGCCCTGGATGTGCAGCCCACAAATCTCCATCAACTGCAAGATGCTATCATCCTATCAATATGGGCCAACGGTGCTAAAGAATGCTTTCAGCACCTTGTTTCATCAATGCCACGTAGAATTAAGGCAGTTCTGAAGGCGAAAGGGGGTCAAACACCGTGTTAGTATGGTGCTCCTAATAATCCTTTAGGTGAGTGTATTTCAGCTGTGTAACATGCATACCACTGAAAACATTCAATGTTTTTTCTAAGGTTATATACTGTGTGTAAAAGCTTTACCAGTCAAATGTTTGGACACACATTATAACTCCATGGTCTTTACTGATTTTTTATTGTAAAACAATGCTGAAGACATCCAAAATGCAATAATGCAATAATCTCATTTGAACAGCTGCTATTGAGATATGTCTGCTACTTAGACTTTGTAAAGCCTTCAAAATGGCTCTAATCTGAGTTGCTATTATTTGGTGATTTCTGAGGCTGGTAACTCTCAATGAACTTCTCCTCTGCAGCAGAGGTAAACATTGGTCTTGCTTTCCTGGGAAGGTCTTCATGAGAGCCAGGTTCATCATGGTGCTTAATGGGTTTTGCAAATGCACTTGACACTACTGTTCTTGCAAGAACTAATCCACAACAGCTGGCAATAAGTGACTGTTTAATGTCGTATGTGTGAAAAAAATGAATGAAGAATGTAGAAAATAAATGCAAACGTACAGTATGTCCAAATGTTTGATTCAAATGTTTGAAGTTCTTTATGTTCCCAAGCTAATTTAAGCATTTTTTTTTCTAGTTATCCTCACTGTAAAATGGATTTATTATGGTTATTTTCTTCACATTGGAAAACTTACAAAAGTTTAAGTGATCTCCACTCACAAGCATTCAAACATTTTTCCGACCTCATTTCTTCCTGGAATATGATGGTTCACCACAATCTTTTTAATAATCCATTGGACAATTCTTAACCCGATTTTATTATTTTCAGCAATCTCCGTAATTGTTTCCTTTGTTTGATGCAGGCCAAGACTCTTTTGAAACAGAGGTATTTGCTTAGTTAAATTCAAGTAATTTTTTATTTACATGTTTTTTGGGCTGGGCGATTCTTCTATTAGAATTCTATTGGAAATCACAAGCACTAGTTTTGCTTCCTTTGAGAAACAGTTCATAATATTTACAAAAATAGAAAATGAAACAAAAGCATAATGCTCCAACAGGCAGCACGGTGGTGTAGTGGTTAGTACTGTCATCTGGCACTGCCAGGCTCGATTCCTGTCTCCGTGCACATGGAGTTAGCATGTTCGTCCCGTGCTTGGTGGGTTTCCTTTCAATGATCTCTGCAGATTAGGCTAATTAGCATTTTCAAATTGCCAGCCTGTGAGCAAGTGTACGTATGTGTGTGCCCTGTGATGGATTGGCACCCTGTCCACCCTGTCCAGGCTCCAGCCCCCCGCGACCCTGAATACAGGATAAAGCGGTATGAGTGAGTAATGCATTTGGTACACCTTGTTATGTCTGCTCTGCCCAGTTCTCCAATTGGGATTTCTTCAACGTATTTACAAATATGTCTGCATATGCCAATCTCTACCATACTATGATAAGACTTTGTAATTAAAAATATCTAGGTGAACCTGAAACTGGTACGGGAAAGAAGTTGAGGTGAATTAAAGTCTTTGGAATGTTTTAAATGGTACTTGTGATCTTCAACAAATTCTAATGAAAAAGATTTTGTATGTAACTACACTTCACACATTTTCCTTATTCCTATTTGCTTCCATGACTCACTACAAAAATAAATGCTTAATTTTTTTTTTTTTTTTTATCAAAGCATGAGTTTATTATGTGTTATATTAGAATTCCACTAGCAATATTATTAACTGTATAACAAATTATATATTTACATTGCCACAAACACTACTTCAGGGTTATTTATCGACTGGAACAAAGAATTATAGTGTTTTTCATTAGCAAAATCATGTACAATTTTTATGCTTTTCTCAAAACTGCTCAAATTTTGCTACCAACATGTTCATACTGTATAGTATATCATATACATATATTGAATTTATATATAATTATTTTCAGCACCTCAAGAAATGTAACAACGCTTTACTTGTCCTTGTATTTTGTTCTTTTTAATGAAGTACGTACTCCATTAAAAGTAATACTAATATACTGTAATACCTTTGCACTTTATTGTAAAACCATTATAATATGCGGCTGGTGTCAGTTTACATGCATATAATAATATTCCTGTATCTATCTTCTTCCTGTTTCCTGTTTTTCTTGGGGTAAATTTGGCTCTGCCTTAACCACTCCTCATAGTCATTGTTTGCACCTTTCCATTAAACCCGCAGTGCCTAGTTAGTCACAGTTTGTGTGTGTGTGTGTGTGTGTGTGTGTGTGTGTGTGTGTGTGTGTGTGTGTGTGTGTGTGTGTGTGTGTGTGTGTGTGTGTGTGCATGCATGTGCGTGTGTGTGTGTGTACAAATAAAAAAGCTGTACACAAATAAAACGGCTTTATTCTGAACTGAACAAATTACAAATTATATTGGATTATAATGAACAGTAAAAATTGTAAAAAAAAAATTGTAAAAATTATACTTGAATTGCTAAACAATATTTGCCTATTACAAAAGCAAACTTTTTAGGATTTAATTTAATCCTATGGAAGCATACCGGTTAAGGGTTTTGATCCAGATTTAAACTTTACCTGACAAAAACACTAATTCCACTCATTAGAACAATAATGAATGTTTTTAATACAGTATGTATATACCTGTAAATGCTGTTTATTTAAATGATGGGTTCAGAGAAAGATAGTGTTTTTGTTTCTCCCAACAATAGATTTGGACTTAATTCTGTGCCAGAGTGAAAAATAATCACGTCAGTAGAAAAAAAATAATTGTAACACACACATGCAATGAGGTTTTACACACACACACACACACACACACACACACACACACACAGCTTGTACTTTGTTGGATCTTCCAGAATTGTTTCACTGGCTCCACAATGAATAAATGCCAAAGGTGTTTAATTCCCAAACTTCCAATTGGCTATTATGGAATAATAGTTTTTTTTTTTTTTTAAGGTCTCTTAACCTTGCATGTGGAAATCCTCTTACTTTCAAAGTGATCTCCATTTAAGTGATCACCAATCATGATTGTTCAAATTACATTTCCGACCGCAGTTCTTTTTAGAACATGAAGGTTTTTACAAAAATCCTTTTAATAACGCGTTGGTCAGTTCTTATTTCCAATTGTATTCATTTCAGCAATCTCCCTAAATGTTTTCTTTGCTTGATCCAGGCCAATACTTTTCTTCTGACATGGTTGTTTAAGAAATGAGAAGATCCTCTCGGCATCAGTTAAGGTTAAACAAAAATAGTGATTTTGTTTCTCTATGTTGCGACAATGGATTTGGGGGACCGTAGATTCTGTGCCAGAGAAAAATAATCATATCAGTGGGAAAAATAAATGTAACGTACAAATGGCAAAGAGGTTTTCCACTCACACACATACAGTTGCTGCCAAAGTTTATTCTACGCAAATGAACCCCTGTTGTTCCACTGGCCCTACAGTGAATAATAGCCAAAGTCGTTCAGTTTCCTTATATCATTTGGGCAGCTGCCTGTCAAACTTCCTATTAGCTATTATTCATCGCACTGAAATAATAATGGCACCAATAGTGCCATTCAGTTGTTTAAACAATCAAATTTACTTTAAATAAACATTGAGTTAAGTGTCTTGTTGCCAAATCTGCAAAGTGTGTTAACGTATTATTTCCAGGGAGGATTGGCCACAATCCAATAAGTGCTCACGCATCCGAACTTAAGTGAAGCGATATTTCCATTTTTACTGTACACACCTACAAAAAAAAAAAAAAGACTGATGAATTATATTTTATTGCATTGTTTCATTTTAACTGTTTTTATCATGAAGGTTTGATTATAGCTCTTACACGCTTTTAACTAATTTGTGGTTATTTTTGCGTTCAGATACAGTACATGTCGTAGCCTCACATTTTTTAGGCAGGATTTGTAATAACTGCTATAACATGAAATGATGCACAGTCAAAGAAAAAGAAAAGTGAAAGAAAAGTTGAATCTATACTAGTGTAATCCAAACTGTTCAGGCGTATAGGCTACAGCCTATGGAGAGTAATCATCATCGTCATTATCATCATCATCATCATCAAATCACAACAGGAGCTTTTATGTTGCTTTATTTAATGCAGTGTAGTAAAATCTGGTGTAAATGAGCATGGCAATGTTATATTTTTGCACAAAGGAGAAATGAGGACGTATTTTCACACATAAACTGGCCACCACATTGTGCGCCATGATTAAACCAAATAGCAGTCAAAGAACTATTTGAGCATGTGACCGGGTTTTTTTTTTTTTTTTTTTGGGCCAGGCAGTGTAGATTTGTGATATGCACAGGTTCACTATTGTGTCCCAATAAAACAATGAGTCTAGGAACAGCCCTGTTTTTTGTACAAAGTATGACGTGTGGTAGCAAAGAACCTAAAGGAAACTGTACATGATGATTATTATTTAACGTTCTTAAGTTTATTAACGTACCTTAACGTGTTCTTATTATTCTGAGGTTTTATTAATACCTTACAGTATATGTTTATCTTGGGTGGAAAACAAGAAAGAGGCAACCACAACACAAATGACCAGTTTATACAAGATCCAACTTTACATACTGTAACTCAACAGTGTAAAGTTTTTTGTAAAGCTCAAAACTCCAAAGCATAATGATTTTCCAAATGATTACTTTGTCTGTATGTATATTAAAGCTGTTCCATAAACAATATATAAGACCCTACATTTGAAGGAAGGGTTTTTTTTCCCTGCTATTTTGTTTCTTTTTGCTAAGTAATGTTATGCATAAGTTTTGTTTTTTTCTTGTACTTGGGAGTTTTCATTCTCATACCATGAAAAATACAAGGCTCTACAATTACATGAAAAAAAAAAAAAGTTTGTACAATTACAAAGGAGCCGAAAGCTGTTTGTGAAAGCATGAACCCATGTGGAGGTAATTTTCTAAAGCTAATGACACCATGTCACATTACTTACCCAATATCTTACATAATGGAAACTTAACACAGTACTCAAGTTATTTTAACCCTATGGAGGACTCTGTCTGAATGGATCTTAATTTTTCTTATTTAACCTGGTGTGTATTACATTTTTATAATGTTAATATCTTTGTTTGGGAGGCATGTTGGCAAAGTGGTTAGCACTGGTGTCTCACACCACCAAGGGTCCACTGTATGTGCATGGAGCCTAAATTTTGTCCCCGTGCTTGGTGGGTGCTTTCTTACAGGTACTCCAGTTTCCTCCCATGGTTCAAAAACATGCAAATGAAGTTAATTGGCGTTCTTAAATTGTTCGTAGTTTGTGTGTGCGCCCTGCGATGGGTTGGCATGGAGTACCCCACCTCATGCCCTAGTGCCCTAAGATAAACCCTGTATACACAATAAGTCATTCAAGTCATTTCACTACCCTGTTTTTTGTTTTATCCAGAAGTTTTAGATATGTTGAGGTTGATTGTAGAGATGAATGGATCAGTGAATCTCGCTCTTAATTAAGATAATTAGTTTTTTTTTTATGTTTAATATGAAATAATTTCAATCTGTCAGTATAGAAAATCCTTGAACTGTGTGTACAGATTAGAGATGTAAACATTATGCCTGTAGAGAAATCTAAATGGATTTATATATAAGGATATCAGTTTGGAATAATTTTCTCATGAGGTGTTCTGTGATTTCATGCCTGAATAGCAGAAATTAAATCATTTTAACAAGAAAATCAACAAGCTTTGTGCACCTGGTTAATGTTTTATACGTTACAATAATATTTCAACAGTATTAGTTCAAGCTGTGAATTTTGTAAGAACAGCATTTACAAGATGATTTATGTGAAACATGAACATCTGCTAATTAATTTGATTTACCACCTTTAGGTAAAATTCACGGTTTTGTTCCAAATTACACTATATACATGAAGAACAAAAACTGTACCTAAAGGCTACTGATGCCAGTGGTATTATGCCATTACAGCTTTCATGCTAACTTAAATACTAATTTCCCACGAAAACATTCCTAAAAAATATTTATACTGTATATATTTTTAAAATATATAAATAAAAGAAAGTTATTGTCTGGTCAGTGGTCAGAACTTTCTCTATTAATGATATCTTGATATGTCATATTTTGGAGGACCGCAGCCCAGTCTCTGGTTTTCTGTCTGTATCTCTTTCTGTATGTCTGTCTGTCTGTATGTCTGTCCAGCCAGATTTTGTCACAACATAATACAAAAATAGCTGGATAGAATTTAACAAAACCTGACCTTAAGTATTTAAGCCTGTCCTGAAGTTAAAATTGCACCATGAATGAAATCAAAAAGTTGAGTAGAAGTGAAGGCATGAGCGGTTACAGTATGTACCAGATTAGAAACTGCAAGTTTTGACAGCAAACTGTGCATGCGTCAAACCGTGGGCACGTCGTAAATCGATCACTGGACAGAATAACACTTTTGCGGTACTTAGATATCTGTCTGCAGTTTAACCTGCACCATACGTGAAATCAAAATGTTGAGTAAAAGCGATGTGATAAACAGTTATGTGCTGGATTTAATAATTTACTTTAAAATAAACTACTGATAAGCTGCTCGCTCAATGTAAACAAACACCTGCACCGATAGATATTAAATAGAAACTCTAAACTGAATATTTATACTGGGATTAGTTCATATTTTCACCGCTGAAATAAGAGTGGTGTAATATGTCTTGAGCTCTTTTTGCTAAATCCAAAGCATGCCAGTTACAGTAGGTCAAAAGTGTGATATTTTCCTATGGATGTGCCCCTTCAACAGTCTTACAAAGAAATTTAATAGAGATTTAAAACTGTATTTTTAGAAGGGCATGAGAGAGATCTATTTGGAGCATATACTGTATATATGTACTATTAACTGATATTGAGTTTCATGTCATGTCCTGGTATAATGAGAATTGCTCTGACAGTCCTCACGAGCTTCATGCACTTAATAAAACACGGCACATGTAATTTAATAATAGGCCCCAGGGGCAAATGAATGTACATGCTGCGTTTGTGTATTTAAGTGTTTCCAATTAGCATGCTCAGAATGTGTGTCCAGAGTCAGTTCATCATTTGGACACATGGACAAATTCATTATCATGTTGCATTATGACTGTATGTTTTACTGCATTATGCTTGACATGACTGCCTGTGAACTGAAGTCAAAACAATGTTTATTTTACAATGCAAGTTAATAGAACATTAAGTAGATCATTCTGTTGTTTGCTATTGTCACCATTTAATTGCCGATTAAAGGGAAAGGTTTTATTTGATTTTGGAGACAACAATCTCTCTCTCTCTATATATATATATATATATATATATATATATATATATATATATATATATATACAGACGGGACAAAATTGTTGGTACCCTTCGGTCAATGAAAGAAAAACTCACAATGGTCACAGAAATAACTTTAATCTGACAAAAGTAATAATTTTTTTTAATTCTATGAATGTTAACCAATGAAAGTCAGACATTGCTTTTCAACCATGCTTCAACAGAATTATTAAAAAAAAATAAACTCATGGAACAGGCCTGGACAAAAATGATGGTACCCTAGAAAATACTGAAAATAATGTGACCAAAGGGACGTGTTAATTCAAGGTGTGTCCACTAATTAGCATCACAGGTGTCTACAATCTTGTAATCAGTCAGTGGGCCTATATATAGGGCTCCAGGTAGTCACTGTGTTGTTTGGTGACATGGTATGTACCACACTCAGCATGGACCAGAGGAAGCGAAGGAAAGAGTTGTCTCAGGAGATTCGAAAGAAAATTATAGACAAGCATGCTAAAGGTAAAGGCTATAAGACCATTTCCAAGCAGCTAGATGTTCCTGTGACTACAGTTGCACATATTATTCAGAAATTTAAGATCCATGGGACTGGAGCCAACCTCCCTGGACGTGGCCGCACGAGGAAAATTGATGACAAATCAAAGAGACGGATAATCCCAATGGTAACAAAAGAGCCCAGAAAGACTTCTAAAGAGATCCAAGGTGAACTTCATGCTCAAGGAACATCAGTGTCAGATCGCACCATCCGTCGTTGTTTCAGCCAAAGTGGACTACATGGGAGACGACCAAGGAGGACACCATTGTTGAAAACAAATCATAAAAAAGCCAGACTGGAATATGCCAAACTACATGTTGACAAGCCACAAAGCTTCTGGGAGAATGTCCTATGGACAGGTGAGACAAAAATGGAACTTTTTGCCAAGGCACATCAGCTCGATGTTCACAGACAGGAAAAATGAAGCATATGAAGAAAAGAGCACTGTCCCTACTGTGAAACATGGAGGAGGCTCTGTTATGTTCTGGGGCTGCTTTGCTGCATCTGGCACAGGGTGTCTTGAATCTGTGCAGGGTACAATGAAATCTCAAGACTATCAAGGGATTCTAGAGAGAAATGTGCTGGCCAGTGTCAGAAAGCTGGGTCTCAGTCGCAGGTCATGGGTCTTGCAACAGGACAATGACTCAAAACACACAACTAAAAACACCCAAGAATGGCTAAGAGGAAAACATTGGACTATTCTAAAGTGGCCTTCTATGAGCCCTGACCTCAATCCTATTGAGCATCTTTGGAAGGAGCTGAAACATGCTGTCTGGAAAAGGCCCCCTTCAAACCGGAAACAACTGGAGCAGCTTGCTCATGAGGAGTGGGCCAAAATACCTGCAGAGAAGTGCAGAAGTCTCAGTGACAGTTACAGGAATCGTTTGATTGCAGTGATTGCCTCAAAAGGTTGTGCAACAAACTATTAAGTTAGGGGTACCATCATTTTTGTCCAGGCCTGTTCCATGAGTTCATTTTTTTTATAATTCCGTTGAAGCATGGTTGAAAAGCAATGTCTGACTTTCATTGGTTAACATTCATAGAATTCTTATTTATTATTACTTTTGTCAGATTAAAATTATTTCTGTGACCATTGTGAGTTTTTCTTTCATTGACCGAAGGGTACCAACAATTTTGTCCACGGTGTATATATATATATATATATATATATATATATATATATATATATATATATATATATATATATATATATAGAGAGAGAGAGAGAGAGAGAGAGAGAGAGAGAGAGATCTATATATATTTTTATATATCTGATATGTATATTGATAGATAGATAGATAGAAGTGTAAGGAGAAACAGTGTATCAATATGTTTCCAGTGAACAGGCACAGAATATGTGGCAGGTTCATCATTTGGACTTGTACTAGACAAATCCAATATCATTGCAGGCAGAGGTTATATGAAGAAACACCAGAAGCGTCACTTTTGGGGAAGCATAGAACCATGAGAACCAGGGAACCAAAACTAAGAGTTTATGATACAGATGAATGGGAAATTATGAAATCCGGGAACTATGATTTAGGATTAAAGAAAGATCACTCAAATGTTAAACTTTTGACCTTTAATGTATTGAATCCCTGTGTATCAGATTACATTTGGATGATGGATCGTCCAAAGCCCAGCAGTGGGACTGTAATATAGCATGTTTGTTCAGTTTAAAATGAAATAAATGAATATTGCTTGATGCATCCACTGTGTCTAGATACGCTTATCGGTCGACCCTGAAACAGGAGAGAGGGACAAAGACACACACACGCATAATGTGCCTGACGTTCTCTGTTTATTATCAGCAAAGAACGCAGATTTAAGCCTTTTGGCCGAGTGCCCCATGTCACGCACATCCTATACATCAAAAGAAGAAAAGTCATTAACGTGTAAGTCATATGGAGGCCCGAAGACAGACAGACGATAGGAAACGCATTAGCATTTTCCGGTTAGACAAAAGGGTTTCAGCGAGCCATTTATGTTGCATATTTTTTCGGACATGGGCTATAGGAAGTAATACCATATAATGAATAAGGAAGCGCAGCAAGGAGGTTGTTTTATGTACGTCGAGGCGTGGGAAAGTTCACACAATTTTCAAAAACCTAGAATTGTGACATTGACAATGAATGTAAAAACAGCCTAGCATCCAGCTAACACTAACTGATGAGTAATGTATGTCAAGCATGATTGACAAACGCTGTGCATAAAAAAGGGTGAGCTACAGGTACACTTTCGATTTGTAGTCCTACTGTACATGGTGTGATAACAATGAGAGTGTGCCTAATAAACTGGCCACTAAAAACTGCCCATGATGTTACCGTATCACCGCAACAGTTTTTACCCAGATGCCTGCTTTTGTCCTCTATGTGCAGCCAGTGTTCCACTGAATTGTTCCGTTTGCTTATGATTTAAAATATATAATCAATATAACGTCAATTCTTCTTGTCATTTAGCTTAAAAATCATTTTGTATGAAATGTTTCACTTATCGAAAATAGAGAGTTAACCCTTGACAGCAAATCTGCTAATGTGTTTTCCTGTGCAGCAAAGCACACCCCTCTTTTTTTTTTTTCCCCTTCAGTAGGAGGTGTGACCATTATCCTGTTCTTTTCAGCGTCTATCATTGGTCGTCCTCAAACCTACGATCAATTTAAACTCGAACATCACTCTGAGCCCCCTCTCACAACACGCACAAACGCTTCAGACAGTGTGGAAGTGTGAGGCAGGAGTGATAGGGTTTAACCATGCCGGCGTTTTCAACCAACATGAGGCTGAAGTTTCCGATTGTGGCTTTGTTGCTGGAGGTCGTCACCATTGTCCTGTACGCTGTGTTTGTGGTGTATGATGATGATTCTGGTCATCATGGCCCTGAAAAGAATGCTAATGAGACAAACCCAGTGGCTCTCTATCCTAGTAAGTACTTATTACAGTTAATGAGAGATAGTGATAAATCTAAAAAAAATTTAAATAATGTATTGATGCTTGAAAGGGAATTGCATTTTTCCAGAATTTTAAATATTTAAATATAATATGTATATACAAATATATGCAGATACATTTATATTACAGTACATATATATTACATATATTACAATGAATGATATTGACTTTCTGTAATGTTCCGGAAACTACGAATATACCAAACATTAAATAAGGCATCATTACTCAAACCACAGGTAATATGTTGCATTATGAATAAATTTCATTGCGTTTTCCAAATAAACTGAATAGTCAATATGATATTAAGCTCATTCACACCAAATAGAAATTTTATATGATGTAAAACAGATTGTAATGTTATACAGTATGTGTGTGTGTGCGAGAGAGAGAGAGAGAGAGAGAAAGAGAGAGCGAGAGCAGGCAAAAATAGGAGAGATAATCAATAATTATTCAGAAAAATTCAGAAAACATTTTTATCCATATTCATATTTATGTTATTCATAAGTTTATATATACACTACTGATCTAAAAAATGGAATCTGGATGCCTTTAAATTATTAGTTTATTGAAACCCAACTACTTGGATCAAAGCTGATTTGAGAGGTTTTGTACTTTTTTTAAACCTGCAGCTTCCAGATGGTTGACTATATATTTATTTAACCTAGGACTTTCTGATGGTGGGATTTTGCAAGCCAGGTGAAGTTGGCGCGTGTTTGTAGTCGCGATTTCCAAACCGTAAAAAGCGTGCAGTCAGTTCAGGTCGAGTGCGGGTCAGCGGTTGACACCAGATGGAGGGATGATGAGCAATTAATGGAGATGTTCACTGTGTAATGCACGCAAACCTCAGGCGCACACGAAAGAAACTGGAGAAGCTTCATTCCCTTCCTGTGAGGTAGAATTGCAGTATGAGGGAGTGAGGGTCTGATAGCAAGAGAGAGGGAGTGCAAGAGGCATCTGGCTTGACTTATGTTAGACCATAAAAATACAATCATTCATCGACTTTCTGATTTAGCCATCAAAATATACAGCATTTAAGATTTAGGTTACGATTGCTATCATTTTTTCATGTAAACGAAACTTTATCTTGGTTCGAATTAGTACGATAGGAAAAACTGAAAGATAGAAAAAAAAAACACAGGACCATAATGAAAACAGAAAAAAAAAAAAAAAAAGAAATTATTCAAATGTAGAAATAAATAAAAGACAGAGAGAAAATAAGAAGAAAGACAGAAAGAAAGTAAAATAGAAAGAAAGAAAGAAAGAAAGAAAGAAAGTAAAATAGAAAGAAAGAAAGAAAGAAAGAAAGAAAGAAAACGTATAATAAAATTCATATATACAAAGATATGTAGACATCTATTATTGTACTATATTATTAATATTATTAAAGATTTAGTTTTCATTGTTATTACTGCTGTGTCATGATTGTGTTCAAATTATTTATATAGTAGATTTATAACGTGCAGCAAAGTCTTGGGTTGATTTTTTTGTTTGTTTGTTTTTTTGTTTTTTTGTTTTTTCTGCTGAAAATGTGGCCGCTCAAGTTTTTTTTTTATCTTCACGGTGCAGCAACAGTTTTAAGGGGTGGGAAGGGTGTGAGTGAATGAGATTATCTTCAACATCACAACTCCAAACTTTCCATTTATGTAGCGAAGTTCTGTGTGTTTTGCAAGTCATTACACGGTCTCTCATGAGCCAAATATAAACGTATGGTACGTTTAATGATACTGTATAATTACAAAACTTCTAGAATAGAACTTTATTATAATGATGTTGAATACAAATCTCGTCATATTTTGAAATGTCTGAGATATCACTGTGCGTGTACAGTAGATTATTACAGGATAGCAGGAAACCTGGAATGTCCTAATTAATTATTATAACATGTAATAAAAATGAACTTCCAAAGCTCATGGACCCCCAGGAGGGAAAGTGAAAGGGAGGTATTGGGGAGAAAGGAGGGAAAGTAGCCAGATGTTTTAGCAGTCTGGGAAAATCTTACAGATCAATCTCTTTGGGCTGAAGTCAAACGTAGCATGATTACAGTTTCAAAGAAATAAAAACAAGCCAAGGAATTTGGCTTTGAAAAAAAGCACACACCCATACAAGGGTACGCTTTGTCATCGAGCGTCAAATTAGTGCTGATAGAAAGTAATTGACCTGCTCTGCAGATCCAGCAGCGGAAAAAAGAAACCTTCTTCCCATTTGGCAACAAGAAAAGCCTTTGAGGTTTTTTATCAAGCGTTGTGTTATGCATGATGGACAGCAAACAAATGATTCTGTTGAAACTCTTTGAGTCTCACGCTAGGCCTTAATAGCCAAGTTTTTTTTTTTTTTTATTCAGTGAACCTAATGTATTAGTGCATTAGAGCACATATTGGATTATCTGCCACTGGATGGATGAAAATCCTGACTAACAATCATCTAGAAGGGTCATGCATGTACCCTAACTGAGGCTAGCTTAAATTAGAGTTAGAGATTTGAGTATGTTTTACTAATTCAAACTGAATAGCATCAACGTGTTACGAAAGGTTCGTCATCAATTATCGATGCTTGTGTGCTCCTTGGGGAAAGAATAAGCGTAATCTTGATCTTGATCATGTGAACATTTACATCATGTAGCCTGAATTTGAATTTGGGCGAGTAAATAATACCAGCTGTTTTTCGGTGGTTCCAAATTTCTCATTTGCTAACCATCATGGATGATGTTTGATCCTTATTCCAACTGCATGCAAAAACTTTTTCTTTTCTTTTTTTTTTTTTTAAGTTTACATTTGATTTTAAGAGTGTAAACATGTGTAAATGCTGCAAATGTAAATGTAAGCCTGCACAACTGCCAGTCAATCACATTTATGCATTCATGGAGATGGCAAGAAGTTCAAGCACTTGCCTAAAAATGTACTCCAATCAAGTAGAATCCAATCAGGTTTTACATGATAATTTAGTGAATAGAACTAAAACACACACACACACACACACACACACACACACACACACACACACACACACACACATACATACAGAAAATACTTAAAGTAAGTTGCACAAAAATATATGTAGGTACTGTAACAAAATGATTTGTTTCCTGTTACTTGCCACCTTTGGAAAATGGAGAATTCCGGAGGAAACCCACACAGACACGGAGAGAACACGAAAAAGGCGGCACACAATAATCTGAGCTCGGGATTGAAATTGAGACCCTAAAGCTGTGTGGGTGCAACACACGTTTCCCATCACACCACCTAAAATTATTATTATTATAATAAAATTTGTTCCCATAGCAACTCAGAAGTACATCAGCGCGAGAACCAGGTCTATCAAGTTGTCGAATTATGCTCAGGACAAGTAGCAGCCACTGTG
>QNUK01001737.1:0-31687 GCA_013621035.1 Clarias magur
TGGTGTCCAGTGATACACAGTGATGATGTCTGGTGGTGTCCAGTGATACACAGTGATGATGTCTGATGGTGTCCAGTGATACACAGTGATATACAGTGATGATGTCTGGTGGTGTCCAGTGATACACAGTGATGATGTCTGATGGTGTCCAGTGATACACAGTGATATACAGTGATGATGTCTAATGGTGTCCAGTGATACCCAGTGATGATGTCTGATGGTGTCCAGTGATACACAGTGTTGATGTCTGATGGTGTCCAGTGATACACAGTGATGATGTCTGATGGTGTCCAGTGATACACAGTGATGATGTCTGATGGTGTCCAGTGATACACAGTGATGATGTCTGATGGTGTCCAGTGATACACAGTGATGATGTCTGATGGTGTCCAGTGATACACAGTGATGATGTCTGATGGTGTCCAGTGATACACAGTGATGATGTCTGATGGTGTCCAGTGATACACAGTGATGATGTCTGATGGTGTCCAGTGATACACAGTGATGATGTCTGATGGTGTCCAGTGATACACAGTGATGATGTCTGATGGTGTCCAGTGATACACAGTGATGATGTCTGATGGTGTCCAGTGATACACAGTGATGATGTTTAGTGGTGTCCAGTGATACACAGTGATGATGTCTGGTGGTGTCCAGTGATACACAGTGATGATGTCTGGTGGTGTCCAGTGATACACAGTGATGATGTCTGGTGGTGTCCAGTGATACACAGTGATGATGTCTGGTGGTGTCTAGTGATACACCTTATAGCATATATACATCTTTATCAATACAGATGTAAAAGTAAAAACTAAAAGAAAAGTATCTTATGTAAAATTCTATATTTAACCGTCATGCCTAAGGTTTCCTGTGGTTATTATTTTATAATTGGAAATTCAGTGTAACTAATATGAATGCTGGCACTCACACATCACTTACTGTACACTGTAATATAGATTATGTGTGTGTGTGTGTGTGTGTGTGTGTGTGTGTGTGTGTGTGTGTGTGTGTGTGTGTGGGGTCAGGTCTGGCTCTACATTTCCAGCTGAATCATACCGTTCACGGCCCCTGAGGTTTGGTTTGTGCCGCACGGTATAACCAGCCTTCAAACGCTTTAGAGGAAATTCTTGGCATGTTTTGAAGCCTTGTGATAAAAAACAAAAACCAAACATCTGATTTTCATCTTAATGGTCCAAAGAACTCCAGGCGAATGTTTATGCAGACCCGGTCGTGGAGAAGGTGAAGCATTCCTCAGATTCCTCAGTTTAGAGGTCCAGTCTCGCCAGCGCATTACAGCTCGTCTGAGTGCCGTTCAGGAGATCGCTGTGGATTACAGATTTATAGGACAAGATTAGAGTCAGTGCAAGAGAATCATTAGGGGTCTTTTGTATGGAGAAATGTCCTAATTCTCACCCTGATCTTTATACATGTTGTTGTTGTTGTTGTTAGTTTTTCGGCTGCTCCCGTCGAAGGGTTGCCACAGCGGACCCTCCGACCTGCAAACAACTTGGCACAGGTTTTTATGCCAGGTGCTCTTCCTGATGCAACCCTCCCATTTTTCTGGGATTGGGTCCGGGCCTGGGGTTGAGGCATTGGGGGGGTATCGAACCTGGCCCTTCCACGTGGCAGGAGAGAAACTCTCAACTGAGAAGTGTTCTTTATGATATAAAACAATGAAACAATGAAACCACTTTCATGCTGCTTTATACTACAGTATATAGAAAGCCTTAACATATTTTTTATTTCTTTCTATAAACACAAGGGACCGGCTGCTAAAAATGAATAATGTCAGTATTTACAATGGGAAAGTTCCACATGTTCAGAATCAGATTAATCACACACTTGTGGACTTTATAGATTTATTAATTCTTATAAAAAATTTTTAAAAAATCTACAAAATCCTTAAAAGAAAGTTCTAAAGATATTGTTTATTTCTCACCAGTGTTTTAAATGCATGCACAAGCAAGACTACAGTATTAGGTAGTTTAGGCACAAGACTTTATTAGGCAGTTTATAAGGACCGTATTGGAGTTATACAGTGGAACCTCAGATCGCGAGTAACGTGGTTTACGAGTGTTCCGCAAACCGAGCAAAGATTTTAAATACATTTTCATTCGGAAACCGAGCAAGTATTAGTTCACGAGCGCCGAGTATCATGTATCACGCATGCGACTCTTATTTTGACACCGAGCGTCACTCTCTCACCTTCTCTCAAAATCTGACTCTGAGAGTTTGGCAGTAAAAGTGTCGATGCTGGACGTGTTCAACTCCACTAAGCAAAATATTAATTTAAACCTGGATCGGCTTTGCTCCTTTTTCATAAACTCGTGTTGCTTTTTCTTCCAATGACAAAGACGTATTAGCTACCTAAAAATATTAACCTGTGGAAATAAGAACACACAGAACATACTGGAGGAATTTTTGAGTCCCGGAGTCTCTTGAAACATTCTGGTGATTTTCCTTCTTTCCCTCCAGTTAACCTGATTTATACTTAACAAGCTCGAATTAGGCTGTGATTAGTGTGTTAGTGCAGGAAAAACACCGCTGAGAAACACTGCATGCTCATAACTTAGTAGTCAGACAAGTGGCGTTCAAGTCAAAGCGGGACTTTTGATTGCGCAGAACAGTTCTGAGCGTAAAAACCTCCTTTATTTCTCTATATAATGCTCTGCTACACTAATGCACGTATCCCAGCGTCCTCACATCTGAAATGCTGGCCTCCCAGGAACTCCTTTGGAAAATGGAAAAATGGAAAAATCTTTAATGGTGAATTCTGATTTCACTACCTCATCCAAGCCCACCACACCACTTGCACATCGCAGGAACTCAGCTGGATGCCACTGGCTGTCAGTCCGACGCCATGTATGTACAACTCCAGAACTCTATTCCAGGTCAAAAAGTCGAATACATAATGAAGGCAATGGCGTGATTCAGAAACAGGATGTGAGTGCGATAGAGTTATTAAAGGCAGTCCTGGAATCGTAGTCATAAATCCAGGGCATAATCCAGAACCTGATTCAAAACACACTACCAGGATACAGTTATGTAAAATAATAAGTCATTATGAAAACAAACTCATGAATACTTTGGCAGAAGGGTATGAGTACAGAGGCTAATGAAAATTCTACGTTATCCTCAGGACATGATATGAACAATCAGCCTCCTTCACACACACACACACACACACACACACACACACACACACACACACACACACACACACACACACTCCTACTCTCCTGCCTCTGTGTGTCAGATGGAAACGATAAACCCTCCTCAGCGCTCTTTTGATTTGTCACGGCTCGTCAGGAAGCTGCCGTTCTCGTCGTTTTGACCTGCACACAGCTCAGGAGTGCAGCAGGGACTCCTACCGGTCCTCGCTTTCCAGGCGTCCAATCTCCGTGACCCGATTTGTGGTTTGAGGAAACACAGATGATGTGTTTTTCCACGTGCAAGATGCCAAACGCCTTAGCGAGAGCTTCCCTGTAGCTCCTGCTTTTAATGCCGAGGGGAAACATTGACTCTGTAAACCGTGATAAGTTGACTTAACTGTAGGACAGAAAACAGACAGAGACATGAGGAAATAACGTTTGTATGTTTTAAGTGTTTCTAATGGCAGCTCAGGTCTCAGCTGTATGAATCACAAAGTTATCTTTAATTATAGACAACAGGAAAGTCAATGACGGCTCCATGCATCAAGCGATTCGGTGTTCTTGTGGCTCCGGTTGGTTTCGGCATCACGAGCGACTCAGGGATTTGTGTTTAAGAATGTAATCTACTGCTGTGTTACTGTTTACATGCAGTAGTTATACGAGGTGGGATCAAAAAGTTTAGATGAGGTTCCAGATCTTTACTTACTCTCTGAGGTACAAGTTTCCAAATCTACATCTAGGCATTTGGCAGACGCCCTTATCCAGAGCGACTTACATTTTTAATCTCATTATACATCTGAGCAGTTGCGGTTAAGGGCCTCGCTCAAGGGCCCAACAGGGACAACTTGGTGGTAGTGGGACTTGAACCTGGGACCTTCCGAACCGTAGTCCAATGCTTTAACCACTGAGCTTAGTGGTTCAGTGGTTAAGGCATTGGACTAAGGAATTAAGGCATTAGCATTGGTTCGGAAGGTCTCAGGTTCAAACCTCACAACCACCAAGTTGTCCCTGTTGGGCCCTTGAGCGAGGCCCTTAACCCCAATTGCTCAGATGTATAATGAGATAAAAATGTAAGTCGCTCTGGATAAGGGCGTCTGCCAAATGCCTAGATGTAGATGTAGAGACTAAATCAATCCCCTCTCAAAAGTGTGCACTACCCTCAGGTGTTTTTAACTTAAGTGTGTGTGTAACCCGACTCTGAATACCGGGGTCTTTCCCTCACATAAACACTGATGCAACTTTTGGACTCATTCTGAATTTAGCTCAGTGTTATTTTTGTTTTGCTGACCCTCTCATGTACCTCTTTTGCTTGCGTTTTTTGACCTTTGCCACGCATAAGCCTTTAATAAAGCAGCCAACCCGCCGTGTCCTGCCTTTACCTCACACCCTGTAATGTACAGTACGGCCACATGGTGAGATATTTGAGGTTGTACAGCAAACTTTGAATTAGAATCAGTGGTTTTGGCATCAAAAGCTGGGATCCCGGCACGGCGGCGGTAATTACACAGGGTTTGTGATCACATGATGTATATGT
Source organism: Clarias magur (assembly GCA_013621035.1). Taxonomy (NCBI): domain Eukaryota; kingdom Metazoa; phylum Chordata; class Actinopteri; order Siluriformes; family Clariidae; genus Clarias; species Clarias magur. The sequence goes on from QNUK01001737.1 coordinate 4,687, forward strand.
GGGATGTAATACCAGTAAGTCTGTGATTGGCTTCAGGACTGACACGGAGCTGGCACTGCGCTAGCACGTGACCTTATGCTAACTCTTAGCGAGCGACGGGACGCTCGTGCTCTAGTTTGCGCTGTAGTTGTGCTCCCGCTGTGTCTCGTGACTGTGAGGTCGCCGCTGGTGAAGTGTGGCTCTGGAGCTGTATGCCGTAGGGAGTGTAGAGTGTGCATGTAGGAAATAAAAGATCACATGACACTTAGTTACTTGTAAAAAAAAAAAAAAAAAAGGTATTTTACAGAATGAACAGAATGTGTGAGAAGAGAATGTGGAGAATGTGAAGGTGGCAGACGCCTGGACGACTCACTCGCTCCGTCCTGGTGGTCCAGAGTCGTTTCGAGTTTCCAACATCGTATCACCTGTCAATCATACTCTCTCTCCCTCTTTCTCTCTCAGTTCAGTTCAGTTCAGAAGAGCTTTATTGGCATGAATGTTAACAGAAGCATTACATATTACACATTACACATAGCAATTAGAAAACATACAATAAAAAATAAAAATAAAAAAAAAATATATATATAGAACATCAATATTAATAACAATAACAACAACAATCTGAACAGTATTGATATAATTTCATTTATTTAGTCATTTATTTTTGTTATGAACTTTCAGGTTACACTGTGTCTCACTGTCTCTCAGCCTCTCACACTCGGACACATATTTTGCAGCGAGGGGAGCAGTGCGACCTTCTCCTAAAATTATTCTCATTTTTTCACCTTCTGTTAATTTTGAAAAATTTGGGATTTTATAAGTAATGATGTCAGTGAAGGTCTTCCTTATATGTTGATATTTTTGGCAGTAAAGAAGGAAGTGCATCTCTGTCTCGACCTCACCGCCTGTACACTCACCACACACACACACACACACACACACACACACACACACACACACACACACACACACACACAGTCTCTGCTCTCGGGGCAGCCAGGTTCTCCTGTGTCTTCCCGTCTCCACAGCCAGACGGTACTCACTCAGCCTGTACCTGGTCAGGATCTGTCTCTGCTTTATATCTCTGATAGTGAAGAGATACTCTGCCAATTCATACTCTCTCTTTAGGGCCCGATAGCAGTGCAGTCTGGACCGGGTTTGGGTCTGACTGTCCCAGTGCTCCAGATCGTCTCTCCTCATCTGATCAGTGATGTGTCTGATTCTGATGAGACTGTGCTGAGCGGTGCTGCTCTGAGACTGCAGTGTGTTAGGGGTTAGTGTGTTATGAGTCTCAGAACCAGCTGACAGAGGGGGCGGGGTTTAGGGCCGAGCTCTTGGGTTCTCAGTGCTTCGTACCGCAGGGTGTTTTCATTACTCACTTTAAGATGTTTATAGAATTTTACTGCTCTCTTTTGTACGGCTATAATCAGTGGGAATCGGCCTGATTCTGCCCTGCATGCGTTGGTTGGTGCTTTTCTCGGAACTTTGAGGAGATTTCTACAGAACTCTGCATGCAGGGACTCTGTGGGATGTTTGTCCCAACGAGTGTAGTCGTGTTTACTGAGTGGAGCCCAAACCTCACATCCGTACAGCGCAATAGGCGCAATGACGCTATCAAAGATTTTACACCAGATTCTAATTGGGATGTGTATTCTGTAGAAGCTTTTCTTGATTGCATATAGAGCTCTTCGTGCTTTTTCTTTCAGTGCATTCACTCCCAGATCAAAGCCTCCGGAGGCGCTCATTTTCAGTCCCAGGTAGTCATAGTGTAACGCGTGCTCTAGGGCCGTGTTTCCCAGAGTGAGCATGTGTCTGTTTTCCTGAGATCTGAACTTTTTTTGGAAGATGACAATTTTGGTTTTGACCAGATTGACTGTCAGGGCCCAGTTCTGATGGTACCGCTCCAGCAGGTCCAGGTGCCTCTGTAGGCCGTGTTCAGTGGGAGACAGCAGCACCAGGTCGTCTGCGTAGAGCAGAAATTTGACTTCCGTATTGTTTAGGGTAAGTCCAGGAGCTGCAGATTGTTCCAGTAACACCGCTAATTCGTTGATGTAAATATTGAACAGAGTTGGACTCAAGCTGCAGCCCTGTCTCACCCCGCCCCCTGTCTCACCCCGCGCCCTGTCTCACCGCACGCCCTTGAGTGAAGTATTCTGTCCTTTTGTTGCCGAGTTTTATGCTGCATTTGTTGTTCAAATAGATGGACTTGATGATGTCATATACTTTACCCCCTACACCACTTTTTAAAACCTGATAAAATAATCCTGTGTGCCAAATCAAATCAAATGCTTTTTTAAAGTCTACAAAACATGCAAAAATGTTGGTATTGCTTTTTTGGTGAACATGTTGGTTGATTAGGGTGTGCAGGGTGTAAATATGATCAGTGGTGCGATGGTTTGGTAAAAAGCCGATCTGACTCTTACTCAGGACGCTGTGTTCGGTAAGGAAGGCCTGGACCCGGGCTTTGATGATGCAGTAGAACACCTTCCCCAGATTACTGCTCACACAGATGCCCCGGTAGTTGTTAGGGTCTAATTTATCTCCACTCTTATGAATTGGGGATATGAGCCCCCGGGTCCAGGTGTCAGGAAAACAGCCAGCTTGAAGAATCAGGTTGAAGAGTTTCAATACGGCGCTCTTCATTACAGGAGTTCTGTGCTTAAGCATCTCTGTCCTGATGCTGTCTGGACCACACGCTTTCCTGTCTTTAAGGTTTTTCAGTGCATCAGCCCATTCCTCAAGTGTAATTTGGTAATCAAGTGGGTTTTGGTTATTTTTTATGATGGTTTCTATTTTGGGTTACTTTTTGATTTGTTGTAAGATTTTGTGGGGAGATTTTTTTTAAAGTGATTCAAAATAGGTTTTCCATATTTTTGGATCTTTTATTGTTGTGCCTTGCGTGTGTGTCTTGTTGAGGCTGTTCCATTTTTCCCAGAGCTGGTTTTCATTGATGGATTTTTCTCTTAGTGTCTGATTGTAGTGCTGTTGTTTTTTCTTATAAAGTATCTGTTTGTAGTTCTTCAGTGGTTCACAGTATTTTTCTCTTAGTTCAGTGTTTTGTGGTAGTTTGTGTTTTTGGTTGGATAGCTGTCTGAGCTGTTTTCTTGCAGACTCACACTCCCCGTCAAACCATTTTTCAGGGTTGGATCTTTGTTTATGGTGTTTGTTTGTTTTACACATATTAGCTTTAGTTGCTGATATGTGGTAGATTTGATTTATTTGCTCTACTGCGAGGTTTACACTGGTTTGATTGGGTTGGAACTCGGTTGTTAGAAACGTGTTAATGAGATTAGTAACTTCTATAGAATTAATTGAGTTAGAAAGTTCAGACACACTGTTAGGGCTCCATTTATAGCACTGATTAAGGTTCAGTAGTTTGTAGTTTTCTCTTGTGTTAATTGGTTGCTGGATTCTTTTTAGGAACACATTCATTTGGCAGTGGTCTGATAAGGGTAGCTGTGGTCTGACAGTGAACGCACTTATGCAGGAGGGGTCCATGTCAGTGACAGCGTAGTCGACTACACTCGACCCGAGAGCTGAGCAGTAGGTGAACCGACCTAAAGAGTCTCGTGTACAGGCCCAGGCCTCGACAGAGCCGCACTAACTCCTTACCGTTCTTATTTACTACAGGATCTGGATTGACTCTTTCTTTTGTTGTAGGGGTTAAATTGGGAAATCTGTTAAATATATTCTGTTTTTGGTAAAGATCCGTGGTGTCACTTGCCAAACCTGTCCTGGCGTTGAAGTCTCCACACAGCAGTACATTTCCCTGAGCCTGGAAGTGGCATGTTTCTGTGTGGAGGTTGTGGAAAAAGTCTTCACTGTAGTAAGGGGACTCTGCAGGTGGAGTATAGACTGCACAGATAAACAGACTTTTCTCATTGTTCACTACACCTCGTCTGAGCTGAAGCCAAATATGTGTGGGCTCTTTCTTTACAACAGACTGTAACAACGACGGACTCCACAAGATGGTGAGTAACAGGATGAGTGTTTTTATTTCAAGTTTGAGAACCACAGAATGAAGCACTGGCGATAAGTGATATTGAAAGTTGGTTAGCTAAAGGAGAGTTTTCTGAATCACCGGAAAGGATCACTTATTCTTGCTGCGTGAAGGCGAGGAGACGAGGCGCACGAACTGAGATGACAACAGAGGAGGAATTTCTCGCTGCACAGCGATATCGCGACTGGAGTCCGGAGAGGGTGACTGGAGTATTTTCTGGGAACAAGAACACAGGTAAATTAGAATCTTAACAAGAATCTTCTTACTTGGAAATGGCGGTTGAGTCCACTTTCGTATCTACGAGCCCGGACACTGACTGAGGCACAGTGTGTGGTTTTTATGGATTTCCGTTGATTAGAGACAGGTGAAGGTGATTAGAACTCCGGAGATAAAGGGCGTGGTGTCTGACTGAGTTCAGAGCCTGACCTGACTGTGACATTACCCCCTCCTCCATGACCCGCTCCTGAGGGTCGACCTCTCGGACGCCGTGGTGGTCTACCCCATCCTCTGGGTGCTGGGCGATCAGGATGTGAGCTGTGAAACTCATCCAATAGTGCGGGGTCAAGGATGTCGTCCCTCTGACTCAGGTAGATCCGTGAGGAAGTCTACCCCCAGATGTGACCAGGGACGTTGGGGAATGGGCAGAGGCATGACCTTTCCGGCTGGTAAGTGTCGGGGGTTTTTTGACATGGCACACTCGCGGCATCCCTTGACATACCTCCTCACATCTCTCTCCATATTGGGCCACCAGAAGCATGCCTGTACCATTAAAAGAGTCCTATCGATCCCAGGGTGTCCAGAGCCCAGAGAGCAGTGAATTGAATGAATGAGGGGAGTTTGATCATTCTCTAGAACAAATCGTCAGTGCGGTGGACAGTCTGCGGGCGTGGTTGGAGCTGGTTCGGAAATGGACGCCGGAGATTGCCATTCGATGGGGCTGACAAAGATTTCTTCCGGAAGGACGGACACGGGTTCCTCTGTGTAGTCACCGGGTGCATGCAATCTTGAGAGGGCGTTGGCCTTGGTGTTTTTTGTACCTGGTAGATAGGATATTTTAAAATTAAAACGGGTAAAGAACATGGCCCACCTTGCCTGTCGTGGATTGAGCCTTTTTGCCTCCCTCAGATATTGTAAGTTCTTGTGGTCTGTTAATACTAGAAATGGGTGAGCAGCTCCCTCCAGCCAATGTCTCCATTCTTCTAATGCCATCTTGATGGCGAGGAGCTCACGGTCTCCAATATTGTAATTTTTCTCAGCCAGGCTGAACTTTCTCGAGAAGAAGGCGCATGGGTGGAGAGTGGTCGGTTTCCCCTGTTGCTGAGATAAAATGGCCCCCACTCCAGTTGTTGAAGCATCCACTTCAGTGGGTACAAAGGGGTCTTCTGGATTGGGGTGAACAAGAATAGGTGCAGACACAAAGGCTTGCTTTAACTGTTGAAAAGTGGAGGTAGCCTCAGGGTTCCACTGCAGCGATTTCGGCTTTCCCCGGAGTAGAGCGGTCAAGGGGCTTGCTATGGTGCTGTAATTCTCTATGAATCTCCTATAAAAGTTGGTGAAGCCTAAAAATCGCTGTAGTTCCTTTATGGTAGTGGGTTTAGGCCAGTTGATAATGGTCGACACCTTCCCTTTGTCCATGTTAACTCCCTCTTGATCGATAATATAGCCAAGAAATTGGACGGATGACTGATGGAATGCACACTTCTCAGCCTTCAGGAATAATTGAAACTCCCGTAGTTTAGTGAGTACTCGGGTGACGTGGCGGTAATGTTCCGCCTCAGACCTTGAAAAGATTAGAATATCATCTATATATACTATGACAAACCTATGAAGGAACTCTCAAAGGACTTCATGCATGAAATTTTGGAAGACTGCGGGGGCGTTCACCAGTCCATAAGGCATCACCCGGTACTCGTTATGGCCGGTCGGTGTCACAAATGCAGTCTTCCATTCGTCCCCTTTTCTAATTCGAATCAGGTTGTAGGCGCTCCGGAGGTCGAGTTTTGTGAAGAGTTTGGCCCCACGGAGACACTCTAAGGCCGCCGGGACCAAGGGTAAGGGATAGCGGAACTTGATGGTAGCTTGATTCAATTTACGGAAGTCAATACAGGGCCTAAAACCACCCCCTTTCTTGGCCACAAAGAAGAAGCTGGAGGCGGCCGGGGAAGTAGAAGGCCGAATATAACCCTGTTGAATGGCTTCGGCAATGTACTCCTCAATAGCTCTCCTTTCGGGAAGTGAAAGAGGATATATGCGTCCGTGAAGTAGTGGTTCCCCAGGAAGTAGCTCGATCGCACAATCCCAAGGACGATGCGGTGGTAGCTGAGATGCCCGTTTGGGGCAGAAGATGTCTGCAAAGGTGGAGTACTGAGGAGGAATCTCTACCGACTGATGTCCAACGGGGCTCTCGATTGACGTAGTTTGGAGTTTCAAGGGTTGAATTTTTAACGGTAGTGTAGGGAAACAGGTGGAAGTGCAGTTCTTTCCCCACTTAAGTACTTCCCCCGTGGTCCAAGAGAGGATGGGGTCATGCTGGATTAAACACGGGCGTCCTAGGACAACATCGGAGGTAGATTCCTCTAATACTAACAGCTGGATTTCTTCCTGGTGAAACAAACCGATTTGAAGACCTGCGAGCTGATGAACGGTTCTGCGGGACAGGGGTTTCCCGGTTATGGACTGGATCTGGTAATGTTTCTTCGTCGGGATTGTCTTGAGTCTGAGATGTCGGCACAAGGTTCCGGAGATGAAGTTGCCCGCTGAACCCAAGTCGAGGAGGGCGGCCACTGAAACCGTAACATAAGAGGCAGTAAGGCTTACAGTGGTAGTAAGAGGTTGCAACTTTTCAATACTATTTGAAATCGCACCATGGTTTTAGGAGGACGAATGGGGCACTCGTCCCTGAGATGCCCCATGCTGCCGCAGTACAGGCAGAGACCCTGGGCCAACCTTCTCTGTCTCTCTGCTGGAGTTATCCGTCCCCGATCCAGTTGCATAGGTTCTTCAGGAGACTCGGAGTGGGTTGACAGCCGTTGAGCTTGTGGAAAAGAGACGGTCCTGCTTCCTGCTGTAATGGGGCAGGACGACAGACGAGCGGAGCAACAGATGGATAGTTGGATGAACTGTTCTAATCCCAGGTCATCATCATAGGTGGCCAGCATGAGCCTTAGATTTGGTTCTAATCCCTGACGGTACATGGTGATGAGAGCCTGTTCATTCCATCCACTTGCTGCTGCTAAAGTGCGGAATTGTAGTGCATAATCCTGGAGAGAGCGGTTACCCTGTTTCAGCTGGTACAACTGCTCACCTGCGGATGCTTCACTGTCACTCCGCTCAAACACCTCCTTGAAATGGGCCAGGAAGAGATCATAAGATTGTGTCAGCGGTCCCCCCTGTGACCAGATGGATTCGGCCCATTGTAGTGCCTGTCCCGACAAAAGAGAAATTAGATTATTTAGCTATTTTGGCCTGATCGGTAGGGAATAAGGCCGGCTGCATGGCGAACGTCAGGGAGCACTGGAGTAAAAAACCCTTGCAATTCCCCGCCACGCCAGAGAAAGGCGCTGGTCGCGCCAGAGGAGTGGAAACGGGGAGCGCGGAGGAAGCGGTGGCAGCGCTGGCGGGGTCCTGTAATGGCGGCGGTGGTGTAGCTTGCAATGCTAGGCGAAGTAACAGGATGAGTGTTTTTATTTCGAGTTTGAGAACCACAGAATGAAGCACTGGCGATAAGTGATATTGAAAGTTGGTTAGCTAAAGGAGAGTTTTCTGAATCACCGGAAAGGATCACTTATTCTTGCTGTGTGAAGGAGAGGAGACGAGGCGCACGAACTGAGATGACAGCAGAGGAGGAATTTCTCGCTGCACAGCGATATCACGACTGGAGTCCGGAGAGGGTGAATGGAGTATTTTCTGGGAACAAGAACACAGGTAAATTAGAATCTTAACAAGAATCTTCTTACTTGGAGATGGCAGTTGAGTCCACTTTCGTATCTACGAGCCCGGACACTGACTGAGGCACGGTGTGTGGTTTTTATGGATTTCCGTTGATTAGAGACAGGTGAAGGTGATTAGAACTCCGGAGATAAAGGGCGTGGTGTCTGACTGAGTTCAGAGCCTGACCTGACTGTGACACAGACAGGTAAGGTGTTAGATCATCTTTATAACAAATTATGATTCCTCCAGAGTCTCTGCCATGTTTTATGTTGGCTCTTTTGAAGGATGGTAGTACAATTTCTCGATAGCCTGAGGGACAGTGAGTCTCCACGTCCGAACGGCACCATGTTTCCAACAATATCAAAATGTCATGGTGTGCATTTTTTAAAAACTCTGCATTTAGGGTTTTAGCTCCTAGAATGGAAGAACATAAACCCTGAATATTTCATGAACTTATAGAGAGGGATTTCATTTAACTTACTTAGTTAGTGATGGTAGAGACGAAAGAGAGGAATTGAAATATTTAAGATTTGTATATAATTCTGGAACAACATTAATATTATAGAAATCTTATTGTATTAATAAACATATATACAGAGGAGTTACTTTGTATTAGAGATACAGAAAAAAAAAATGCATCCAAAGGACTCCTAGATTTTTTTCCTTTTTTTCTCTTTTAGTGCTTATATAAGTATTTTACAAATTAGTTGGAGTAGTTGTCGCACCTCTCCAATTTCTGTGGGTGTGTTTTACCTTGAACAATATCGGCATATGAGAGGTGCTGCAAGGGTAGAAGAGCCACATGGTGTTGCTGAAGCGGGGATCCTGCCCCTGTGTTGGTCTGGGTTCGGTTTTTGCAGTCTGTGCTTCGCTGGAGTGGGATTTGATGGACTTTGAGTTGTTTACGATTGCTCTGTTGTGTTGGGCTTTCAGATGGTGTGTGTTGTAGGTCATACTTCTCCTATCTTCACGTGGTTGGTCGGGTGTTTGGTAGTTAGTAGGTGGTCTTTGGATTTGAGGGTGTTTAGACCTGCTGAGCTTTGGATTGTTTTGGTTTCTCTTGAGTGTAGCATCCTTTAGATTTTTGGCGAAGAGTTTGATTCCGTCCTGGTGTAGGTGCACATGGTCAAATAGGTGTTCATCTGTTATGGTTGGATGCTGTGCAGTGGTGGTGTTAGGGATGATGGAGCATTCTTTGGTTATATTTTGATTGACTTTCTTGATGAATTTCCAGGAGTAGTCTCTTCTAGGTAAAATTGTTGAGATGGTTATATTGGCTTGTGGAAACACCATATGAGCTTTTTCAGCCATCTTTTTCATTAAGTCTGCTACTTTCTCTCCTTTGGAGTTCAAATCATTTGTGCCAGTGTGAATCACTATATTTTGGGGTATTTGAAGTTTGGATTGGCAGAGTAGCCTGAGTGCACTGTCAGTGGTGGGACACCAGAACTTTGCGACTCTGTGTGTGGGGAACGGCTTTCTGTGATTTAAGAATTTGCCATTGGAATCTATGAGAATTGCAGTCTTGGGGTTTTGTGGATGGTTAGTGGGCTGGATTAAGGGTTGGTTGGTTGGTTGGGTGGTTAACTCGCTGGTTGGGGGGTTTGCTAACTGGTTGGTCTGTTGGGTGGCTATCTGATTGGTTGATGGGGCAGCTAACTGGCTAGTCGATGAGGCGGCTAACTGGCTAATCAGTGGGGTGGACAATTGACTGCATGGTAGGGTGGCTAACTGGCTGGTCGGTGGGGCAGATAACTGGCTAGTTGATGGGGCGGTTAACTGGCTTGTTGATGGGGCGGCTAACAGGCTAGTTGATGGGGCGGCTAACTGGCTAATCAGTGGGGGGGATAATTGGCTGCATGGTAGGATGGTTAACTGGCTGGTCGGTGTGGCGGCTAACTGGTTAGTTAGCTGTGCAACTAACTGGCCGGTCGGTGTGGCGGCTAACTGGCTGATCTGGGTGATTTGTTGGGTGGCTAGCAGGTTGTGGGTAGGCTGGGGATCAGTGGTGGTGTGGGTGTTCTTGACATGAATGTGGGATTGTTCGGATATCTCAGTTAAGGTGTTCAGCTGCTGTTTAAGATTTAGAATCAGAGACTCTTTTTGTTCTAGTTTGTCCTTTAGTTTACATAGCTCATCTCTGAGAAATTTGTTGTCTTTTTGGAGCTTGTCCATGTTTTTTTTCTAGTTGTCTCATTCTGGTCTGAGTCTGTTCTTTAAGCTGTTGTGTCTCCTCTCTCACTTGTTGGATTGTTCCACTATCCTGGAGTTTACTCTCCTTGAATTCCATGATCTCCATCTCCAGCAGGGAGAGACACTCTTGTATGCGTTGTACAGACACTGCAGATCGGGGTGTGTGAGGTGTATGAGGGCGGTTTGGGGAGTGTGAGGAGGGGAGACTGGGCTGTGTGTGTGAGGATGGCTGCGGGGGAGGGTCACATGCAGAAGGATCAGGGGGAGGAGGGGGGAGGGGCTCTGAGCTGTGCTGGGCTTCTGTTAGGATTTTTTTTTCTTTTCCAGCTAAAGCTTTTAGCTCATTAAATTCAGTTTCAAACTTTGCTAGGCTATATTCTGGTCCTTGAATCATTACAGTGCCGTTGTTATACAGGTTGATGTTAAACTTGGGAGTGGTGTCAATGTACAGTTGTCTCATAGCTTTATTTCCAGCCATCTTCAAGTCTTTATTGGCTGAGAGGAGGGCCGTGTGCCAGGCATTCGGCTGCTCTGTGTAGAACAGCAGGTCTGCTTTGATTATTTTATCATTTAATATCATAAAATCAGCTCTAAGAGTCTCAGGAAAGTCTCTCAAAATCTTAGCTTTGTATTTTTTCTTGGCATTTTCAGTAGTAATGTCATCTGGGTAGCTGATAGCAATGGTGCTAAGACTCCTCCCCTCAGATTTTTCAAAAGTAGCCATCTGTAACTGTCACTCTTAGCTGTGATGCTAGCAGCTAAGGGCTATCTCTATTAGCAGGATTTAAAAAAAAATCAGTTCCTACCTGCCTTTTTGAAATAGATATTTTTTATTTGTATTTTGATGAAGTGCTTTTCTTCAGTTTTCTCTTGTTTCACTTATTTTTTAGCTGATGTCATACAGCTGCTCTGTGGTTGATGTCTCCATTAGCGAATTAGCAAAGTTTTAGCTTCTTAGGTTCTTTGGGTAAAATTGAGTTGTTGTTGTTTTTTGTTGTTGTTGTTGTTGTTGTTGTTTTTGTCCAGTGTGTTCTCAGGTTGTTTAGCTTTAAGTTGGTATCTTCCTTCTCTTTCTTCTCTACTTAAAACCAACAAAATTCTAAGTTTGTTCAGGAGCTCATATTTTTGCTGCTCTCTCTCTCTCCCACTCTCTCTCTCCCTCACACACACACACACACACACACACACACACAGTCACTCTCTCTCTCTCTCTCTCTCTCTCAAACACACACACACACACACACACACACACACACACAGGTGTACATGGTGTCTGGTGTCTGTTACAATGAGACACTCGATAACAAGTGCACCGATGACGTCACTGTCTCCATGAACATCATTTCACGACCCAATCAGAAACCGTGGATTACTGCGGAGGTGCGTGCACTACTGAGAACCAGAGACTCTGCCTTCAGAACGGGAGACAAGGCGGCCCTAAGAACAGCAAGGGCCAAACTGTCCCGGGCCATCAGAGAGGCGAAGCGTGCACACGCCCAGCGAATCCACAATCACTTCAGGGACAGCGGTGACACACGGCGCATGTGGCAGGGTATACAAGCCATCACCAACTACAGGACTTCATCACCTGCCTGTGACAGTGATGGCTCCCTTCCGAATGCGCTGAACAGCTTCTATGCACGGTTCGACATGCAGAACGACGTGACGGCGAGGAAGACTATCCCAGGTGCTGTGTCTCACCACGGCTGATGTGAGGAAAACTCTACGCAGAGTCAACCCACGTAAAGCTGCTGGACCAGACAACATCCCAGGCAGAGTGCTCAGAGAATGTGCAGAACAGCTGGCAGACGTTCAAGTCTACCACCATCGTCCCCATGCCGAAGAAGTCCTCTGTGTCCTGTCTCAATGACTACCGCCCTGTTGCACTCACATCCATCATCATGAAGTGCTTCGAGTGGCTAGTCATGAGACATATCAAGACCCTGCTGCCTCCCTCACTGGACCCCCTGCAGTTTGCGTATCGTCCAAACCATTCGACGGACAACGCCATCTCCACCACACTCCACCTGGCACTGACACACCTGGACAAGAAGGATACTTACATCAGAATGCTGTACATAGACTTCAGTTCAGCATTCAATACAATCATCCCTCAACACCTGATCGGGAAGCTGAGCCTGTTGGGATTCAACACCTCCCTCTGTAACTGGATCCTGGACTTCCTGACCGAAAGACCTCAGGCAGTGCGGATCGGGAACTACACCTCCAGCACCACCACACCTTGGGAAGCCGACGCGGAGGGCAGGCAGATTCCCAAGAAGGTCTACGGCAAAGCGGAGGAGCCTTTCCCCCGGGAGATTACTTTGGGGAGTGCAACGGTGTGTGTGTTGTGGGGAGCAGACGCAGAAGGTGGCCGGACTGCGGCAAGAAAGGAAGGAGAAAGGGCAGGAAGGAACAGAAGCAGGTCAAGAAGGAGAAGGTGCTGCAGAGAAAGCAACCCAACTGGGGAGGTGAGAAGCTGGCGATACGGCGTACGACGTTTAATGCTGGCGCAGCGTGGGGTGAAGTGAGGCAGCGATCGGGAGGTCTAGTTTCGGAGGTGACCAGGGTGAAGGAAAACCCCAGGGTGAAGGACGGCGAGCTCCCTCTGCCACCGCCGCCCTGCATCACTGAGGACGGCGAGTTTCCTAGTCCTCCGCCGCCCTGCTTCAACGAGGGCAACAGGCCACCTGAACTACGGGACAACAAGGGGTAGACAGAGGACCGGGGGGGGATGCCCTGGACCCCCTGGGGCGCCTCAGGAGTTGCGCCCGTAGAGGTGGGGTTATGTCAGGGATAACCCCTAGAGGGCGCCAAAGCGCCTTAAGACATTTTGTGTAGTTCTTTTAAGTTTCAGTTTCAATACTTCATTTCCCAGTTCGCAACTCGGTCAGGTGACATGGGCGCTCACCTGAACCGAGTTGATCATTAATTTCATTATAAAAGGTGTATTTGAGTTCAAGTTAGTGTCTTGCATTTGTTACATTAAAGTTGAAAGTATATGTCTCGTCCGTTTCATCGTGTTTTGGTTTATTTTACAGAAAAGTGTTTTGTTTGTAGTTTTCCCCTGCTTTTTCATTCATTAAATAAAATCCATTCTGTGGAACATCCGCCTCTGCATTTATGCCTCAAACCCGCAAACGTGACAACTATAACACAATTATTTTGAAGTATATTTAAAATTTGGTAAAAGCAATACTTTGTAATACTTTGTAAGTATGTACTGTTACTTTTTATATATTAACGGATAGTACAACTTGTTGTTAGTATATTTGCAATGACCTGTCGAAGATTCTAATACATTTGTAATACAATAAAGTGTGTTGTTTTTATTTATTTATTTTACTGGGGTTTCTAGTGTGTTTGGGATTTCCACCACAGTAAAGGAAAGTGATAGAATGTGCAGCATCACAGCGTGGCCCTGGACAGTACTACAGTAAACCACATTATCACTAGCATTGTGTTAAAGCTCATGAGAATGCGCAGATACAAGGAATTTCAAATTTAATAAAATCCTGTTAACGCTTCATAAATGGAATTTACTGCATAACTGTAAGGTTATGCATGTTTTAACTACACATACCTGCAGTGGCGGTTCTACACTGATTTACTCCCTGGGCGAGACCGCCTCTGGGCGCATATGTGTCACACTTAAATGATTAGGATTGTCAAACTAATTTTAATATTACACAGTGATAACCAGAGTAAATACTAAATGCAGTTTTTAAATGATTATTTCTTGTATTAAGGAGAAGAAAGCCGTCTGAACCTGCCTGGCCCTATTGGGAAAAGTAATCACCCCTATATCTGAATGAGCCACCCTTGGTGGCAACAACTGCAATAATATTTATATATTATATATACAAATATATTTATTTATTTATTTATTTATTTATTGCACTGATAAACACTGACCTTAACTGTGCTTCTGGATGAGTTGTCGTTGTGCCTTTGGAGTAATTTTGGTCGGCCGGCCAAACCTGGAAAGGTTCAGCATTGTTCCAAGGTTTCTCCATTTGTGTATGATGGTTCTCACCGTGGTTCCCTGGAGTCCCAAAGCCTAAGAAATGCCTCTGTAACCCATTCCAGACTGATACGTCAATTACTTAGTTTTTTTTATCTGTTCTAGAACTTTTTTAGATTGTGGCATGATAAGTTTTTTGTTGAGATCTTTTAGTGTATGTCAATTTGTCTGACAGGTTCTATTTAAGTGATTTCTTGAGTCAATCAGGCCTGGGTGTGACAAGTAAAATTTAACTCAGCTTTCCAAAAAAAAATATTTCCAAAAAACACTTCAATCACAGTTCATATTGAGATTTTAAAGAACACTTTCATACATTCTGCAAAAGGTAAGGGTTTGGCTAAAACTAAACTCAGTTATATCAGAGACCTAATTCCAGAAAGTTAAATTTAATTGTTCAGTTTCCACAAAATGAATATGTTTAACACTAATGTGTTCTCCAATCATAATGATCTCCAATCATTATATCAGATCTAATACACTGTGGTGTCCCAAAACCTACGAAAAGTCAAATATGACAGTGAGAGATCCTGTTCATACTGTGTGAGGGGTTAAAATACTGTCAGACATTATAATCAAATAAGAAGATTCCAGTGCCCTGAGAACAGCCCCGCCCCCTCACTGTGCTTCCTGACTCCTTATGTTGTAACACCTTCTATATCCTGTATCCAGACGAATATACATCCAAATGGTTCTTTTTATGTTCGGGACGCAGCACCGCTTTAAATGTCCTCTCTTTGATGAGAATAATTTGCTGAGATCTTCAGACATCATCCCTATGTATGTGTGTGTGTGTGTGTGTGTGTGTGTGTGCATGAATGTGTTTCCGTGTGTGTCCCGCTCGATCGGGCCGGACCGGTAAGTATATCAAGGCGCGGTGGACACAGCAAGAAATAACTCTACTTCAGACACTCTTCTTCTTTTAAACCTAACATACTGCTCAGAACTTTAACTCATTTTACTTTTTAGCACTTTATGAGCTTCATCTGATCTCATGTAAAAACCAAAGAAGTCAGTAACACATAATGACACACACTCAAACACCTACACACTGTAATCACATTTAATATTGTGTAAAGCAATACTGTAAACCAATAGCATTACATATGAATGTAGTGATAGTAATAATATGTCATGATTTATGAACTTTTTCCCACGCAGTTTAAAGCTTCCTTTTTCGACTACGGCGCTTGCTTTACGATTTGGCTTCGACGCTACGTTGATTGATCTCCCGGTATTTGACCTTCGCTTCCGCATTCCGAACGCTCTCCTGGTTAACGCTGCTGTCACTCATCTGCGCTTGGATTCACCTCGTTCCGCCCTGCCCCCGTGACAGAATAATCCAGCCAGCGATATGAATTCAGCAGATGTGGACCGCATGAAATCAGCGCTGGAGAGTCAAGGTGCACTTCTTGGAGCTCACCAGCAGGAGCTGCTCAACACAAAGCTAACCCTCGCTGACGTCACGTCCCAGCTCCAACGGCTCCAACTCTCTCCAGTGCAAAGTGGGGGCTCCTGCATGCAACGAGAACCACAGCTCCCCGCCCCTCCCATCTATGAAGGAGATCCAGGCACCTGTCGATCCTTCCTCTCTCAGTGCACGCTGATATTTGAGCTCCAGCCTTCCACATTTTCCACTGAACGCTCAAAGGTCGCGTACGTGATAACTCTCCTCTCAGGACGAGCTCGGGAATGGAGCACTGCACTCTGGGATGCTCACGACCCCTGCTGCTCCAACTACAAAGACTTTGCTAAAGAGATGAGGAGAGTGTTCGATCGCTCATGTCACGGCAGGGAGGCAGGTCACAAGTTGTTAAAGCTCTGCCAAGGTTCACACTCAGCCTATGACTATGCCATTGAGTTCCAGACCCTAGCTCTCTCCAGTGGGTGGAATGGTCGGGCCCTGAGTGACACCTTTTTCGAAGGACTGACTGAGACACTCCAGGACGTGTTAATCTCCCACGAACTTCCCTCGTCACTCCAAGAACTCATGGATCTAGCTGGCCGAGTGGATTCACGTCTCCGCCTTCGAAGTTCAGCCAGACTCTCACCACCCAGAGACCTCCCACGACCCCCCTCTCCACGAACTAACCTTCAGGAGGGACCCATGCGACTGGACAGAACCCGTATTTCCCCTGAAGAACGCCGCCGAGTGGAGGGAGCCTGCTTCTACTGTGGGAGATCTTGTCATCAACTCAAGACCTGTCCTGTAAAGAGGAGGCGTCCTCTAGTCCAGCTTGGAGGACTGGAAGGTGTGACTCCAGGAAAATTCCCAGAAGGATGCCGTCTGCTCCCCGTCTTCCTAACCTATGAGCAACAAACCCACCTGGTTCAAGCATTGATTGATTCAGGTTCAGACCGCAATCTGATCGACGCGGCTTCAGCCAAGGCCCTAGGAATCCCTGCTCTCCCCTTGGAGACCCACCTTAAGGTTCAGGCACTCACTGGTAGCCCGCTCCCATCTATCACCCACAGAACTCCCCTTGTTGGCCTAAGAGTCTCGGGCAATCATTTAGAGCAGACTTCACTGTTCATGATGGAGGGATCACATGCCACTGTTGTCCTAGGTCTGCCCTGGCTAACCCGTCACAACCCACAAATCGATTGGATCAGGAACACAATCGTAGCTTGGAACCCATCATGTGCTAAGACCTGCTTGCGGGCTGCAGCCACGTCTTGTCTCAGTTCTGCATCTGTGAAGGAACGACCAGATCTCGCCAATGTCCCTTCAGATTACCATGATCTCAAGGAGGTCTTCAGTAAAGCTCGTGCTGTCTCTCTGCCCCCCCACCGACCATATGACTGTGCCATCAACCTGCTCTCAGGCACCATGCCTCCCAAGGGTCGTTTATACTCTCTGTCACCCAGGGAACGGGAGGCAATGAATCACTACATCTCGGAATCCCTTGCGGCGGGAATCATTCGCCCTTCCTCCTCCCCGGCGGGGGCTGGCTTCTTTTTTGTGGGTAAAAAAGATGGTTCCCTTCATCCGTGCATCGATTATAGAGGCCTTAATGAGATCACGGTGAAGAATCGATATCCCCTTCCATTAATGGCGACCGCCTTTGAACTCCTCCAGGGAGTTAAGATTTATACTAAACTAGACCTACGTAATGCATACCATCTCGTACGAATCCGGGAGGGTGACGAATGGAAGACTGCTTTTAACACCCCAACAGGACACTATGAATACCTGGTGGTGCCGTTCGGCCTGACCAACGCCCCGGCCGTCTTTCAGGCCCTCATCAACGATGTACTCCGGGATTTCTTAAATTCATCTGTGTTCGTCTACCTGGACGACATTCTGATCTTCTCTCGAAACCTAGTGGAGCACCAGCTTCATGTTCGACAGGTGCTGCAAAGACTCTTAGAGAACAATCTGTTTGTCAAAGCGGAGAAGTGCGAATTTCACACAACAACCACCACATTCCTAGGGTTCGTCATTGGTCCCTCAGGCATCAAAATGGAGCCTGCTAAGCTCCAGGCAGTCACAAATTGGCCCACACCCTCTACAAGACAGGAGCTTCAGAGATTCTTGGGATTCGCCAACTTTTACCGTCGCTTCATCCGAGGCTACAGCTCCATTGCTGCCCCCTTAACAGGCCTGACTTCTTCCAAAACGCGTTTCCATTGGGACATGAACACTGAAAAAGCCTTCTCCGAACTCAAGAAGCGGTTCACGTCTGCCCCAATCTTGACCATTCCAGATCCGTCATGTCAGTTTGTCGTGGAAGTCGACGCCTCCAGCACAGGGGTAGGAGGTGTACTTTCCCAGAGAGCTGCGCATGACAACAAGCTACACCCCTGCTCTTTCTTCTCTCATCGCCTAACCCCTGCTGAGGCGAACTATGGCATCGGCGATCGAGAACTACTGGCCATCAAGCTGGCCCTCGAAGAATGGAGACACTGGTTAGAGGGGACGGAGATCCCATTTCTGGTCTGGACCGACCACAAAAACCTGGAGTACCTACAGAACGCCAAGAGGCTAAACTCTCGCCAGGCTCGGTGGTCACTGTTTTTCGCCAGGTTCAACTTCGTCCTCTCCTATCGCCCTGGGTCCAAGAACTCCAAGCCAGATGCGCTCTCCAGGCAGTTTTCCCCTACTCACGACTCTGCTGCCAATGAGACCATCATTCCCCGTCATGCTTGCTCGCAGCAGCCGAGTTTGATATCGAAACCAAGGTCCAGCAAGCCCTGTCTCATGAACCCGGGCCAAGTAACGTGCCACCTAACCGCCTATTTGTGCCGCTTTCTCTACGCTCTCAGGTCCTGGAATGGGCACACAGCTCCAAGCTCTCCTGCCATCCTGGTTCAGCTCGAACCCTGGCTCAAGTCCAGCAGCGCTTCTGGTGGCCCATGATAAAAGAGGACACGTCCAGCTTCGTGGCAGCATGTGACATCTGTGCTAGGTGCAAACACACTAACACCGCACCAGCAGGTCTTCTCAGGCCACTACCAATCCCATCCCGTCCATGGTCAAACATTGCCCTGGATTTTGTCACAGGGCTACCCTCCTCTGACGGCCACTCGTGCATCATGACCGTGGTGGATCGGTTCTCTAAGGCCGCACACTTCGTTCCACTACCCAAACTCCCAACTGCTAAGGAAACTGCTGACCTCTTGATTATGCACGTTTTCAGGCTGCACGGGCTCCCCAAAGACATCGTTTCTGACCGCGGGCCACAGTTCACCTCTCAATTTTGGAAAGCATTTTGCAGACTCATTGGAGCCACGCCCAGTCTGTCCTCAGGTTTTCACCCCCAGTCCAATGGTCAGACTGAAAGAAAGAACCAGTCCCTCGAGGTAGCCCTAAGGTGCATGGCTTCCAGAGATGTCACCTCTTGGAGCAAGTTTTTGCCTTGGGTGGAGTATGCCCACAACTCCCAGGTATCGTCATCTACTGGTTTGTCCCCCTTCCAGTGCTGCCTGGGCTATCAACCACCATTGTTCCCATCGCAGGAGGAGGAGGTCAGTGTCCCATCTGCCCAGGCTTTTATCCGACGCTGCAGAAGGACCTGGCTACAAGCAAGGAGAACGCTGTTACGGGTCGGCAGAATATACAAGAGACAGGCCGACCGCAAACGCTCCCAGGCTCCCAAGTACAGGGTGGGGCAGAGAGTCATGCTCGCCACCAGAGACATCCCCCTAAAGACCACCTGCCGCAAACTCTCCCCTCAGTACCTCGGTCCCTTCACTATCACTAAAATAGTCAATCCCTGCGCGTTTAAACTCTTGCTCCCCTCAACTATGCGGCGGATCAACCCTACGTTCCACGTGTCCCAGTTACGCCGTCTCACCGCATGCCCATTAAAAAAGTTTCCTAATTAGAACACGTAAAGCATCGTACATCATATGATTGATACCCGAGCTCTGAAATGGGTTGGGCTTTAATTTTAAACGTGACTGAGAAAGCCGTTAACCCCCCATGAATCCACATCAATTACACGGCTTTGTCATCAATAAAATCGATAAGCATTTGATGCATATTAATCAAGTTAAACAGAGATTATACTCCTTATTGGACCTAATGTGTTATTTAGTACAGTGTGTGTTCAGGTGACTGAGAAACATTTTTGTTATGGTGGTTTAAGGTCTCCTCACGTCCCAATAACTTAATCATTTTGTTATCACCATCTGAAACATCATCAGCACGTTCACATTGTTTTTAACATTTCAAATAAATAAGATCACTATATACTATACATTTATTTAAATTTGTTAAAAATCTATTTCTTAACATTTCTAACATCTGTTCCACAGATTGCACTCACCGTTCACGCTCATGCAAGGTCAGTTGGCAATATTTCTTACAGCCTATACAACACTGATTAACCTTGCAGTAGGACAGATTTCTGTAGATATACTCGTATGCACAATCACATACACATACATATAATTTTGCAAGATGTAAAAACACTGTTGTGTTTGCCCTTTGGCACAATGTATGTGTATAATAGTCACAGTAGACCAGCGTGTGTTGTATTGTGTTTTTACTCCGACATGTTGAATCACGATACCCAGTCTCGTACACTCATGGTCTCGCGACACTACTGACGTCACAACGCATTGTACTCAGTGAGGCTGAGACTCTGCTAGCATCAGGATGTTACATCTCTCTCCTAAACAAATGGCTTAGGGTCTAGGTAAATCAGCTCACTGTAACAGTCTGTATAACTTGAGTATAAAATGTACAAAAGTATAAAATTTTACAAATGTAAACATGACTTGCAGCATTAAAATAAGCTTGCCTTTCCACAACAATTAGTGTAAATGAAAACCTTTCGTGGATGGTCAAATACATGTTTTGTAACTGTAAGGATAAAGAACACTTACACTATAACAATTAAAAGAACCTTGTACATCCTCACTGTATTTGGGTCTATGTTAACAATTCGCATACTGTCTTTTATATGGACATTCTATAAGTGTACCGTGATTGTATTGTCCTGTGAGATCGAAGAGCCCTATTGTTATAAGTCAAGAATTTTTCTAGGCTTAACTGCATGGCCAGATCTTGTGGTGTATGTAAGATGTTCGTTCGGTGGCAGTTCCGTCGGCTTTTGGGCCGGCTCAGGTTGCGGGTCTGGGGTAGCACAGCTGGTTTCGCGGAGATGCCGCCTGTTGCGCCGGAGCACTTGTCCCTCCTCTGTTTGGATGTGGTAGCTCCTTTGCGTGTTGGCGGGTTGTATCACCTTTGCCTGATGCCATCAGCCATCCTCTTGGCAGAAACTTATATGTGCGCCTGCAGTTAGGGAGGTTAGTGCTTTGGCAGATCTGTCATAGTAGAACTGCTGTCGCTGTTGGCATGTTTCTCTTCTATTTCGGAGCGTGTGCTGGGGTGCGACCTGATGTTGGAGACGTGCAGCAGTTATGGGAAGGATTGATCTTAGCCTGCGGCTCATCAGGAGTTGGGCTGGGGATTTGAGGTTATCCACAGGTGTGTTCCGGTATTCTAATAATGCGAGATAGTAGTCTTTTCCATCAGCTTTTGTTTTCTCCAGGATGTGCTTTGCGGTTTGAACAGTTTTTTCGGCTAAGCCGTTGCTCTGAGGATCCCTGTGGTGACGTGTTCAAAATCCCATGCCTTTGCGAATCTGTGGAACTCCTCTGCACTATAACAGGGGCCATTATCGTTAATGATGCGCTCTGGCATGCCATGACGTGCGAAGGCTGCTTTGAGTTTGTCAATAACAGCTGTGGCGGTGCAACTGTGGAGTTTTTCCATCTCAAAGTATTGGCTGTAATAATCCACGATGACTATGTGGTTTTGTCCGTCCCATGTAAATAAGTCAGTTCCTACCACTTGCCAAGGCCTTTCGGGAATATCGTGCGACAGTAAAGGTTCTTTGGTGTTGGTGCTTCGTCGTTCCTGGCAAATGTTACATTGTCCCACCAGTGTTTCAATCTGTTGCCCCATGCGTGGCCAGAACAGGAGATCGCGTGCTCTGTGTTTACACTTTTCTACTCCCATGTGACCTGTGTGGATGCGATCTAACATTCCTTTTCGTAAACACTGGGGTACTATAATTTTCTCACCTTTAAACATTATACCATCAATCTCCGAGATGTCACACCGGTGGTTCCAATATTCACGAATGAGTTGTGGGCACTGTTTGTATTTATCAGGCCAACCGGTCTTTGTGATGCGCTTCAGTACCTCAAGCTGAGGGTCCTGTGCTGTGGTCACTCTTAGTTCTCTCAGCTTATCGTCGCTTACTTGGATGTTCGCTATCATGGTGTGTACTTGTGCATCCATGCCTTCGCTTAAGCTACTGTCATGGTACTCAATGGCTTTGCGTGAAAGAGTGTCGGCCACTGGTATCTGTTTCCCGGGTTTGTGGAGGATGTGGATATTGTATTTTTGGAGTTGAAGTATCATCCTTTGGAGGCGAGGGGGGGCTGAAGCGAGCTGCTTTCTGAGTATCGCCTCTAGGGGTTTGTGGTCGGATTCTACAGTTACTCTTCTGCCATACATGTATTCGTGGAAACGTTTGCACCCGAACAATACGGCGCACAGCTCCTTTTCTATTTGGGCATAGTTTTGTTCTGTGCTATTTAGATACTTTGAAGCATAGGTTCAACAGGGTTTGTTGTTTTGGAGCAAAACTGCACCTAGGCCGTTCTTGGAAGCATCTACTTGTAAGATGAGTTCCTTTTGTGGGTCAAAGTATGACAGTACCGGGTGATTTGTAATCAGCTCTTTGATTCACTTGAATACTCTGTCATGTATTGCATCCCATACAAACTCACTGTCTTGTTTTAGTAACTGTCTGAGTGGTGCATTTACCTCGGAAAAATGCGGCGTGAATCTGGCTAAGTAGTTGATCATGCCAAGTATGGTCTCCAGCTCGGGCTTGGACTGTGGTGGCTGCATCTCTTGCACGGCTTTTACCTTTTGGGGGTCTGGGCTTATACCTTTGTATGAGAGCCTGTGACCGAAGTAGCTGACCTCTTGGACACTCTTGGGTTCAGTTTTAGTCCTCTCTCTCTTGTGCGTTGTAACATAGCCCTGAGGTTTGCATCATGTTCCTCTTTAACTTTGCCAAATACAAGGATGTCATCGACTATGGCGGCATTGCCCTTGAGGCCTTCGTACGTCTCATTTACGCGCCTCTGAAGTTCGTCCTGTGCCGAATTGATGCCAAAAGGCAGGCGGAGGAACCTGTATCTGCCAAATGGTGTATTAAATGTGGTTAGCAGTGATGATTCTGTGCTTAGCTTGATAGCCCAGTAACCGGATCTTGCGTCTAAGACGCTGAAGTATTGAGCTCCAGCAAGTTTGGTGGTGACCTCTTCTAGGGTGGGGAGCGGATAGTGGGGCCTCTGGATGGCCTTGGTGAGGTCTCTTGGGTCCAAGCATATTCGTAGTTTTCGGCTGTTGGGTTTTTCGACTACAACTAGCGCGTTTACCCATTCAGTGGGTTCAGTTACTTTAACGATTATGTTATTGTCCTCCATTTTGTCAAGTTCCTCTTTTAGCTACGTTCGTAGTGCGCCAGGGACTCTGCGTGGAGGGTAGACCACTGGCGATGCATGCGGGTTAACTCTGAGTGTGCATTCACCGGCGAATTCTCCGATGCCCTGAAAAACCATCTGCATATTCTTTCAGTATAGGCTTGGGTTCGATGTGTGGTTCAGTTTCCTCTTTACTTACTCCCATTACTAGTTTGATGAGATTTACGTCCAAGCTGGCGCTTAAACCTAGAATGGGGGGTGCTTTAGCTTTGATTATGTGGAACTCCAGCATCGCTGAGTGTTCATTGTGCTCACATTCCAGCCTGCAGGTGCCTTGGACTTCCAATGCGTTGCCTCCATAGGCTGTTATAGACTGTGTGGGTGGTGTTATTTGCACTTCTTGGAATAAGGCGTTAAAAGTGTGACTTGGTATAGCATTGATTTCCGCACCCGAGTCTATTTTGAACTTGACCGTTTGCTGCCTAGGTCCAATTTTGATGTCTGCATAAGCTTGTACATTGTTTTTGGCCGTATTCACGGTTGTGATGCTGTCTGTATAATTCACACCGATCCTCATCATCATTTTGCTCTATGGCGTGTATAGGTCTTCTCTGGGGTTTTAGCAAAGTGGTGTTTTTTGTTTTGCAGGCTTTTGCGAAGTGGTTGTATTTTTTACATTTAATACATTGTTTACCTTGGGCTGGGCAGGTCTCGCTTGGGTTGTGTGAGTCTGCGCACCGGTCAGATTCTCTGTGTGCTGGTTTGTGATATTTTGTTTTCGTGTATCTGTGAGCATTTTGTCGTTGTCTTGTTACATTCATGGCACCAATCTTGGGAGCATCTTTTGTGATGGTCATTTCCTTTAGCTGTATCTGTGCTAGTTCGTGGGAACGGGCGATGTCTATGGCTTTCTCTAGTGTTAATTCAGCACCCTGGCTTAGCAGCTTCTCGCGGACGCGCGGTGAGTTTGTGGCAAATACAATGAGGTCCCTGACCATTTCGTCACTGTTGGGGTATCCGCAGTTTTTTACGAGTAACTTCAGTTCAGTTATAAAGTGTTCAAATGTTTCGCCGTCAGCCTGTATTTTCTCTTGGAAGCGATATCTTGCATAAATCGGGTTAGACTTGGGAGTGATAAGCTGCGTACTTATCGTAGTATGTTTGTAGCTTCTTAGCTTCGTCTTCGGTCAGCGTCCAGGTGTTGAATATATCCTGTCCCTTCTCTCTGATCCATAAAAGTAGGTAACTGCACTTATCTGGTTCGCGTTTCTCCCGTAGTGGGCCAGAAAACATCAGTTCGGCTTGTTGTTTAAACCGCCGCCATGCTTCGGGCAGGTTCGGCGAATCCCAATCCATGCGCGGGGCCGGAATTCCATATGCGTCCATCGTCTCTGTTGTCGGTGCGTCTTTAGACCGCTACTCTGACACCATGTTGTGTTGGCCCTTTGGCACGATGTATGTGTATAATAATCTCAGTAAAAACTGAGATTGGGGTGAAGTAATATTTAATAAAAAATATGATTAACATTTACACAAATAAAAAGAGTGCGGGTAGTTTTAAACAACATTAAGCTTAATTCAGCAAATTTGAATAAACATTTAATTTATTTTACTCAGTTTTTGTTGAAAATTATTTGACCAAATATATTGAGTAGAAATTAAGTGAGGAAAGTTAAAGTCACAAAAAAAAGGATGGATTTAACTCAAAAGACTCTGATTTTAATTAACTTCCACTTCCGCCTGCACCACATGGACATGGCCCATAGGAGCTTGCTGGATTGCCTACATTTCAAGTAAAGACCTCAAGGTAAGAAGTTCTGCCCTTATTTTTAATGAATACATTTCTAGTAGCAAAGTTGGTGTAATGACATTTGACAGATTAACGTTAGTTAAATTCATTGCACATGAGCTGCCAAAATTAAAAGCTACTATAGTTAACAAGTGCTTAAAGTATCTTTAAGTAACTGAAGTCATGTTAACGCTAAAGTTATGTTAACTTATTGGTGCTGAATTTGTAGAAAACAAAGTAATTGCGTTCTGTTTGTGTGTTGTGACAGAGGAGTGTGACGGACATCTTGATTTGATTCAGGACATGGTTAGGACTGAGGAAGGAAGTCTAACTATATAAATCTGGTAAGAACTAAAAAAAAAGACCAATATGTAATAATAATAATAATAATAATAATAAACTTTTCCACTTTTCCTATTTCCATTTCAAAGCGCTCAAGTTTATCTTCTTCAACCAATAATTTGCGTGTGTCCGTGTGAACGTGTGAATCCTCTCTCATTGGACGAGAACCTCTCCAGCAAGTCAGCTCTTCTTAACCAGGTGTTATGCGCTAAAATGCCCCCTGCCACAGATTGCCCCCATATAATTTCCTTCGAATATTATATTAAAACGAAATTTATAGTTTTATGAATTACAATTACAAATGAATAAAACAGATTGATTATAAAATAAGCAATATAAAAAAAATACATGTTGAATAGGATTTTTCTTTCCTAAAATTTTTTTTTCATATACAAGATGGAGTTTTTTATATTGCTTATTTTATAATAAAAATAATTTTGTGTAAAAAAAAATATTTGTCATAACAAATATTTATTTAGTGCAAACATTATACATGACATACATTTACATGACGAATCCCTGCAAAATAAATGTGTCAGAAAAATAAACATTATATGAGAATTTGTATTAATATTCATGACACCTGTGACATGCCTAGGGTAAATTATAATAGTGATATCATAATTAATAATAATAAACCTATGAATTTCTGTTCTGATATAATATCTGATAAAGATTATATGGGGGTGGGGGCGGGGTGGGGGCAATCTGTGGCAGGGGGCATTTTAGCCCATAACACCGGCCACCTGTTAGCAGCTAACCGAGTCAAAGATGTTGTTAGCTTAAAGTCCGACAAAATGCTGAGCGACTCGGCAGCTTCAACTTCACCGGCGGTTTGTCAGGTGGGAAGAAAGAGTAGAGATGATGTGGTGTTTGTGTAACGTTCGGGTAAATGTTCTCGTGTTTTCGTGACCGCTTCGCCTTTGACCCCAGTGATAATCACCTCAGAGCGGCGCTCTCACTCTGTGTGTCCGGGTGTCGTGAGGTAACGTTAGTTACAGGTAATATTAGCCACCGCAGACTCTCGGTAGTAATTAGCATTAGGCGCTAATCCTGTGGTGTGTGCTGGATGTCACAAGTGGGTTCTTATCTGACTGACATTTGCCAGCATGACAAGCTTTCTAAAATCTCTACATGACATACAGAACCAGTCAAATGTTTGTTCACATTTAACTGAATGTGAAAGTGTGCCATAACTTTTGACTGGTACTGTATCTGAATCAAACATGTTTTAAATATCTTTTGTCATGAAGTCTTTAACATTTGACTGAGTTAATTCTGATAAGTTCCCTGTTTTATACTATTAGTAACTGTAATTTGAATGTATGAACAAAAACATATTTTTTTGCACACTTACAGGTGCATGGAGTCTCTGACTGAGTGAAATTTATCAACAGGTATTTATATACACCATACATACAATGTGTCAGGGATTTTGTCATCAAACTGGACTGTATGATGGAAGTTAGGACCAGAGGTTTTTGGACAGTGACATAATTTTGGCTCTGGACACCACAACAATGGATTTGGAATGAAAAATTGTGCTTGAAGTGTAATAGCTTTAAACACAATAGCTTTAATTTTAGGGCTTGGCCTTCCTATTTTTTGAGGTTGGCATCCTGTGACAAAACCACTGTATTCACTCTGGTTTAGAGTCACTGACACAGATCCCCCTACATCCGAGAAGGTGTTCTTGTTCTTGACAGCTGTTCTAAAGGGGTTTTTCTTCAGAAGAGGAGAATTCTTCTGTAATCCATCACAGTCTTCCAGAATGTTGATGTTCCTGAGCTCA
>QNUK01001738.1:5000-10000 GCA_013621035.1 Clarias magur
TCACGACCGTCAACATGACCCTCATAACCACCCTCATCACCACCTTCATCATCACCACCCTCATTAGGACCGTCAACATGACCCTCATCACCATCTTCAACATGACCCTGATCAGCACCTTCTTCATCACCCTCATCATCGCCCTCATGACCACCATCATAATGACCCTCATGACCACCTTCATAATGACCCTCATCACCACCTTTATCACAACCTTCATCACCACCCTCATCACCACCCTCATCACCACCCTCACCACCACCCTCACCACCACCTTCATACTGACCCTCATAACCACCCTCATCACCGCCCTCATAATGACACTCATCACCACCTTCATCACCACCCTCATCACCACTGTCATTACCACCTTCATCATGACCATCATCACCACGTTCATGACCATCTTCATCACCACCACGTCCATCATGACCCTCATCGCTCCTTCATTATGACCCTCATCACCACCTTCATCATGACTCTCATCACCACTTTCATCATGACCCTCATCATCATCATGTTCATGACCATCTTCATCACCACCACCTCCATCATGACCTTCATCACCACCACCTTCATCACGACCTTCATCATGACCCTCATCACCACCTTCATCACCATCCTTATCAGAACATTCATAAATGACCCTCCTCACCACTCATCACCACCTTCATCACCACCACCTCCATCATGACCCTCATCACCTCCTTCATAATGACCCTCATCACGACCCTCATCACCACCCTCATCACCACCTTCATCATGACCCTCATCACCACCTTCATCATGACCCTCATCACCACCTTCATCATGACCCTCATAAGCACCTTCATCACCACGTTCATAATGACCCCCATCACCACCTTCATAATGACCCTCACAATCTCCTTCATCACCACCTTCATAATGACCCTCATCACCACCTTCATCACCACCTTCATCACCAGCTTCATCATGACCCTCATCACCACCTTCATCATGACCCTCATCACCACCCTCATCACCATCTTCAACATGACCCAAAGTTCATGCTTTTATCACCTCTAGGTTGGACTATTGTAACGCCTTACTGTCTGGTTGTTCAACTAGGTGTATAAACAAGCTTCAGTTAGTACAGAATGCAGCAGCGAGAGTGCTCACTAGAACCAGAAGATACAAGCACATCACCCCTATCTTATCTACACTGCATTGGCTCCCTGTCAAATTTCACATCCATTTTAAGATACTACTTTTGACATTTAAAGCACTAAATGGTCTCGCGCCACAGTATTTGAGTGAACTGTTAGTGTCTTACGATCCGCCACGCCTACTTCGATCAAAGAATGCAGGCTGCCTGTCAGTACCCAACGTATTATTAAAACTACAGCAGGGGCAGAGCTTTTTCTTACAAAGCCCCAAAGTTATGGAATAGTCTTCCTATTAATGTTCGGGACTCAGACACAGTCTCAGTGTTTAGGTCTAGGCTAAAAACTTATTTATTTAGCCAAGCATTTTTGTAAATAGCTTAACCTTAGGTAAAGGAGCAGATCTGGGGGACTCATGGACGTAGAGTATTCTGGTGAACTGGTATGTTTAGATGCTGTCCTCCCCACTCTCATTGTTCACTCAGGTTTGTTGACGGTGGGGTGATTGGTTGCTTTACATCTCAGGGAGCCCTCATGTTTGTGTTTCCTTCTGGCTCTCCCTTTTAGTTATGCTGTTATAGTTAGTCCTGCCGGAGTCCCTGCTTGCACTTTGCACTAATATACATTCACCTTGTACATGTTGACTGTGACCATACCTAACTGCCATCTCTCCTTATTTTCTGTTCTCTCCTTTTCTCCTCTCTCTCTCTCTCCCTCTCTCCTTTCCCTCTCTCTGTCTCTCTGTCGAGCTATACATGTTCGCTCCTGAGTTGCCAGTGATCCAGACCCCTCTGCCTCTAGACAGATCTAACCACGTCCTGGAGTCCTGCTTCTGGTTGGAATCCCGTCATGGATGCCCAGTATTGGTCTGCCTGGATTAAGTAGTAATTTGACTGGGATGGTTTCATTAAAGACTGTCTATCATCCAGTTGATGCTCTGGGACGGCTGACTTCAGTTGTTAATTGATGTCAGGACTGGAATCTCTACAGTCTAGACCTCCAGGAACAAACTGGACTCCTTTTAATTTAAGTTTAACACATCTCCTGTTACACTGAACTTCAGTACACATTATTATTATGCTGATCATTCTCTGCTTATCTGTTATCACCCCAGATGAGGATGGGTTCCTGTTGAGTCTGGTTCCTCTCAGGTTCTTCCTATTACCATCTCAGGAGTTTTTTTCCTTGCCACTGTCGCCTTCAGCTTGCTCATCAGGGACAATCTTATCATTTTGATTCATACACATTGCATAAAAACTTACTTCTTTTTATTGTGTAAAGCTGCTTTGCGACAATGTCAATTGTTAAAAGCGCTATATAAATAAAATTGAATTGAATTGAATTGAATTGAACCCTCATCACCACCATCATAATGACCCTCATCACCACCTTTATCACAACCTTCATCATGACCCTCATCACCACCTTCATCATGACCATCATCAACTCCTACATCATGACCCACATCACCCCCTTCATCACCTTGTTCATAATGACCCACATCACCACCTTCATCACCGCCCTCATCACCACCATCATAATGAACCTCATCACCAACATCATCACCGCGCTCATAATGACCCTCATCACCACCTGCATCATGACCCTCATCACCAACTTCATCATGACCCTTATAAGCACCCTCAACACCACTTTCATCATGACCCTCATCACCACCTTCATCACCGCCCTCATCACCACCATCATAATGACCCTCATCACCAACCTCATCACCACCACCTCCATCACGACCCTCAACACCACCTTCATAACCACCTTCATCATGAGCCTCATCACCAACATCATCACCGCGCTCATAATGACCCTCATCACCACCTGCATCACCGCCCTCATCACCACCATCATAATGAACCTCATCACCAACATCATCACCGCGCTCATAATGACCCTCATCACCACCTGCATCATGACCCTCATCACCAACTTCATCATGACCCTTATAAGCACCCTCAACACCACTTTCATCATGACCCTCATCACCACCTTCTTCATCCGCCTTCATCACCGCCCTCATCACCACCATCATAATGACCCTCATCACCAACCTCATCACCACCACCTCCATCACGACCCTCAACACCACCTTCATAACCACCTTCATCATGAGCCTCATCACCACCTTCATAATGACCCTCATAACCACCTTCATCACCACCCTCACCACCACATTCATCACCACCTCCATCATGACCCTCATCAACACCTTCATCATGACCCTCATCACCATGTTCATCACCACCTTCATCATGAGCCTCATCACCACCTTCATCATGACCCTCATCACCATGTTCATCACCATCCTTATCACATTCATAATGACCCTGATCACCACCTTCATCACCACCACCTCCATTATGACCCTCATCACCTCCTTCATAATGACCCTCAGCACCACCTTCATCATGACCCTCATCACCACCCTCATCAGCACCTTCATAATGACCCTCATAATCACCTTCATCACCACCCTCATCACCACGTTCATAATGACCCTCATCACCACCTTCATAATGACCCTCATCACCACCTTCATAATAACGCTCATAACCTCCTTCATCACCACCTTCATAATGACCTTCATCACCACCCTCATCACCACCCTTATCACCACCTTCATGACCCTCATCACGACCCTGATCACCATCTTAAACATGACCTTCATCACCACCCTCATCACCACCCTCATCACCACCTTCATGACCCTCATCACCACCGTCATCACCACCCTGATCACCATCACATGACCCTCATCACCACCATCATAATGACCATCACCACCTTCATAATGACACTCATCATGACCCTCATCATCTCCTTCACCACCTTCATCATGACTCTCATCACCACATTCATCACCACCCTCATCACCACCTTCATAATGACCCTCATCACCACCTTCATCACCACCCTCATCAAAACCTTAATCACCACCTTCATCATGACCCTCATCACCATGTTCATCACCACCTTCATCATGACTCTCATCACCACCTTCATCATGACCCTCATCACCACCTTTATAATGACCTTCATAACCACCTTCATCACCACCTTCTTAATGACCCTCATCACCACCCTCATCACCACCTTCATAATGACCCTCATCACCACCTTCATCACAACCTTCATCATGACCCTCATCACCACGTTCATCACCACCCTCATCAACACCTTCATAATGACCTTCATCACCACCTTCATCATGACCCTCATCAACTCCATCATGACCCACATCACCACCTTCATCATGACCCTCATCACCACCTTCATCACCACCACCTCCATCATGACCCTCATCACCACCTTCATCACCACCTCCATCATGACCCTTATCACCACCTTCATCATGACCCTCATCACCACCTTCATCATGACCCTCATCACCACCTTCATCAACATCCTTATCACATTCATAATGACCCTCATAACCTCCTTCATCACCACCTTCATAATGACCCTCATCACCACCTTCATCACCACCTTCATAATGACCCTCATAACCACCCTCATCACCACCTTCATAATGACCCTCATCACCACCTTCATCACAACCTTCATCACCACCTTCATCATGACCCTCATAACCACATTCATCACCACTTTCATCACCACCCTCATCATGACCCTCATAACCACCCTCATCACCATCTTCAACATGACCCTCATCACCGCCTTCATCACCACCTTCATAATGACCCTCATCACCACCTTCATCACCACTTTCATCACCACCCTCATCACCACCTTCATCATGTCATGACCCTCATAACCACCCTCATCACCATCTTCAACATGACCCTCATCACCACCCTCATCACCATCTTCAACATGACCCTCATCACCACCTTCATCACC
>QNUK01001738.1:15000-31668 GCA_013621035.1 Clarias magur
CAGGACGGCTCGTAAAGGACAGGTGAAAGGTCATGACCCCTCCACAGAGACCTCTCACAACACACACCACTCAGTGCTGCATCTCCTTTATGGAATGATCTCCTGACAGCGTGACACTCGAGAGTGTTTTAACCTCCAGGTAAATCCCCATGCAACGTGCAGCTGGGGAGCCAATACTTAAATCCTGGCGAAATATTAAAGCAAGGAAGAATTGAAAATAGAGTTCAACAAATTCAACAAATATCAAACAGTGAGATGACCTGTGAACAGATGCTCTGTGTGTATGTTTATATGTGTGTGTGTGTGTGTGTGTGTGTGTGTGTTTAAAAAGCTTTAAAGATCTCTCATGAGATTTCTTTTCCCTTTCGCTCATATACAGAAAGGCATGTAAAATATTTTCTGTGTGTGTGTGTGTGCACTTGCTTTCTTTGAACCCTTCAACTCGGGTCTGAATCTGGAACTGATTAAGTAAAGCAACAGTAAAGCAGCCAAGTGTAAAGCACCGCTGCGTGACTGCGTTTCATCTGGGAAAGTGTGTGTCTTGAGGATTGTTATGGTTGCTGAGTGTATGTGTGTGTGTATGCGTGTGTTGATCAGGGTTGGAGGAAGTCTTCCACTCTGCCTCACAACAACACTAAATCAGTCTGACTGATACATATAGAAGATATTTTACCCAGCAACGAGCCGCACATGTGTGTGTGTGTGTGTGTGTGTGTGTGTGTGTGTGTGTGTGTGTGTGTGTGTGTTTCAGCACAGTGAACTTCATGATTGTGGGTTTTAGTGAGAACTAGAGTACCTGTCGTTGATGGGAAAAAGAGTATGTAGAAAGAGTTAAAAGGTTAAATCTAATAATAATCTGCTGATCTTTAATGTAATGAGTGATAATAATAATAATAATAATAATAATAATAATTTTTGAGGTTGAAGTCCACGTCCATGTGTGTGTGTCTCTCTGTACAGCAGAACTCTCTGTCTCACTTATTAATAGACAGAAATCACATTCTGTAAGGTCGAGTATCTGACGCCTTGTTTACACTAAGTTGGACTTGTTTGGTGCTCAGACAAACACACTCGCTGTTCGGTAATCGGAGAGAGAATCACAGATGAGAAATGGAAAAAGTCGATCAGATAAAGATGAAGTTTCGTCTTAAAACGACTCCAGCGTGTTAAAATTCACTTCTACCACTTCAGCGCTGTTATTTCAGCCAAAGTGAAAATCTGAACTAATCCCAGTCAAAACATTCACTTTATCTTTTCTCATTAATATCTACTGGTGCAGGTGTTTGTTTACATTGAGACAGCAGCGCATTAGTAGATTATTTTACAGTAGATGATTAAATCCCACACATAACTGTTCATCACATCACTTTTACTCCACATGTAGATTCACTGATGGTGCAGATTAAACTTCAGCCTGAGATCGAAGTGCTGCAGGAGATTCAGTCGATTCTGTACAGACAGTTTTGTGTAAGATTTGTAATATAATCTGGTTTCTGCTCCTCTAGTGTATGAAGGTAAAGAGATGATGAGGCTGATGTTTATATGTACTGTAGATGAAGAGGGTGAGGGAGTGATGAGGGAGTGAGAGTTTATCGCTGTTATAATCTCAGACACATCAGGAACTACAGAGGAACGATTTCATAAATAATAAATAATAAATCATCAGCTGCACCGGTCGGTGTGAGAGGAGTTAAACACTGGGTCACGTGATCTAGCCGGTGCGTCTCACTCCTTACCTGCTGCACTCCCGTGTACACACCGTGACGTCACCGCCGACTCCCCCCTCCCCTCCCGGTTCTTTTGCTTCTTTTCCGTTTTTTTTTTTTATTATTTTATTCCGGTTTGACTCGCCGCCGTCCTCACGCGCGCACCGAGCTGCTCCCTGCGACACACACACACACACACTGTCCCTCTCTATAACGGCGCTGCTCGGACCCGCTGTGTCTTGGTCTCACACACACACACACACGTGTGTAAACTCTGCGTGTTCCAGGTGACTGCGCGCCGGTGTCACGTGACTTATAGCGGCAAATACATCGTCACGAGGTTTTTTTTATTTTTCTCTCACAAAACCCGTTACTGTAAAAAAAAAAAAAAAAGAGAGAATGTCTGTAGGGAGCACCGTACAGCACACACACACACACACACACTTGTGAATATACAGTGTGGACAGGATGCGCGTGTCCGGGTCACGTGACCGCCTGTCAGCCCGCTCCGCCTGAGGCAGCAGCGTCCTCACCACGTCCTGACCCCTGACCTCTGACCCCTGCACTCTGAGCACATCTCTGAGTTTTGGAGTTGCTCTGACCCAGTCGTCTAGACGTCATCACAACCCGGCCCTCCTCACTGTAGCCACATTTTTAATACCTGCGCTACCTCGCCATACGAACGCCCCGCCTTTTGCAAGAAATCTGCCTCAGTATAAGAAGCTTTTGATTGTTTGTAATATTGGTAAGATTTTTGAGTGGCTGTAACGGATTATCTGCGTTTACATTATTTCCCATGGGACAATGCGTTTCACAATCGAAAAGTTCACCTTAAGAACAGATTAGATTCATATGCCGAGGTACCGCTGTACTTCCTTACACTGGCAGCTGGAAGTGGGCGGGCTATATCAGCAAGTGAACCTTCTGTCCCTAAAGCATAAGCTGAGGTATTTGAGTGACTTTGACAAGGGCCAGATTGTAATGTCTAGACGACAATGCAATGTCTAGGGCAGAGCAACTCCAAAACCGCAGCTCTCGTGGGATGTTCCCAGGCCGCAGTGGTCAGGACGTAGTAAAAGTGATCCATGGAATCACTTTTTTAATACTAGTTGTTATGGAAAGGTGTCAGAACACACAGGTCATTACTGTTTTCTTGGAAAAATGGAAACTTACTCAATATTAGGTGGCTGGTCATAATGTCATGGCTGATCGGTGTATAAAAAATATATATAAATATTGTATGTATACATAGGTTTGGGGGAGATGTAATGGAATTAGGAGATATTGTGGGCGGAGCTTGTAATTAGGAGATATTGTGGGCGACCCGCCCACTGCCTTCAGCCGTCTCATCTCAAACTTCATCAAATTATCTTATTAATAAGCTGATCTGTTAACATTTTTATGATTATTATTTATGATTATTATTATTATTTGTTTTTATAATTATTATTTGTTTTTATAATTATTTTATTTGTTAATTATTTTAATTAATGTTTAATATTATTTTTAATTTAAATTATAAATAAAATTAAACATTAATTAGTCAATTCACACACACACATTCAAGTAAGGATTAACAAAAAAAATACCACATGAAGCCTCTATAAACATCAAGACGGCTGCTTGTTCAACTGTTCTTCAGGAATAATGGCACAGCTAGCTAATTAGCATAAACCCTATTAAACCATCTTAGGAAACTAGCAAAACATTCCATCTTCTTCATCTTCTATACCTCTTATCCTGTTAGAGGGTCGGGTGGGTCCTGTAACACCTGTGTTCACCATTACATCTCTGCTGTCTCATCACACACACACACACACACACACACACACACACACACATTCCATGTAATCTGTGAGAACTGGTGGGTTTATAGGCAGATCCGAAACGAACAGGAAGCCGTGTGAATGATCCCAGCTCCAGTTCCCTCTGCCAGTTTTTCTTAAAGCTGAACATTTTGATGCTGAAGTTTATTCAAGAAGAAAACGATGAGAATAATAACAGTGGGTCATGTTTCCCTAAAAGCCCAAAGAGTGATTTATTGATTCCAGATTTGTTCCTAATCCCGTGACTTTTCTCTTTGTGAAAAATAAATGCAGTAATAATGAGCACACTAACACAAGTGTCACTAACACACTCACAGTCTCACTAACACACTCACTGTCTCACTAACACATCACCGTCTCACTAACACACTCACCGTCTCACTGACAGTAACAGTTACTGAACTGAACAGAAGGTTGGTGGTTTGAGCCTCAGCTCCACCAGGTTGCCACTGCTAGGCCCTTGAGCGAGGCCCTTAACCCTGTCTGCTCCAGGGGTTCTGTATCATGGCTGACCCTGCGCTCTGACCCCAGTTATGCTGGGTAATGTGAAGAAGGAATTTCACTGTGCTGTAATGTATATGTAACAAATAAAGGCTTAGAGTAGAGTTTACATCCAGCTCAACTCAACAAAGAAAAAAGTGCATTTCAAAGGCTGTGTGTATTTACAGTATCGCTCTCGCCCTCTATTTATCTATCCATTTATCTCCCTCTCTATCTCTCTCTCTCTCTCACACACACACACACAATCGTTTCTTTCTCACAGCAGTCATTTTGTCTTATCAGTGCCATCAGTGTGTGAGAAATCCTGCAGATGGTAATGAAGACCTTCATGCTCCCTCACACACACACACACACACACAGGAAAAGGAAATGCCACAGATGGTATGTAATGCCATCCCTAATGAGTGTTGATACCCATGCTGTATATTTATGGGGGTCGGCACAGACGAGCCAGTGACACACAGCATGAGGGAGTTCACTTCAGACATAACACGAGGGGCAAAGAAATGCCTTATTTAGCACTTATTTAGCATTTGTGTGTGTGTGTGTGTGTGTGTGTGAGAGAGAGAGAGAGAGAGAGAGAGTCCAGCTTGAGTATTGCCACAGAAAAGTGTGACTGAATAAAAAAAGAAAGAAAATCTCGTTTGATTCTCAAATGAGTCGACTCACTGATTCATTTAAACGACTCCTTTGGACATAACGAGATCCATTTTCAGGAACTGGGGAACTTTGGGTAAATTTCCCACTCTTAGATAAAACAGGTTTGGGGGAGATGTAATGGAATTAGGAGATATTGTGGGCGGAGCTTGTTGTACAGAACATCAGCGATTGGCCTATTGCAAGCGACCCGCCCACTGCCTTCAGCCGTCTCATCTCAAACTTCATCAAATTATCTTATTAATAAGCTGATCTGTTAACATTTTTATGATTATTATTTATGATTATTATTATTATTTGTTTTTATAATTATTATTTGTTTTTATAATTATTTTATTTGTTAATTATTTTTAATGTTTAATATTATTTTTAATTTAAATTATAAATAAAATTAAACATTAATTAGTCAATTCACCTCATACGGGTTCAGAACTCTTTCATTCCTCAGAAGTTTTCCATCTCCCTGTTCCTGAGAAGTTTCCCGAACTCTTTGATTTCAGCTGTACAGTGTTTGATTTCTGATTTCGCAACTCTTCTTCCTCAGACGTCTCCACCCACCCACCCACACACACACACACACACACACACACGTTCAGTATGTCTCATGTGCTCCTTCAGCTAGCTGACACGGCTCAGATAACACTAGCGTTACTGTAATATGATTATTATCAGTAATCAGGTATACAGCAGAGATTTTATCTGACATCCTGGAGAGTTCATGTCTCATACAAACACACACACACACACACACAGATGACTGTACTGATTATGATACAGGTGTCTCAGTGAAGTGCTCTGTTCATTAGCACCTATTGTACAGCACACACACACCAAATACAGCATTTTAACCACAAGTGTGTGTGTGTGTGTGTGTGTGTGTGTGTGTGTGTGTGTGTGTGTGTGTGTGTGTGTGTGTGTGTCTGTGTGTGTGTAAATGTAAATCTAGGACTTTTCAAACTGAAAGAGTGTGTTACACCCTCAAGGGGCCGAGTGTCCTGTTTCTGCGCTCTCCAAACTTAGCTGTCTAATTAGCACAGTGGCTAATTAGCTGAGAGACCATGGTGATCCCACAGGGATCACACACACACTCTCTCTCTCTCATCACTCCTTCATAGAGAAACTATATAAAATATGAACTTACATCAGCACTAAAATACAAGACACACACACACACACACACACACACACACACAGATCAGTAAGAGTTATTTTCATCACTGTGTCCTCATTGCTGCTTTTCCTATGAAACTAGACTCACTCTCACTGTCTCTCTAACACAATGTCACACTCTCATTGTCTCTCTAACACACTGTCTCACTCTCATTGTCTCTCTAACACACTGTCTCACTCTCATTGTCTCTCTAACACACTGTCTCACTCTCATTGTCTCTCTAACACACTGTCTCACTTTCACTGTCTCTCTAACAAACTATTTCACTCTCACTGTCTCACTCTCTCACTAACACACTGTTTCACTCTCATTGTCTCTCTAACACACTGTCTCACCCTCTCACTAACACACTGTCTCACTTTCACTGTCTCTCTAACAAACTATTTCTCTCTCACTGTCTCACTCTCTCACTAACACACTGTTTCACTCTCATTGTCTCTCTAACACACTGTCTCACTTTCACTGTCTCTCTAACAAACTGTTTCACTCTCACTGTCTCACTCTCACTGTCTCTCTAACAAACTGTCTCACTAACACACTGTCTCACTCTCACTGTCTCTCTAACAAACTGTCTCACTCTAACTGTCTCACTAACACACTGTCTCATTCTCACTGTCTCTCTAACACACTGTCTCACTCTCACTGTCTCACTAACACACCTTCTCACTCTCACTGTCTAACTAACACACTGTCTCACTCTCACAGTCTCTCTAACAAACTGTCTCACTCTTGTTGTCTTTCTCACTCTCTTTAAAACACTGTCTCACTGTCTCTCTGCTGTAACTGTCTGTCTCACACTGTTGCTCTCTCTGACACAGTGCTCTAACCATCTGTCTTACTCTCACTGTCTCATCTTCTATATTACTCTCACTTTCACTTCCTGATCCACACTTTCACTGTCTTGCACACTGTCTCACACTTTCCTGGTCTCTCACACACACACACACACACACACACACACACACACACACACACACACACACACACACACACATTGAAATAAAGAGAGTTTCAGTACCTGACTCACTGTTTCACTCAAATTCTCTCTGTGTCTCTTTCTGTATATGTGTGTCAGAGAGAAACTAAAGACACACACACACACACACACACACACTGACCAGTAAGTTACTCTCTGAACATAAGCCAAATGCTGACACACTTCATATGAAACATTTGATCCTGCAGGCAGATGGCAGCGTCCCAAAGCCATTGTTACTCTGAGCGCACGTATACACACACACACACACACACACACACACACACACTGCAGTGAAGGAGAAATAAAAGAAGCACTTGTTCCTTACTGGCTATTTGACTTCCTGATCTCCCATGATGCACTGGGGCCAGAAAACCCCTGTATTTACGAGAATTTGGGCGCCTCAGGAGAAAACTGATAAAGAAATCCAACACACACACACACACACACACACGCTGAAATACAACCCTCTGTGCTCTACGTGGCGCTGTTAGAGTAATGCATCATGGGAACCAGTGATCAATCAGTGTGTGAGAAGAATGAGGGCAAAATAATCATAAGGTCCTCACACACACACACACACACACACATAGTCAGCTGGTCCTGCAGATGCCAGGTGGAACAAAGGCAACAGAAAGTACAGAATGATATTTCCAGAGAGCAGAGAGGGGTGATAAACTAAATCTGACCACCATATGAGCACACACACACACACACACACACACACAGTCATACAAACTCACTCACACACACACACACACAGTCATACAAACTCACACACACACACACACACACACACACACACACACACACACACACACACACACACACACACACACACACACACACACACACACACACACACACACACACACACACACACACACACACACACACACACACACACACACACAAACATACACACACACACACACACAAGCACACAAACTCACACACACACACAACACACACAAACACACACACACAAACACACACACAAACTCACATACAAACTCACACACACACACACACACACACACACACACACACACACAGTCATTCACACACACACACACACACACACACACACACACACACAGTCACAAACTCACACACACACACACACACACACACAGTCACACAAACTCACACACACACACACACAGTCATACAAACTCACTCACACACACACACACACACACACACACACACACACACACACACACACACACACACACACACACACACACACACACACACACACACACACACACACACACACACACACACACACACACACACACACACACACACACAGTGTTGAAATAACAAGCCACACAACATCACACAATCCTGTAATAATGAGATCCATTAAAAATGTAATAATGAACAGAAATCACGAGTTTATGAAATTAATAACTAATAACACACTTTATTGAAATGATACAGTGAGTTTAAATATCAAAACAATAGACTCAAATTACAACAGTAATAAAATCACTAAACAGTTTGATATCATTTTAAATAAATTAGAGTTCAATTAAACTGACAAACGCGACGTGGTTCAGGGCTTCTTTATGACGTCATCCCAAAACTCAGGGAAAAAATGTGAAACAGCGCCACTCTGTGGTTAGACCAGGAACTGAATTTTGTTATTATTGATTGACAAGCGATTATCGTTATTACACACACACACACACACGCACACACACACACACACGTGGAGCCAGATGTTTACCCATCACAGCTTGTAAAAATGCATCTTATTTGTGATGTGACGTCACTGATCACAAACAGACAGCAAGTTTGATTCCAATGTAAAAACAGTCTCATTATAAACAGTCTGTGCAAGAACACACACACACACACACACACACACACACACACACACACACACACACACACACACATTTAAGATTCACATTGGTGTTTTAAACGCAGATGGTTCACAGAAGAGTTGTGTGACCTCATTAACTTATATAAATAAAACAAAGTCTAAAACTGTAACGAACAAATAAGGAATGGTTTGAAATGCTGAAACGCATCATGCATGAAACCATGAGCGGTTTAAAACACGCTCACGTAGTGCATCATATTCACTGTGCATCATCTCCAGATCATTCTCAAACACAAACAAATGAAACCTGAGCATGTGTGGGAAATAAAGATGATGATGAGGTCACACTACACGTCCGTCCCTGAGGTTTCATCCAGCAGGAAGCACAACCTGACAGAATCGCTAAGGTTTTATCTCTTTCCTTCAGGCTCATTCGTCTATAAAATGAGAAGAGTAAACTTTCTTCACTGTTTTAACAATAAACACATATATAATAAACTTAAACATGAACCGTGTCCTGACATTAAAACAGCTCACAGTACTTAATCCCCGGTGTTCCAGGCCCTTCACCTTCACTTGAACATGCGGTCAAGGGTTAATCTCTTATTAACCTACAGCATTAAACCCGCTGAGACTGCTGGAGGGGAGTCTTATCACACATACTGTGGCGGCTTTCGCGCGCTGCTGGGAGCCGCCAGGTTCTCCGTCTTCTTCTGGGAATCTGTAGAAGCGTCAGCCTGGTGACCCTGAGCTGCTGATTCTGAGGAGGTCAAAGAAAGAAATGAAATCAAGTTAGAAACGTGTGTGTGTGTGTGTGTGTGTGAGACACTCAGCGCTGATAAATTAACGAGAGCAGCGTGCACTTTGTGCTGATGTCGCGTATCGGATGATAGGTGTGTAGGTGTTCCTATTAAAATGATCACAGGTGTATAAAGACGACTCAATAGCACAGTTTCTACCTGAGTGTGAGCGCTTTGTAACAGAGGTAACGCTGGAAGAGAAACGTGTTAAAGACTCACTCTGTAGTTTTGACAGCGTGTACTCCAGACCCTTCATAGCCTTTGTCTGATTACTCTTAAACCTGGACAAGCCAAACTCCTGAGAGAGAGGGGGGGGGGGGTACATGGGTGCATTGTCATATGAGTATCACATGTCTATGACTCTTGCTTAAATGAGAATTTGACACTGTGTGTGTGTGTGTGTGTGTGTGTGTGTGTGTGTGTGTGTTACCTGTATAGGTCTAGACAGACCAAACACTCTTGATGAGATCCAGGCTTCTCTTGTGAGACGAGTCCAAATGGATGTCTCCTCCTCTCCATGAAACACACATCGCTCTACCACTGTCTGAGACAACACACACACACACACACACACACACACACACATGCACGCACACACACACACACACTGGTAAACGTGGGTCCAAGCAGTCACACACATGACTCTGGTATGATAAGGCATCACTGATGATAATGTTGGTTGCCATGGTCACCATTAGTTTGGAATGGTTTAAGTTCCAGGTGAGAGTAGTGAGGCGTCTAGTGCTGGGGTCGACGACCGAGTCCTCCACAATGTAAACAGATCGTGATAGGTTGCTGGGG
Organism: Clarias magur; assembly: GCA_013621035.1. Lineage (NCBI taxonomy): Eukaryota > Metazoa > Chordata > Actinopteri > Siluriformes > Clariidae > Clarias > Clarias magur. Next base: position 25,276 of record QNUK01001738.1, read on the forward strand.
AAGATTCGCTCCGCCCACCGAGGCAGCCGATTGGTCTTAGTGAAGAGACGGCGGGAAAGGAGACGATTGTCTGGAGTCACCTCGCGGAAGATCACGTCCTCGGTCAAAACATGAGTGCTGAGGAAAAGAGAGGGATAGAGAAAGTGTGAGAGAAGTAAGAACAGTTGAGCATAAAGGCAGCAGGTGCTGTGAGTCGTTCCAGATGTTCCTGATGTTCAGTACCTGTAGGGATTCGGGTATTTCTGCCAGAACGCTGCAAGGACCTGCTCCCATGTGCTCCTGATCTCCGTCTCGCTGAAGAAGTACTTCCCCATGTCTAAGACAGAGCGAGCGAAAGCGAGGAAGAGAGAGCGGTGAGGGAACGAGAATGTTCAGCTGCTATAATGACAGAAACATCAGGAACTCACACATCTGGCAGACGCTAGCAGTAACTATAAATGGATAGGAAGCAAGAGGTGCTGTTCTTTTACTAAAGAACCTAACCAGGAAACCAGGAAATTTATCAGCGCTCGTGGCGGTAACGCTAACACTGCTTCATCACACACAACGTAAAGAGTGTGTGTGCATCATTTTATTATTATAATGACCGAGTTATTACATGTGGTACGGATGTCAAATACAAGGCAGTGTTAAGAGACCTTTAGACTGAGGGTCACTGATCAGAAGGAAGTGTTTAATGATGTTTTTGAGAAAGTCGGGACTGGAACGTCGGCTTTAAAGGACAGGGAAGCTAAGGACAGACATCTGAAGGTGGCGCTGATGCAACTTAAAGCATTCCAACTCGATGCTGAGAGGGAGCGTGTAGACAAGAGCATGTGTGTGGAAGTACCGGATAAAGCAGACAAAGTGATCGAGACACAGAACAAGTCAAGACACGATCGGTGACGGGACGCAAAACGCCTTTAAGGACGGTCTGGAGAATCGGCTTGACTGGAGTGAGGCGTTCAGCTGGGCGTTATAGAACCTACTGGATTCCAACCGCCGTTAAACAACAAAGAGGAAGAACCCAAACACCCAACACACACACACACACACACATATATGGAACTGGGTTGAGTATCTCTCATTTCCCTGAACAAGCTGCCATTTTATTTACATTTTGTAATTTTTGGCATTAACATTTCAATAAACATTCAATTCGACTCTTTATCTTATAACATTTTAGTCTCAGACTGATTTTTATAGTTCAAATACTTTAAAGACTCAGAAATTCTGAGAAAACACTTTGGACCGCAGCTGAGGCGAGTTCATTTTCATTTCACACCCGTATTCCGCGCGTGCGAGCCTCCTGCACTGTGATTGGCTGAGAGTTCGGCTCAGGCAGTGGCCTGACCCCCCCGAAAACGCGGCCGCAACCAATCACATCACAGGATGTAAACCATACCGCCCAATCACAACGGAGATGCCGGAATGTGGGCGGGGAAGAAAGAAATGAAACGGCGGTTGTAACGGAAGCGTTTACTCTGCAGAAACGCCGTGAAGCTGCAACAACAACAACAACAACAACAACAACAGATCCTATTCGCATTACACAGTAAACATTATAAAATAATAACTACAATATTAATGGAAACATATAACATTACATTCTGCAGTTATTCGGGAAGTTATTAATAAACAAATTAATAAACGAGTAACACTTTGTAGCTATGCAGAAGAGTAACACACACACACACACACACACCTCAATGTGCAGATGTAATCCGTCGCTTCAGCTGTAGATCATTATCGCTCTGTACTGTAGCGCTACACTCAGCTCCTTCTAGCACACACACACACACACACACGGGATGGCGGTAACGTGTGACGCTCCCGGAAGATAAACTCTGACGTATGACGTAGCAACTGACAGGGTGAAACGCCATGTGACGTCACCGGCATGACGTTACAATGTTGCCCCGAAATATGTCTACTTAATACGATATTCTTTCATATCTAATATGTTTATAATGTTTATATAGGTTTATAAAATGATGTTATTTATAATGTAATTATTGTTTTATAATTGCTCTGGCAACAATGTTATATGTTTGTTACATTCAGGCCAATAACGCTCTTCTGAACTGAACCGAATGGATGGAGTGACGCGCCTCAGCGGTGTGACGTCAGAACAGCGTTAATATAACCTGAGTTACAGAATCTGCTCCTGGCTCTAGAGCCTCTCTCTCTCACACACACACACACACACACACACACACACACACACACACACACACACACACGGAATGTTACATCAGTTAAAATCATTCTAGATGCTGGAACTCGGGCTTCAACATTTATGTGTCCACTCTGAGGTAACCGCTAGGTTTATTATTTATGTCGCCGCCAGATGGCAGTATTCTACTTGCTTTACACAGCATTTCTTTTCCTACGCTAGGTGTCAATGCAGTACCGTTTTCCAACGCTAGATAGCGGCGTTTCACATCAACTTCTTTTCTTTTTAACTCTTCGAGTTTTGTTAATTATACACATAAAAATCAATACAATCAATCAAATAAACAATAACAAAAAGGAAAAAAGAAGAAGAGAAAATAGAATATATATTCTATATATAATATAAAGCTATAAAGCTAGAGTATAATAAAACAACAGAACAATCTCAAAGTGGAGATTCTACAACCTAAGAAGACACAAAGGAAGAATAGAGAGAAAGTTTTCATCGCTTTAGGGTTAACAGAGTTTTTTAGAGTTTCTATACATCTGTTTAGATCGTTTCTAAATACAGAGAAAAAAGGTTTAGCGCCAGTAAATATTTGTTTATGGATATGATATTTAGCTAGCAGTAAACGTAAGTTCATTATGTAATATGTCCCAATCTTCTCTTTTGAGTAGCCAAAAAATCCAAATAAAACATATTTGAAACAGACAGAAAAGTCACTCTCAAAATGAGACTGAATACATATTCTGACAATAAAATCTCTTCATCAGACTGACAAAAAGAACAAGTCACTTCAATGTCTGACTTATATTTCCTTAAAAAAAAGGCTTTGGATGGATAACATTTATGTATTAATTTGTATGTTATTTCTTTTACTTTATTCGTTAAAAGATACTTTTGAGGTAAGGACCATACACACTTCCTCCCAGGGTAAATCCTCTACAATACCATTCCAATATGATATCACATAAGGAATCTGATTTTATCATTTCCCTTCCGTTGCTCTGCAGAGAAGCAAACTCCTCCGACCGCTGTGTCAGTTAGTGACGAAGAATAAGAGCACGGCCGAGGAAATGTAGAGGCTTGTAACAGTAAACGCACCCAGAGGGTACGGCATTAGAAACAACAGCATATTCACTAGCAGATACAGGAATATTGTACTTCTGTAAAAAGTCGAAATAATTATAAAGTCTGCCATGTGTGTTAAACAGCTGTCCAAATAAAAAAAAGTTATTTCTGAAACAGGTATCAGTGGAAAGTGATTTATTCTTGTAAAGGACGTCCTTATTGTTCCATAAAAAATATCTGTGTGGAAACATTGTGTTTGTATATTAGGGACCAAACCCAGAGCATCTGTTTATGGAAATGCGAAAGTTTGATAGGGATCTTTGTAACGTTATAATTACAGAGTAGGAGAAAATTCAGGCCGCCCACTTTAGAGAAACTGTAATTTGGGATAATATTCCAGAGAGATGAGGGATTATTAATAAAATTCCTAAGCCAATTGATTTGAAAGGTAGTCCTCCCTTTCATTAACTCTTTAAATGTCTATTAAGCATCAGAATCAAATCAGGTTAAAAATATAATTGATCTGAATGAGAATTTTTAAAGAATGATAACGTTAAAATTTGGATTTAATAGACTTGTTCATTATATATCAAACAAAATTTGAAAACAAACAAAACATTTGACTTTGTAATTAAACAATATGACATATAAATACGCGACCCAGTGGCGTCGTGGTTAGCGCTGTCGCCGTGCACCTCCAGGGTCAAGGGGTCAATTTCTGCCTTGTGTTTTTGTGCATAAAGTTTGTACACAGTCCAAAGACATGCAGCTTAGGCTACTTGCTGTTTTCAAATCGTCCGTTGTGTGTGTGCGTGTGTGTAGCTGCCTTGTGGTGAATTGGCACCATGTCTAGGGTGCCGTCTCTGTGCTCCAAGTTTCCTGGGATTGGGTCCTGGTCCCCTACAACCCTGTGTACAGGATAAAGTGGTATATAGCTGGTGAGTGAGACAGATAGACAGATTAAAGACAGGTATTCAGGTGGTCATTTTTATTTCAACATTATTACATTTCAATACAACACCTTATTTATTTATTTATTTATTTATTTATTTATTTATTTATTACCAAACCCAGTGTGTCAGTTGTTAGCACACGCTACATCACTACACATCCATGATTTTACTGTCTCTGAGCTCGGTCTTCTCATCTGACACGCTGGTACACTGCTTTAGTTTTGTTGAATTTGTGGTCCCCAGTATCAGGGTTTGTGGAATCAGTGACTCAGTTCTTGCCTATTTTTATTCCTAGCCACGATCTCTGCTTCTGTATTGTACAGTTACTACAAACTGCATTTAAAGATAGTAGGAAGGAAGTTAGAATGACTACTTTAGTTTTAGAAAGTTGTTAACTTATGTACATAAGTGTAAACATCGTGCAAAATTATGATATTTACAGCAGCGCTGATGGACCGAATTTACAATATGGCTATGTTTAATATTTGAGAATAACAATGTGGAAACCTATGCGAGATATTTAAATAAAGCTAAACACTACTAAATTTCAACTATAGAGAAAGAGTGTAAAGCAGCTTTATGCCAGAAACTGCACTTTATTTCCTACAGTGTGCAGCACATACAGTATATACAGGATGTTGAACTTGTGATTTATATGCTTTATTTATGTTTTATGTATCTCTTGTAGTTTTTGTTCTTAACATTGCACTAATAGCTTCTGGTCAGTTCTCACATTACCCTGAGTATACGGACTGTATGTAAGATGTACAGTGTGCAGTCACATGTGCAGACCTACAGATCTTTGTGTCTCTATTGCTGCTGGATATCAGGAATTTCAGTCTCAGTGTTTAGTGGTTTGGGACGTGACCACAGGGGAGTGATGTTGATGTTCCTGTTTCCCTACAGAAATACACAAGGTGTGTGTGGCTAGAGAAACAAATGATGATGATGGTCCTGATGATGAAGATGATGATCATTATAACGGAGATGATGACAACGTGATGTTGCTGTTTTGTGACCTGTACACTCGGTACGCTAAATCCTCTATTGTAGGGAGGAGTAACACTACAGTACCAATGAAATCCAGGCTCTGAGTCGTCCTCCAGAAGCTCCGCCCCCTCCTCCTCTTCATCAGTGTGTCTCTGGTTCTTCTGCACATTAAATGAGCACGCATTCGTCCTGGACAGAGCTTAATCACTCCATCACATCAACATGAACCCATCCAGGTGTTGTGGAGGCACTTACCTGGTAAAGATTATTATTATGATTCTGATTCTGATTATTATTATGATGATGATTATTATTTTAGTTTGTAAGAAAACATATTTTTTTATTTCTCCGTCCTGACATTTCTCTCTCTCTCTCTCCCGTGTCCTCAGGTCCTCCTGGTTGTGGCGGTCGTGGGATGGCACGATCTGGACAACAGCGAGTACGACTGCTGGCCGCTGGAGAAACCAGACGAACTGAACATGATCGACTGTGGAGGTGCCAATACTTTTATAATTAAGTAATATAGATTCATCTCTCACAAAGGAAGAAGAATACATCACACTTCTGAAACATTCTTCAGTTATTATTGTATTATTGTTTTTAATTAATATTTATGTGTTTGCTAACAACCAAAATAATAAAATCATATGATGTGTGTGTGTGTGTGTGTGTGTGTGTGTAGGATTAGAGATGGCCTGGGTGTTGCGTCCCCCAGAAAAGATTCTGAGCGGTGAGGAGTTCAACGTCATTTACTCAATAACGGTTAATGAAGCATTTTATCAGTGGGCCGTGGACCATAACCTATTCATACACAGGTACACACACACACACACACACACACACACACACACACACACACACATTCATCTGTCTGCCTCTCTCTTTCTATTTGTCTGTTGTGTCTAAATCTTTGTATCTTTGTATCGGCCCTTTATCTCTTTACTTCTGTAGTTAATAATTATCACTTAATTCTTTATCTCTTATTCTCACCCTTTGTGTGTGTGTGTGTGTGTGTGTGTGTGTGTGTGTGTGTGTGTGTGTGTGTGTTGTAGGTCGATCACAGATGCTGCTGAAGCTCGCCGCTTCTGTGAACATCAGGAGTGTCCCAGTAACTGGAAAGATGCGAACGCAGAGAACTGCTGCATTCACCACGCTAACATCCACTCCTGTCCTATGGGTTACATGGTATATATACACACACACACACACACACACACACACACA
>QNUK01001739.1:5000-10000 GCA_013621035.1 Clarias magur
TTTCAATCTAGTCGTGTCCCAAGTTTGGCCAAGAAATGGAGGCCAATGCACCTTCTACATCCTGAACTAGTTAGAGATTTTTGCAATCACCCTAACCCCTCTTCCATGTGCATCATACTTGGATGGCGAGGATCAATTTGTGGGTCTCTGTCTGTCACATGTCCTTGATATTGTTGTCCACTATGTCCCACTTTGCCTAAGCCTTGATGTTAGCTCAACGGTAGCTCGGCCAATTTAACACAAGGGGAATGAATATTCTGCCTTCTGCCTTTCACTCGGCTCCTAGAAGAGTATGAAGCCAATTGCATGACAAAAGATTGTACAGTAGACTGTCAGAACCATTAATGGGACCCTTGAATATTTTCTGAACTAATTAGAGAGTTCGGCAACCACCGCGCTGCCGGCATGAGAATTACTGCAGCCGTTCGGAGAATGGAAGGGACGGGCAATCTAACACACAACTACACCACGAGATTCTGTTCAGGCAGAAGGCTAGCGGTCAGACTGATCCATGCATGGTAGCTAGGCCACGCTGCCCTAATGCCAATCATAATGCCGATGCCTCGGCTATATGGGCTCTAATGCAAAAGCAATTGACCTACGTATTGGGAACGTATTTGAAAGAATTCGATTTTAGTTGAAGTTAAGTATGGGGAACAATATTCTTTAATATTTTATTCATGATGAACACTTAAAATGTATCAATTGGAGTTTCATATTAAAGGTTTACAATTTTCTACAGCAGATGAGTCAATTAAGTTGAAACAAAGCAAAAGAAGTTGTCATTCATCATGCAAGCAGGAATGTAGATATGTGTTGGACATGATTTTTTTGAGGTTTAGGATGTTGATGCTGCTTTAAAGATTTTTACGTTTTCTTAGCGCTGTACGAACTCAGGAAAGCGGATTTCTTACACAAATAATGCATGGTCCTGTAAAATATAGAAAACAAGTTTGCATCCTCAAGACATGAACAAGAATGAGATAAAACGTGTTTTCATCATGTATGCTAGAATACATGATTGTTTTGGAAATTATCATTCATATCACTTTTGACCGTGCATTTGCCGTGTGCTTAGCGCTGTACGAAGACAGGAAAGCGGTTTTCTCACAACACTGATGCAAAACATAACATGTAAAACATAAAAAACGAGTTTATATGAAGTTTTCATACGTGCTCAACGTATGAAAAGGAATAAGAAAAATTTGTCATTCAACATGAATGCTAGAATGGAAATGTGTGTGTGAATGGAAAATTTGGAAACTATCCTTGCTATCACTTTTGATCTCCTTATGGGGAGATAAAGCGGTTGCCGTGTTCTTAGCGCTGTACGACGTCAGGAAAGCGGTTTTCTCACACTCCTAATGCATGGTCATATAAAACATAGAAAAAGAGTTTTCATGCTCAAGACATGAAAAAGAATAAGAAAAAAGTTGTTATTCAACATGTATGCAAGGATGTTTTGGAATTTATCGTTCCTGCTACTTTTAACCTCCTTATGGTGAGATAAAGCGTTTGCCGTGTTCTTAGCCCTGTACGAGGTCAGGAAAGCGGTTTTTTCTCACACAAATAATGCATGGTCATATAAAACATCGAAAACGAGTTTTCATGCTCAAGATATGAAAAACAATAATATAAATGTTGTTTTGTAACATGTAGATATGGATGTTTTGGAAATTATCATTCCTGCCACTTTTAACCTCCTTATTGGGAGATACAGCGTTTCCCGTGTTCTTAGCGCTGTACGAGGTCAGGAAAGCGGTTTTCTCACGCTTCTAATGCATGGTCATGTAAAACATCGAAAACGAGTTTTCATGCTCAAGACATGAAAAAGAATAAGAAAAAAAGTTGTTATTCAACATGTATGCAAGGATGTTTTGAAAATTATCATTACTTCTCCCTTTAACGTCCTTATGGTGAGATAAAGCGTTTGCCGTGTTCTTAGCCCTGTACGAGGTCAGGAAAGCGGTTTTCTCACGCTTCTAATGCATGGTCATGTAAAACATCGAAAACGAGTTTTCATGCTCAAGACATGAAAAAGAATAAGAAAAAAGTTGTTATTCAACATGTATGCAAGGATGTTTTGGAATTTAACATTCCTGCTACTTTTAACCTCCTTATGGTGAGATAAAGCGTTTGCCGTGTTCTTAGCGCTGTACGAGGTCAGGAAAGCGGTTTTCTCACGCTTCTAATGCATGGTCTTAGAAAAAAATAAAGAAAACGAGTTTTCATGCTCAAGACATGAAAAAGAATAAGAAAAATTGTTATTCAACATGTATGCTAGAATGCATGGATGTTTTGAAAAGTATCATTACTTCTACCTTTAACCTCCTTATGGTGAGATAAAGCGTTTTGCCCTGTTCTTAGCGCTGTACGAGGTCAGGAAAGCGGTTTTCTCACACAAATAATGCATAGTCATATAAAACATCGAAAACGAGTTTTCATGCTCAAGATATGAAAAACAATAATATAAATGTTATTGGAACATGTAGATATGGATGTTTTGGAAATTATCATTCCTGCCACTTTTAACCTCCTTATGGGGAGATAAAGCGTTTCCCGTGTTCTTAGCGCTGTACGAGGTCAGGAAAGCGGTTTTCTCACGCTTCTAATGCATGGTCATGTAAAACATCGAAAACGAGTTTTCATGCTCAAGACATGAAAAAGAATAAGAAAAAAGTTGTTATTCAACATGTATGCAAGGATGTTTTGGAATTTAACATTCCTGCTACTTTTAACCTCCTTATGGTGAGATAAAGCGTTTGCCGTGTTCTTAGCGCTGTACGAGGTCAGGAAAGCGGTTTTCTCACACAAACAATGCATGGTCATGTAAAACATCGAAAACGAGTTTTCATGCTCAAGATATAAAAAACAATAAGATAAATGTTGTTTTGTAACATGTAGGTATGGATGTTTTGGAAATTATCATCCCTGCCACTTTTAACCTCCTTATGGGGAGATAAAGCGTTTGCCGTGTTCTTAGCGCTGTACGAGGTCAGGAAAGCGGTTTTCTCACACAAATAATGCATGTTCATAGACAAAATTAAAGTAAACGAGTTTTCATGCTCAAGATATGAAAAAGAATAAGATAAATGTTGTTTTGTAACATGTAGATATGGATATTTTGGAAATTATCATTCCTGCCACTTTTATCCTCCTTATGGGGAGATAAAGCGTTTGCCGTGTTCTTAGCGCTGTACGACGTCAGGAAAGCGGATTTCTCACACTCATAATGCATGTTCATAGACAAAAATTAAAGTAAACGAGTTTTCATGCTCAAGACATGAAAAAGAATGAGAAAAAAATTGTTATTCAACATGTATGCTAGAATGCATGGATGTTTTGAAAATTATTCAACGTTTAACTTCCTTATGGTGAGATAAAGCGTTTGCCGTGTTCTTAGCGCCGTGCGAGGTCAGGAAAGCGGTTTTCTCACACAAATAATGCATGGTAATGTAAAAACATAGAACACGAGTTTATATGAAGTTTTCATGCTCAAAACATGAAAAAGAATAAGAAAAAAGTTGTTAAACATTTATGCTAGACTGAATGTTTTTGAAATGATAATTCCTTTCACTTTTATGCTGCTGATTCGAAACAATGCGTATAATGCTTCATGCTTCAGATGTTCTGAACGACATTTTTAACCTCCAATAAATTTACATTATTTGTGATGTTGTGAACATGGATCAACGAATTCTTTCAACACACAATTTTCTAGGACGTCAAACACATTCAGGACATTTTTATTATTGTTTAATCTACCATCCAACTTTAAAATCACCATCAAATTTAAAGTATAATAATTTAGAGTGAAAGAACTTATCACTGAAATCACTAATCACATCATTTAAGTGATTAGTTCTTTCACTCCTGTAGCGGACACACACAGCAGGCAAGTTCGTCGCATCATTCAAGCGCAGAACCAGGGAGGTCTTGCAAAATTTGCATCACTTCAAGTAAAACAAAGATCTGAAAAATATTTCAAACAAAGAATATGACTATAATAATAAAAATTAGAGTCTGAATAAGAAAATGTTCAAATAAATATGAAATAAGAATATAATGATAAAAATATATAAATAAAGAAAACAACTTTGTTGTTTATAGTTTATAAAAGAAAATAATGAGGTCTCCTTCATTAAGCGGTGAGCAGGGACAGAAGAGAGGCACCAAATCCATGGGGAAATGGTGGCGTACGGCCATCCGCATCCCCAATGCAGGCTGGAGGCCCAAATGTCTAAGTGTGGGCTTTCACAATCAGGTGAACACAAGCTTTAACTTGCTGTTTGTTTTATCTGTGGTACTATGTTCAAGAAAAAAGAGCAATTACAGGTTGGTAGGAGCAATTTTTAGATGGTCATTGATCAGTGTGTTTGCACGTGTGATGTTTATAAGTTCAGTCTCAATGTTTTGAGGTAGTTGAGTTATCTGAGTGTGCATTTGTGTGTGTGTGTGTGTGTGTGTGTGTGTGTGTGTGTCTGTGTGTGTGTGTGTGTGTGTGTTTGTGTGTGAGTGTATGTATATTTGATTATCAGCCCAGTCCCAAAAACGTGAGGAGATGGATGGCTTTTGAAAAGATGATGTTGCACAGTCTGGATGGGAGTGCTTGAATGCTTCAGTATCTTTTCCCAGATGCCAGAGTATTGGTGTGTGATGGGTTTCCTAACAGCCAGAATGTTATTGGCTTTGCAGATGCAGAGTTTGGATTTGATGTCTTCAAAAGAGGAAAGAGAGACTCCGGTGACCTCCTCAGCTGTCCTCACTATCCGCTGTAGGGTCTTGCACTCCAAGTTGACACAATTGCCAACGGAACGTGGCGGAACGTGGGCCATCCTCAGCCTTATCAGGAAGAGAAGACGTTTCTTCAGCTTTCTTGTGCAAGGAGCTGATGTTAAGGTACTAGGTGAGATTCTCCTCCAGGTGGCCATCCAGGAATTTGGTGCTGTTTCCACAGAGGAGCCAACCATCTCTGAAGTCAGCAACCATCTCCTTTGTTT
>QNUK01001739.1:15000-31598 GCA_013621035.1 Clarias magur
TAACATGTAAAACATAAAAAACGAGTTTATATGAAGTTTTCATACGTGTTCAACGTATGAAAAGGAATAAGAAAAATTTGTCATTCAACATGAATGCTAGAATGGAAATGTGTGTGTGAATGGAAAATTTGGAAACTATCCTTGCTATCACTTTTGATCTCCTTATTGGGAGATAAAGCGTTTGCCGTGTTCTTAGCGCTGTACGACGTCAGGAAAGCGGTTTTCTCACACTCCTAATGCATGGTCATATAAAACATAGAAAAAGAGTTTTCATGCTCAAGACATGAAAAAGAATAAGAAAAAAGTTGTTATTCAACATGTATGCAAGGATGTTTTGGAATTTATCATTCCTGCTACTTTTAACCTCCTTATGGTGAGATAAAGCGTTTGCCGTGTTCTTAGCGCTGTACGAGGTCAGGAAAGCGGTTTTCTCACGCTTCTAATGCATGGTCTTAGAAAAAAATAAAAAAAACGAGTTTTCATGCTCAAGACATGAAAAAGAATAAGAAAAATTGTTATTCAACATGTATGCTAGAATGCATGGATGTTTTGAAAATTATCATTACTTCTACCTTTAACCTCCTTATGGTGAGATAAAGCGTTTGCCGTGTTCTTAGCCCTGTACGAGGTCAGGAAAGCGGTTTTCTCACACAAATAATGCATGGTCATATAAAACATCGAAAACGAGGTTTCATGCTCAAGATATGAAAAACAATAATATAAATGTTGTTTTGTAACATGTAGATATGGATGTTTTGGAATTTATCATTCCTGCCACTTTTAACCTCCTTATTGGGAGATACAGCGTTTCCCGTGTTCTTAGCGCTGTACGAGGTCAGGAAAGCGGTTTTCTCACGCTTCTAATGCATTGTCATGTAAAACATCGAAAACGAGTTTTCATGCTCAAGACATGAAAAAGAATAAGAAAAAAAGTTGTTATTCAACATGTATGCAAGGATGTTTTGAAAATTATCATTACTTCTCCCTTTAACGTCCTTATGGTGAGATAAAGCGTTTGCCGTGTTCTTAGCGCTGTACGAGGTCAGGAAAGCGGTTTTCTCAAGCTTCTAATAAATGGTCTTAGAAAAAAAATAAAGAAAACGAGTTTTCATGCTCAAGACATGAAAAAGAATAAGAAAAAATTGTTATTCAACATGTATGCTAGAATTCATGGATGTTTTGAAAATTATCATTAATTCTTCCTTTAACCTCCTTATGGTGAGATGAAGCGTTTGCCGTGTTCTTAGCCCTGTACGAGGTCAGGAAAGCGGTTTTCTCACACAAATAATGCATGGTCATGTAAAACAAGAAAACGAGTTTATATGAAGTTTTCATGCTCAAAACATGAAAATGAATAAGAAAGAAGTTGTTATTAAACATGTAGGCAAGAATGCATGATTGTTTGGGAAATTGTCATTCCTGCCACTTTTAACATCCAAATGGTGAGATAAAGCGTTTGCCGGGTTCTTAGCTCTGTACGAGGTCAAGAAAGCGGTTTTCTCACAAAAATAATGCATGGTCATGTAAAACATAGAAAACGAGTTTATATGAAATTTTCATGCTCAAAACATGGAAAAAAATAAGAAAGAAGTTGTTATTAAACATGTAGGCAAGAATGCATGATTGTTTTGGAAATTGTCACTTTTAATTCTCACATATGGTGAGATAAAGCGTTTCCCGTGTTCTTAGCCCTGTACGAGGTCAGGAAAGCGATTTTCTCACACAAATAATGCATGTTCATAGACAAAATTAAAGTAAACGAGTTTTCATGCTCAAGATATGAAAAAGAATAAGATAAATGTTGTTTTGTAACATGTAGATATGGATATTTTGGAAATTATCATTCCTGCCACTTTTATCCTCCTTATGGGGAGATAAAGCGTTTGCCGTGTTCTTAGCGCTGTACGACGTCAGGAAAGCGGATTTCTCACACTCATAATGCATGTTCATAGACAAAAATTAAAGTAAACGAGTTTTCATGCTCAAGACATGAAAAAGAATGAGAAAAAAATTGTTATTCAACATGTATGCTAGAATGCATGGATGTTTTGAAAATTATTCAACGTTTAACTTCCTTATGGTGAGATAAAGCGTTTGCCGTGTTCTTAGCGCCGTGCGAGGTCAGGAAAGCGGTTTTCTCACACAAATAATGCATGGTCATGTAAAAACATAGAAAACGAGTTTATATGAAGTTTTCATGCTCAAAACATGAAAAAGAATAAGAAAAAAGTTGTTAAACATTTATGCTAGACTGAATGTTTTTGAAATGATAATTCCTTTCACTTTTATGCTGCTGATTCGAAACAATGCGTATAATGCTTCATGCTTCAGATGTTCTGAACGACATTTTTAACCTCCAATAAATTTACATTATTTGTGATGTTGTGAACATGGATCAACGAATTCTTTCAACACACAATTTTCTAGGACGTCAAACACATTCAGGACATTTTTATTATTGTTTAATCTACCATCCAACTTTAAAATCACCATCAAATTTAAAGTATAATAATTTAGAGTGAAAGAACTTATCACTGAAATCACTAATCACATCATTTAAGTGATTAGTTCTTTCACTCCTGTAGCGGACACACACAGCAGGCAAGTTCGTCGCATCATTCAAGCGCAGAACCAGGGAGGTCTTGCAAAATTTGCATCACTTCAAGTAAAACAAAGATCTGAAAAATATTTCAAACAAAGAATATGACTATAATAATAAAAATTAGAGTATGAATAAGAAAATGTTCAAATAAATATGAAATAAGAATATAATGATAAAAATATATAAATAAAGAAAACAACTTTGTTGTTTATAGTTTATAAAAGAAAATAATGAGGTCTCCTTCATTAAGCGGTGAGCAGGGACAGAAGAGAGGCACCAAATCCATGGGGAAATGGTGGCGTACGGCCATCCGCATCCCCAATGCAGGCCGGAGGCCCAAATGTCTAAGTGTGGGCTTTCACAATCAGGTGAACACAAGCTTTAACTTGCTGTTTGTTTTATCTGTGGTACTATGTTCAAGAAAAAAGAGCAATTACAGGTTGGTAGGAACAATTTTTAGATGGTCATTGATCAGTGTGTTTGCACGTGTGATGTTTATAAGTTCAGTCTCAATGTTTTGAGGTAGTTGAGTTATCTGAGTGTGCATTTGTGTGTGTGTGTGTGTGTGTGTGTGTGTGTGTGTGTGTGTGTGTGTGTGTGTGTGTGTGTGTGTGTGTGTGTGTGTTTGTGTGTGAGTGTATGTATATTTGATTATCAGCCCAGTCCCGTTTTTGTGAGGAGATGGATGGCTTTTGAAAAGATGATGTTGCACAGTCTGGATGGGAGTGTTTGAATGCTTCAGTATCTTTTCCCAGATGCCAGAGTATTGGTGTGTGATGGGTTTCCTAACAGCCAGAATGTTATTGGCTTTGCAGATGCAGAGTTTGGATTAGATGTCTTCAAAAGAGGAAAGAGAGACTCCGGTGACCTCCTCAGCTGTCCTCACTATCCGCTGTAGGGTCTTGCACTCCAAGTTGACACAATTGCCAACGGAACGTGGCGGAACGTGGGCCATCCTCAGCCTTATCAGGAAGAGAAGACGTTTCTTCAGCTTTCTTGTGCAAGGAGCTGATGTTAAGGTACTAGGTGAGATTCTCCTCCAGGTGGCCATCCAGGAATTTGGTGCTGTTGATGATTTCCACAGAGGAGCCAACCATCTCTGAAGTCAGCAACCATCTCCTTTGTTTAAGCAATGTTCAGAGGCTGACTCGTGGTTCCTGCTGATGGGACCCATGGCTTCTCCTGACCGTCCTGTCCTTCTGCAGGTGGAAGCTACTGTAGAAGCTCATCAGGGCATCTGCAAGGGAGTCGTCTCTGTCATAGGCATGTGATGATGTCCTGTAGTTGGTGATGGCTTGTGTGAACTTCCACATGAGCCATCTGTCACCACTGTCCCTGAAGTGGTTGAGGATTCAATGGGCATGTGCACGTATTATTGCATCTCTGTTGTCGCCTCTTTGTTGGCCCGGGAAATTTTAGACCTTGCCTAAGGGGACCTTGGTCCCCCACTCTGATGGCAGAGTCTCAGATCTTCAGAAGTGCACGCAGCTCTGCAGTAATCCATGATTTCTGGCTGGTTGTGAGATGATGTTCTTGGAGACAGTGACATCATCGGTGCACTTGTTGATGTACCTGGTCATTGATAACGTGTCCTCCATGTCAGTTTCAGCGTTCCTAAACAGTGTTCTCAAAACAGTCCTGAAGAGGCCTTATATTGGCCAGGTTTTCACCTGCTTCAGAACCAGGTGGCCCTGAATCATCAAACGTAAACACTTGTTGGCTGATCACGAGCATGTCAGCAGGAGCCATCTCTGCTCTTCAGGACTGTTTCGAAAACACTGACTGGAACATGTTTAGGGAGGCTGCAACTTACAGCGACTTCACCTTGGAGGAGTACATGTCATCAGTGACCAGCTACATCAACAAGTGCACCGATGATGTCACTGTCTCCAAAAACATAATCTCACGACCCAAACAGAAACCGTGGATGAATGCGGAGGTGGGGCACAAGGTGGCCCTAAGAACAGCACGGGTCAAACTGTCCCGGGCCATCAGTGAGGTGAAGCGCACACATGCACAGAGAATCCAGAATCACTTCAGGGACAGCGGCGACACACGGCACATGTGGCAGGGTATACAAGCCATCACCAACTACAGGTCTTCATCACCTGCCTGTGACAGTGACGGGTCCTTTCCAAATGCGCTGAACAGCTTTTATGCACGGTTCGACATGGAGAACGACGTGACTGCGAGGAAGTCCGCAGGTGTTGTGGTCTCCAGGTGCTGTGTCTCACCGCAGCTGATGTGAGGAAAACTCTACGCAGAGTCAACCCACATAAAACTGCTGGACCAGACAACATCCGTGCAGAATGCAAAGAGAATGTGCAGAACAGCTGGCAGATGTTCTCACCAACATCTTCAACATCTCTCTGAGCATCGTTCCCACATGCCTCAAATCTTCCCCATTGTCCCCATGCCAAAGAAGTCTTCTGCGTGCTGTCTCAATGACTACCACCCTGTTGCACTCACACGCATCATCATGACGTGCTTTGAGCGGCTCGTCATGAGACACATCAAGACCCTGCTGCCTCCATCACTGGACCCCCTGCAGTTTGCGTATCGTCCAAACCGTTCGACGGGCGACGCCATCTCCAACACACTCCACCTGGCACTGACACATCTCGAAAAGAAGGACACTTACGTCAGAATGCTGTACATAGATTTCAGTTCAGCATTCAATACAATTATTTCCCAACACCTAATCGGGAAGCTGAGCCTGTTGGGCCTGAACACCTCCCTCTGTAACTGGATCCTGGACTTTCTGACCGAAAGACCTCAGGCAGTGCGGATCCGGAAATACACCTCCAGCACCACCACCTGAGCACTGGGGCCCCCCAGGGCTGCGTTCTTAGTCCCTTGCTGTTCACGCTGCTGACTCAAGATTCTGTAGTGACACACAGCTCCACGTCTTTTCTTCTTGAGAAGGCTGAGAAAGGCACAGCTTCCACCACCAATCCTCACCACCTTCTATAGAGGAACTATCGAGAGCATCCTGAGCAGCTGCATCACTGTCTGGTTTGGAAATTGCACCATATCAGACCGCAAGACCTTACAGCAGATAGTAAGGACAGCTGAGAAGATTATCGGGGTTTCTCTTCCCTCTATCAAGGACATATACATCACACGCTCCATCCGCAAAGCCACCAGCATTGTGACTGACCGGACACACCCCTGACATTCACTCACAAGGGTGCTTCTGCCATCTGGAAAAAGGTACCGAAGCATTCGAGCACTCACATCCAGACTATGTAACAGTTTTTACCCACAAGCCATCCGTCTCCTCAACACAAAGAGACTGGACTGATAAACACACACAGACACACACACACACACACACACACACACACACACACACACACACACACACACACCCACACATACACACAAATCACTCAGATGAACTAAATAACATCTGGACTGAACTGATAAACACACATGCACAATCACACTGATATACATCCATCTCAATCTGTTCATACCTACCTACCGGTGCTGCTCTTATTGCACATACTTATATGCACAATATTTTTGCACAATATTTATTTCACTGCTGTTTGCACCCTATGTTCTTGTCACAATGTAAATTGTTTACTGCTGCTCTTCCCACTACCTCAACTCATACTTCATCAAAAAAAAGTACTGTTATGTGTTACATTGTTGTGTCTGTATTGTACCTCTTTATTTGCACATTTGCACATGCACTTTGTCTATTGTGTATTTTTTGTATAGAATTTGATAGGTTTTTAGGTTAACTTAAAGAAATGTAAAAAACTGTGTTTTAAATTTATGTTGTTGCATGTATGTAGTTTCGTTTCAGTGTGTACGAACTGTATATGGTTGGAATTACAATATAAGCCTACTTGACTTGACTTGACTTGAACTCCGAGTCTGGCCAGCTCAGATTATTGCTGCTGTCTATTGCAACCTCTGCTAGGACCCACAAAGAATGAAAAGCACCAGGAATGAAAAGCACACTGATGGATGATGGGCAGTATGATGTACCAGGTGGTGAGAGTTCCTTAGAAGGCCGCAGTACATTTGTCGAAATGCGTGGGTCATGATATCCTGTCAAAAAGATAGAGTCATAGGGTCTGAGCTATCTAGTTAAAACACATAAGCACTATCTGGTTCATACACAAAACCACCTTTCCCAGCATTTCACAAACAGGTGGACTTATCATAGTATTCCCTGGTCTGGCTTTCCTCTAAGGACCTCTCTGAAGATAAAGGCCCTGCGACATTTTAAAATAAAGAGAGGAACTATAGTTACAAGCAATGATGAGCTCAACCACCTGTGCCAGCGCCACTTTTTCCCGCCTCACAACTTGTCTGCCTTTTCAGCATGCTAAGACCTCATGAACAAATATGACAAAAGTTTATGGCATTGTGATTGCTGGACGTGTCTTTCTGGTGCGCAGTTGGTAGCTGCCAGTCAATGTGGGCCGGGTTTGGTCGCGATTGTACTGGCGCAGGTGCTTGAACTAGTCATTTTTTGTGTAGGAGGTCTGATGTGTGTGAGGCGTGTGTCTGTATAAGACATTGAGAGTGTTTGTTTAGGATCTATACTATACGTGAAGGATAAGTAGTTTGATTCTGTGTGTGTGTGTGTGTGTGTGTGTGTGTGTGTGTGTGTGTGTGTGTCGGTGGGTGTTTGAAGGATATGTATGTGTATTATGTGTGTGTGTGTTTGTCGGTGGGTGTTTGAAGGATATGTATGTGTATTATGTGTGTGAGTGTGTGTTTGTGTGTGTGTGTCGGTGGGTGTTTGAAAGATATGTATGTGTATTAGTGTGTGTGTGTGTGTGTCGGTGGGTGTTTGAAGGATATGTATGTGTATTAGTGTGTGTGTGTGTGTGTGTCGGTGGGTGTTTGAAGGATATGTATGTGTATTATATGTGTACGTGTGTGTGTGTGTGTGTGTCGGTGGGTGTTTGAAGGATAGGTATGTGTATTATGTGTGTAAGTGTGTGTGTGTGTCGGTGGGTGTTTGAAGGATATGTATGTATGTATTATGTGTGTGTGTGTGTGTGTGTGTGTGTGTGTGTGTCGTTGGGTGTTTGAAGGATATGTATGTGTATTATATGTGCGTGTGTGTGTGTGTGTGTGTGTGTGTGTGTGTTGGTGGGTGTTTGAAGGATATGTCTTCGTATTATGTGTGTGTGTGTGTGTGTGTGTGTGTGTGTGTATTTGTGTTTGTGTTTGTGTTTGTATGTGTGTGAACGTTCAGGATGTGTGAATTCCTTAAACTGCATGGCTCAGTTTATCGCTGCTGTATGTTGCGACATTTGTAAGAAGCCACCGGTGTGGCCCTGAAATGAAAAGCACACGGAGACGGCCAAAGGGCTGTATGATGTGCTCGGTGTTGAGCGTTCCATAGTAGCCCGCAGTATGTTTGTGGAAATGCTTAGGTGTCTCATGCCATCTTGTCTCCACTTAGAGTCATATGGTCTGAGCTATCTGAACCATCCACAACCGTTTTCCCCAGTATTTCACAAACACGTAAACTTATTGGATGTATAATTTGAGGTAGGGCCAAAAACTGGAACCCTTCCCGCTACAAAGAACCTAGGATCAATCTTCTCCCTGCAGCCAATTTAGCTACCATCTTCCCATATTCCCAGAGCTAGAGCCCCTCACCCAAAACAGTGGGATTATGAGTTCCACAAGAACCAACCGCTGAAGGTCGAAGGCAAGAATGTACATCGGTACATTTGGACCAAGGACCTCTCTGAAGATGAAAGCCAAGAAGTTGGCCCTACAGCCATTTAAAATAAAAGGAAGAAATATAGGCCTAATCACCAGTGCCATCGCCACTTGTTTGCACCTCACAACCTGTATGCTTATGCTATTCAGTTGGCTAAGACCTCTTAAACAAATATGACCTAAGTTTAAGGCATCAGCATTGCTGGACGTGTCTTTATGGTGCACCACTGGTAGCAGTCACTCAATGTAGGCCTGGTTTGGTGGTGACTGTTATGGCACAGGTCATTGAGCAGGTCCTCATTTGTGTAGAATGCGTAAGGATGCGTGATATGTATGAGAGTTGAGTTTGCATATGTATGTGTGTGTGTATGGCATATACAGGACAAGCGAATTGTCCTTTAGTCACATACTATATTTCTTATCTTTTTGCCCACCAAAATAGGCCTTCTTAATTTAAAAGCCACAGAGTTTATGACGTGTAGTGTATGTGTGGTGTGTGTCAGTTTGTATGTGTGAAGTATGGGTGTTTATTCGAGCAGTGTGTGTAATATGTGTGTGTGTGTGTGTGTGTGTGTGTGTGTGTGTGTGTGTGTGTGTGTATGTGTGTGTGTGTGGTATTTGTGCATATGTAGTGTGTGTGTGTGTGTGGCCGTGTGCGCGACTTGTGTGAGTGTATTGTGTATAGTATGTGTGTATATGTAGTGTGTATGTGTGTGTGTGTGTGTGTGTGTGTGTGTGTGTGTGTGTGTGTGTGTGTGTGTGTGTTTGAATGAAATGTATGTGTATTATGTGTGTGTGTCTGTGTGTGTGAGTGTGCCTGACTTGCCAAAGGGCACAGTTCTCCCTAACCTTTCCTCAACCCAGTCGAGTCCTCCACATGTACATTCAGGCCAGGATCTCTTTGTGTGTTTGTCAGTCACATAATGTAGATCCATCTTGTTGTCCAATTAAAAGGTCCTGCTTAATCTGTAAGCATTGAAGGTTAGGATGTGTATTGTGTGTGTCAGTGTACGATGTGTCATGTCTGTGTAATGGGTGTGTATGTGCACCTGTTTGTGTCTTTGGAGTAGTAGTGTGTCCATTGTGCATTTGTCAAATGATCTACAATACCTGACCTCTTGTTCAGTTTGGCAAATGACTAGTGTAAATTGTTCAGTTCGTTTCAATCTAGTCGTGTCCCAAGTTTGGCCAAGAAATGGAGGCCAATGCACCTTCTACATCCTGAACTAGTTAGAGATTTTTGCAATCACCCTAACCCCTCTTCCATGTGCATCATACTTGGATGGCGAGGATCAATTTGTGGGTCTCTGTCTGTCACATGTCCTTGATATTGTTGTCCACTATGTCCCACTTTGCCTAAGCCTTGATGTTAGTTCAACGGTAGCTCGGCCAATTTAACACAAGGGGAATGAATATTCTGCCTTCTGCCTTTCACTCGGCTCCTAGAAGAGTATGAAGCCAATTTCATGACAAAAGATTGTACAGTAGACTGTCAGAACCATTAATGGGACCCTTGAATATTTTCTGAACTAATTAGAGAGTTCGGCAACCACCGCGCTGCCGGCATGAGAATTACTGCAGCCGTTCGGAGAATGGAAGGGACGGGCAATCTAACACACAACTACACCACGAGATTCTGTTCAGGCAGAAGGCTAGCGGTCAGACTGATCCATGCATGGTAGCTAGGCCACGCTGCCCTAATGCCAATCATAATGCCGATGCCTCGGCTATATGGGCTCTAATGCAAAAGCAATTGACCTACGTATTGGGAACGTATTTGAAAGAATTCGATTTTAGTTGAAGTTAAGTATGGGGAACAATATTCTTTAATATTTTATTCATGATGAACACTTAAAATGTATCAATTGGAGTTTCATATTAAAGGTTTACAATTTTCTACAGCAGATGAGTCAATTAAGTTGAAACAAAGCAAAAGAAGTTGTCATTCATCATGCAAGCAGGAATGTAGATATGTGTTGGACATGATTTCTTTGAGGTTTAGGATGTTGATGCTGCTTTAAAGATTTTTACGTTTTCTTAGCGCTGTACGAACTCAGGAAAGCGGATTTCTTACACAAATAATGCATGGTCCTGTAAAATATAGAAAACAAGTTTGCATCCTCAAGACATGAACAAGAATGAGATAAAACGTGTTTTCATCATGTATGCTAGAATACATGATTGTTTTGGAAATTATCATTCATATCACTTTTGACCGTGCATTTGCCGTGTGCTTAGCGCTGTACGAAGACAGGAAAGCGGTTTTCTCACAACACTGATGCAAAACATAACATGTAAAACATAAAAAACGAGTTTATATGAAGTTTGTCATTCAACATGAATGCTAGAATGGAAATGTGTGTGTGAATGGAAAATTTGGAAACTATCCTTGCTATCACTTTTGATCTCCTTATGGGGAGATAAAGCGTTTGCCGTGTTCTTAGCGCTGTACGACGTCAGGAAAGCGGTTTTCTCACACTCCTAATGCATGGTCATATAAAACATAGAAAAAGAGTTTTCATGCTCAAGACATGAAAAAGAATAAGAAAAAAGTTGTTATTCAACATGTATGCAAGGATGTTTTGGAATTTATCATTCCTGCTACTTTTAACCTCCTTATGGTGAGATAAAGCGTTTGCCGTGTTCTTAGCCCTGTACGAGGTCAGGAAAGCGGTTTTCTCACACAAATAATGCATGGTCATATAAAACATCGAAAACGAGTTTTCATGCTCAAGATATGAAAAACAATAATATAAATGTTGTTTTGTAACATGTAGATATGGATGTTTTGGAAATTATCATTCCTGCCACTTTTAACCTCCTTATTGGGAGATACAGCGTTTCCCGTGTTCTTAGCGCTGTACGAGGTCAGGAAAGCGGTTTTCTCACGCTTCTAATGCATGGTCATGTAAAACATCGAAAACGAGTTTTCATGCTCAAGACATGAAAAAGAATAAGAAAAAAGTTGTTATTCAACATGTATGCAAGGATGTTTTGGAATTTAACATTCCTGCTACTTTTAACCTCCTTATGGTGAGATAAAGCGTTTGCCGTGTTCTTAGCGCTGTACGAGGTCAGGAAAGCGGTTTTCTCACGCTTCTAATGCATGGTCTTAGAAAAAAATAAAGAAAACGAGTTTTCATGCTCAAGACATGAAAAAGAATAAGAAAAATTGTTATTCAACATGTATGCTAGAATGCATGGATGTTTTGAAAAGTATCATTACTTCTACCTTTAACCTCCTTATGGTGAGATAAAGCGTTTGCCCTGTTCTTAGCGCTGTACGAGGTCAGGAAAGCGGTTTTCTCACACAAATAATGCATAGTCATATAAAACATCGAAAACGAGTTTTCATGCTCAAGATATGAAAAACAATAATATAAATGTTATTGTAACATGTAGATATGGATGTTTTGGAAATTATCATTCCTGCCACTTTTAACCTCCTTATGGGGAGATAAAGCGTTTCCCGTGTTCTTAGCGCTGTACGAGGTCAGGAAAGCGGTTTTCTCACGCTTCTAATGCATGGTCATGTAAAACATCGAAAACGAGTTTTTATGCTCAAGACATGAAAAAGAATAAGAAAAAAGTTGTTATTCAACATGTATGCAAGGATGTTTTGGAATTTATCATTCCTGCTACTTTTAACCTCCTTATGGTGAGATAAAGCGTTTGCCGTGTTCTTAGCGCTGTACGAGGTCAGGAAAGCGGTTTTCTCACACAAACAATGCATGGTCATGTAAAACATCGAAAACGAGTTTTCATGCTCAAGATATAAAAAACAATAAGATAAATGTTGTTTTGTAACATGTAGGTATGGATGTTTTGGAAATTATCATTCCTGCCACTTTTAACCTCCTTATGGGGAGATAAAGCGTTTGCCGTGTTCTTAGCGCTGTACGAGGTCAGGAAAGCGGTTTTCTCACACAAATAATGCATGTTCATAGACAAAATTAAAGTAAACGAGTTTTCATGCTCAAGACATGAAAAAGAATAAGATAAATGTTGTTTTGTAACATGTAGATATGGATGTTTTGAAAATTATTCAACGTTTAACTTCCTTATGGTGAGATAAAGCGTTTGCCGTGTTCTTAGCGCTGTGCGAGGTCAGGAAAGCGGTTTTCTCACACAAATAATGCATGGTCATGTAAAAACATAGAAAACGAGTTTATATGAAGTTTTCATGCTCAAAACATGAAAAAGAATAAGAAAAAAGTTGTTAAACATTTATGCTAGACTGAATGTTTTTGAAATGATAATTCCTTTCACTTTTATGCTGCTGATTCGAAACAATGCGTATATGCTTCATTTTCTCCCTTCTTTAATTAGATGTTCTGAACGACATTTTTAACCTCCAATAAATTTACATTATTTGTGATGTTGTGAACATGGATCAACGAATTCTTTCAACACACAATTTTCTAGGACGTCAAACACATTCAGGACATTTTTATTATTGTTTAATCTACCATCCAACTTTAAAATCACCATCAAATTTAAAGTATAATAATTTAGAGTGAAAGAACTTATCACTGAAATCACTAATCACATCATTTAAGTGATTAGTTCTTTCACTCCTGTAGCGGACACACACAGCAGGCAAGTTCGTCGCATCATTCAAGCGCAGAACCAGGGAGGTCTTGCAAAATTTGCATCACTTCAAGTAAAACAAAGATCTGAAAAATATTTCAAACAAAGAATATGACTATAATAATAAAAATTAGAGTATGAATAAGAAAATGTTCAAATAAATATGAAATAAGAATATAATGATAAAAATATATAAATAAAGAAAACAACTTTGTTGTTTATAGTTTATAAAAGAAAATAATGAGGTCTCCTTCATTAAGCGGTGAGCAGGGACAGAAGAGAGGCACCAAATCCATGGGGAAATGGTGGCGTACGGCCATCCGCATCCCCAATGCAGGCCGGAGGCCCAAATGTCTAAGTGTGGGCTTTCACAATCAGGTGAACACAAGCTTTAACTTGCTGTTTGTTTTATCTGTGGTACTATGTTCAAGAAAAAAGAGCAATTACAGGTTGGTAGGAACAATTTTTAGATGGTCATTGATCAGTGTGTTTGCACGTGTGATGTTTATAAGTTCAGTCTCAATGTTTTGAGGTAGTTGAGTTATCTGAGTGTGCATTTGTGTGTGTGTGTGTGTGTGTGTGTGTGTGTGTGTGTGTGTGTGTGTGTGTGTGTGTGTGTGTGTGTGTGTGTGAGTGTATGTATATTTGATTATCAGCCCAGTCCCGTTTTTGTGAGGAGATGGATGGCTTTTGAAAAGATGATGTTGCACAGTCTGGATGGGAGTGCTTGAATGCTTCAGTATCTTTTCCCAGATGCCAGAGTATTGGTGTGTGATGGGTTTCCTAACAGCCAGAATGTTATTGGCTTTGCAGATGCAGAGTTTGGATTAGATGTCTTCAAAAGAGGAAATAGAGACTCCGGTGACCTCCTCAGCTGTCCTCACTATCCGCTGTAGGGTCTTGCACTCCAAGTTGACACAATTGCCAACGGAACGTGGCGGAACGTGGGCCATCCTCAGCCTTATCAGGAAGAGAAGACGTTTCTTCAGCTTTCTTGTGCAAGGAGCTGATGTTAAGGTACTAGGTGAGATTCTCCTCCAGGTGGCCATCCAGGAATTTGGTGCTGTTGATGATTTCCACAGAGGAGCCAACCATCTCTGAAGTCAGCAACCATCTCCTTTGTTTAAGCAATGTTCAGAGGCTGACTCGTGGTTCCTGCTGATGGGACCCATGGCTTCTCCTGACCGTCCTGTCCTTCTGCAGGTGGAAGCTACTGTAGAAGCTCATCAGGGCATCTGCAAGGGAGTCGTCTCTGTCATAGGCATGTGATGATGTCCTGTAGTTGGTGATGGCTTGTGTGAACTTCCACATGAGCCATCTGTCACCACTGTCCCTGAAGTGGTTGAGGATTCAATGGGCATGTGCACGTATTATTGCATCTCTGTTGTCGCCTCTTTGTTGGCCCGGGAAATTTTAGACCTTGCCTAAGGGGACCTTGGTCCCCCACTCTGATGGCAGAGTCTCAGATCTTCAGAAGTGCACGCAGCTCTGCAGTAATCCATGATTTCTGGCTGGTTGTGAGATGATGTTCTTGGAGACAGTGACATCATCGGTGCACTTGTTGATGTACCTGGTCATTGATAACGTGTCCTCCATGTCAGTTTCAGCGTTCCTAAACAGTGTTCTCAAAACAGTCCTGAAGAGGCCTTATATTGGCCAGGTTTTCACCTGCTTCAGAACCAGGTGGCCCTGAATCATCAAACGTAAACACTTGTCGGCTGATCACGAGCATGTCAGCAGGAGCCACTCACTCACCTCCCTCACTGGACCCCCTGCAGTTTGTGTATCGTCCAAACCGTTCGACGGGCGACGCCATCTCCAACACACTCCACCTGGCACTGACACATCTCGAAAAGAAGGACACTTACGTCAGAATGCTGTACATAGATTTCAGTTCAGCATTCAATACAATTATTTCCCAACACCTAATCGGGAAGCTGAGCCTGTTGGGCCTGAACACCTCCCTCTGTAACTGGATCCTGGACTTTCTGACCGAAAGACCTCAGGCAGTGCGGATCCGGAAATACACCTCCAGTGATAAACACACATGCACAATCACACTGATATACATCCATCTCAATCTGTTCATACCTACCTACCGGTGCTGCTCTTATTGCACATACTTATATGCACAATATTTTTGCAGAATATTTATTTCACTGCTGTTTGCACCCTATGTTCTTGTCACAATGTAAATTGTTTACTGCTGCTCTTCCCACTACCTCAACTC
Organism: Clarias magur; assembly: GCA_013621035.1. NCBI lineage: Eukaryota > Metazoa > Chordata > Actinopteri > Siluriformes > Clariidae > Clarias > Clarias magur. The sequence goes on from QNUK01001739.1 coordinate 30,126, forward strand.
ATACTTCATCAAAAAAAAGTACTGTTATGTGTTACATTGTTGTGTCTGTATTGTACCTCTTTATTTGCACATTTGCACATGCACTTTGTCTATTGTGTATTTTTTGTATAGAATTTGATAGGTTTTTAGGTTAACTTAAAGAAATGTAAAAAACTGTGTTTTAAATTTATGTTGTTGCATGTATGTAGTTTCGTTTCAGTGTGTACGAACTGTATATGGTTGGAATTACAATATAAGCCTACTTGACTTGACTTGACTTGAACTCCGAGTCTGGCCAGCTCAGATTATTGCTGCTGTCTATTGCAACCTCTGCTAGGACCCACAAAGAATGAAAAGCACCAGGAATGAAAAGCACACTGATGGATGATGGGCAGTATGATGTACCAGGTGGTGAGAGTTCTTTAGAAGGCCGCAGTACATTTGTCGAAATGCGTGGGTCATGATATCCTGTCAAAAAGATCATAGGGTCTGAGCTATCTAGTTAAAACACATAAGCACTATCTGGTTCATACACACAACCACCTTTCCCAGCATTTCACAAACAGGTGGACTTATCATAGTATTCCCTGGTCTGGCTTTCCTCTAAGGACCTCTCTGAAGATAAAGGCCCTGCGACATTTTAAAATAAAGAGAGGAACTATAGTTACAAGCAATGATGAGCTCAACCACCTGTGCCAGCGCCACTTTTTCCCGCCTCACAACTTGTCTGCCTTTTCAGCATGCTAAGACCTCATGAACAAATATGACAAAAGTTTATGGCATTGTGATTGCTGGACGTGTCTTTCTGGTGCGCAGTTGGTAGCTGCCAGTCAATGTGGGCCGGGTTTGGTCGCGATTGTACTGGCGCAGGTGCTTGAACTAGTCATTATTTGTGTAGGATGTCTGATGTGTGTGAGGCGTGTGTCTGTATAAGACATTGAGAGTGTTTGTTTAGGATCTATACTATACGTGAAGGATAAGTAGTTTGATTCTGTGTGTGTGTGTGTGTGTGTGTGTGTGTGTGTGTGTGTCGGTGGGTGTGTGTCGGTGGGTGTTTGAAGGATATGTATATGTATTATGTGTGTGTGTGTGTGTCGGTGGGTGTTTGAAGGATATGTATGTGTATTATGTGTGTGAGTGTGTGTGTGTGTGTCGGTGGGTGTTTGAAAGATATGTATGTGTATTAGTGTGTGTGTGTGTGTGTCGGTGGGTGTTTGAAGGATATGTATGTGTATTAGTGTGTGTGTGTGTGTGTGTCGGTGGGTGTTTGAAGGAAATGTATGTGTATTATATGTGTACGTGTGTGTGTGTGTGTGTGTGTGTGTGTGTGTCGGTGGGTGTTTGAAGGATAGGTATGTGTATTATGTGTGTAAGTGTGTGTGAGTGTCGGTGGGTGTTTGAAGGATATGTATGTATGTATTATGTGTGTGTGTGTGTGTGTGTGTGTGTGTGTGTCGTTGGGTGTTTGAAGGATATGTATGTGTATTATATGTG
>QNUK01000174.1:600000-952500 GCA_013621035.1 Clarias magur
AGAACAAAATTTTACAATGTCTGATTTAGTATTAACTCAAGAAAAAAAAATGCAGTTAGTAGACCAAGTAATGACCGATATATGTACTCTTACTGTCCAAGAGGCTCAAGCCACTCTGAGGAAACGCTGAGGAACATAAGAAAGCGAGCTGGCTTTTACCCCGATATGGTCACACTACAGCGCAAATGTTATCTCCAGCAGCGATGAAAGAAAAGAAAATTATTTGCAAGCCAGCTACAGCACAGAGCAAAGTCAGTGGGGAGAAGTATCCTGATGTAGTAAGCACTATAAACATTACACCAAAAGGAAGCGTCTTACATGCTAGAGACGAGGCAGACGTCTCTAGAAGGAGCGAAAGAGTCGCTTCAAATTATCATACATGTCACAAGAGATAAAATATCACCTACAGAATGTTCCAGGAATTAAATTCAAGTCAAAAGTTTACAGTTTAAATGGTGTGTAGAGAAGAAAAGTCTTACCTTATCAACGGGTAGTGATAGTGGTGCTTGAATGACACTGGAGGAAAAACAGAAAGAAAGAAAAACAGATCAATAGCAGATCAAAACAATGCTAACTCATGATGGTTCACGTGCAGGTCGTGTAGCCGTCCAGCCTTTCTCAGTTTCAAAAATGAAAGAAAAAAAAAAAAAAAAAAGAAAAGAATGTTCTCTACTTTGCTCTGGTTTAATGTTTAACAGTGACGCAGCAGGTGCATGGTGGCGCGTAACCATGGAGTTAAAGCTCGCTCCCAGATAAGACTTACTGACTTCATACAATAGCGACAACATTCCTAACGAGAAAAGTCAAAGAGAATAAAAACCTTGAGTGGTGGGTGGGGATTTTTTTTTTTTAACTAAATGTTTTAAAACACAAACATTTATTTTTCTAAACTATAAATAATTAAAAAAATTTTGTAGTTTTGCTTTATTTCCATTTTCCTTTTGCTTATATTTAAAAAAAGGAAATCATAGAAATGTGTAGGATTTTAAAAGGATAAAATTCCTGAAATTTCTTACTAGGCCTAAAAAATATTTTTGTAAATCAAATGCAGCAGTAACAAGATGGATAAATTGTCATAGTTAGAAATAATAAAGTGAATATACACATGCTATATCCTAGCACAAAATGCTAGTGCATCATAAAAAAAGTGCTAAAGTTAGTAAGTAGATTGTGCTGGGGGGGGGAACGCATCAAATGAAAGTCTAAGCAAATCAACAAAGTGACATACAGGACACTGCTTTCAGCCATGAATACTTCCTCTTGAACCCCTTGTTGAGATTAATGAAAAGCAGAGAGAGAGGAGAGTCATCTTGACAGTTCGATACACTGCAATGATGCTTCCTGACTCCAAACCAGAGACACCGGCTGTGAGCCTGAAATGTCAGCTGTGCTATTGGAGCTGTGTCTGTGAAATGGCCGAGAGCCAGAGATGAAATCTTGTCGCTATCAGGATCGCGTCACAACAGGGTGATTCATTCATAAAGGTCATTGAGCACAAGCCTATAGGCTCAAGCCAAGGTGCCATTTTTTGCTGCAGTATGTATAACAAATTGAGGATTCACTTCATCCACACACAAGAACATTATTTCTAATCAAGAGAGTTGTGTCTGATGCTAATATAGAAATGGCATCTTGGTATATGCGCATAAAATAAATAAATAAATAAAATCACAAATCTGCTCATAGAGAAACCTGCTGTGCTTAAATCCAAAAATCATAAATTTCCTGAAATCAAAGTTACTGCAGTGTACTCTTCGATATTCGAAGTGAAGTCACAGAATCAATGTGCGTGATGGGCGTTTTCTTCATTAGTTCTGTTTTTCTTTATGAACACACTTCTTGTGCAGATCGTCAGCCCTGGTCCTCTTTATAACAAATGACTGCACATCCAAGGACCCAGCTGTAAAACTGCTCAAGTTTGCAGACGACACTACACTCATTGGACTCATCCAAGATGGCAACGAGTCTACATATAGGCAGGAAGTGGATCGCCTGGTACTCTGGTGCAGTCAGAACAACCTGGAGCTGAGCACTCTCAAAAGAATGGAAGTTACAGTGGACTTTTGGAGACAGACCTCAACACAATATCCAACAACCCTGTGTCAACCGTAGACACATTTAAACTGAAAACTACCAGTTCCTACAAGCTGAAATGGGATTCAAATCAACTCAATCCTGAAAAAAGGCCAGCAGAGGATGTACCTTCTGCGTCAACTGAGGACGTATGGTCTACCACAGGAGCTGCTGATGATATAAAGTTCTATACTGCAGTCATTGAGCTAGACCTGTGTACATTCATCACGCTCAGGTTTGGAGCAGCAACAAAACGGCAAAAGACTGCAGAAAATTAGTAAAAACAGCAAGAAATGTAAACATATAAAAAAGAATAATAATAATAATAATAATAATAATAATAATAATAATAAGTCACTCCCTTGACCCCCTCTTCATGACTCTATGATAACCAGAAAACATCAAGAAAAATCTTCACAGACCCCTCACACCCAGAACACCATGAGTTTCTTTCCACAGGCAATCACCCTCAAACAGTTAAACTGGACTATATGCAACCCGCTGTAAATAAATAAATTAATTAAATTAAATACTGCTACCTGCTGTTTGAACTACACGTCATAGTATACATGATGCACACTACGGCTACTTGCAAGTAGCCAAGTAAGCCGGTTAGATTTTCCCCCTTATTGTGACCTCATAAGACGCCCTCCCCCTTTTTGCCAGTGTGGTGTGGCTTAGCATTTATTCATTTACAGACACCGAAACGACACACTTGGAGGAGCAGCAGGAGTGAAACTTATTTTTTTTTTTTTTTTTGGCGAAACCGAGTAACATTTCAGCTGGAGCATTAATGAGGCTCTGTTAACGTGTTATCGAAATAGTGAAATATTGGACATTTACGCACATTCACAAAATAATGTCAAAATTATTACTTTTTAGAGATTCATACTGCAATTTTCTTTTCTTTTTACTTCTCTGACAAACTGTGTGCTATACATCATGGCAAATCATCATAATTCATTGTATCACTTCCTGCTTTACAACATGCTTTTTGAAACTTGTACTGGTTTATTTTTGTACTTCAACTCCAGTGATACTTGACTGATAATCACAGAATGCAGATTGCGTTATAAATCAGTGAACAGTAAAAAGATAAGTACAGTACCTTGCATGCACACGCCCTTTTCTAATCGGCGTACTGGCGATAACTGCCCTAGGACGACCGTAAAGTCAGGTGACCTGCAAGTCCCCCCCCCCTCCCCGACAGTTAGCTTATTGTTTCCTATCAATTGTCATAGCTTTGACCTCTGGAGAACAACACACACTCGCACATGCCTCTTCCTCTTTTGGGTTAGTTTCAGTTACCTGAATTAAAGAAGGTGCTTGCTCATATCCAGATAAGGTACACTAAAACAGGACAGGTCTCGTTATTCTTTATTCCAGTTTTTAAAAAAATACTCCAGGGACGAGCAGCATTTTCTCCTGCTTTTAAACGATCCTCCCTCGTGAAAGGTAGCGCTCACTTCTTTCACTTCTCTAGTGCCTCGTAGAACTGCAGGTTGAGGTTAAACTGGGTAAATCTCTCACTGTGGATCTCCACAGGTCACATGCTTCATGCGGTAAGCCCCAGTCAGGGTGATATCAAGCTGCCAAACCTGATCCCCTCGCTGTCGACTGCATGGTCGGAGAAATGTGCTGAAGGAACCGATCTAACAGGTTGGAGGACATTCCGCTGCGAGAAGAAGGAGAAGTGTACGAGTCCGAAGCTGAATGCAGAAACGATGTGTGTCAGGATCAAATCAGACACATCATATCACACACCATATCCATCCTGAACGTTCATCTAGGATCAGGAACTCGAACTAAAATATTTGCTGAATCCAAATGTGGCTAAATCTCTCCATGGTGCTTGAACCTCCATGTAGCTTCAGTTGATGTCCCCAAAAATCAGAGCCGAGTACAGCCTAAGGCACACTGCCTGCTATGTGTGTGCTCGTGCGTGTGTGTGTTCACACGTGTCCTGTCAGGTTTATGTAAGCCTCCAGTGAGTCATAGTAGTGTTTCTGTGCTAGGGCTGAAGACACAATATCTGCCGATGTCTTCGTGGTGTTCAGGAGAACCATGATCTTGTCATGACATGTACAACTACATAGATATTTACATTAACAGTAAAGATCAAACAGGGTGCCAGTAACTCATTTTATCAGTACAAATTGGTTCTGATAGAAATGAAAATCAATACAAAAGCTAAAACAATAAAGACAACTAATTTGCACAATTTTACATCCAGTTATTTCACCCATTCTTTCAACAACTGGACAGGACGGATGTCTTCCCTGCCTCGTCATATAAATCGATTACCAACCCGGGTCTGTGTGTGCGTGGAGATTGCATGCTCTCCCTGTGCTCTGTGGGTTTCCTCCTAGGTCTCCAGTTTCCTCCACAGCACAAAAAGACATGATGTGTACATGACTGGTGTTCCCAAATTGTCCGTAGCATGCGCAAGTGGGTAGACACTGGTGCCCTGTGATGAACTGGCACCCTGTCCGGGATGTACCGCGCCTTGTGCCCGAAGTCTCCTGGGATTGGCTTCCATGATCATACTCAGGATATCAAAACAAGAAAAACAGAAATCAAATGAATGACCAAATATATCTGGACAACTGATCACCTGTTCCTAAACCTGTTCCAACATGACAACTTAAGCAGCATGAGGCATGGTTTGGGGGGGGGGGGTTGGTTCTTGAAATGACGAGGTAACATTCAGGATCAGGCCTAGAGGAAACGACCATCTCCCTTTGGCGTGTCGCTCTGACAGAAAAGGGAAAAAACAGCACAAGCCACTCCCCTGTACTCACTTCATCCGTCTATATCTTCATTACCCTTCTATCATCTTCCCTTCCATCAGCTTCCATACAGAACGAAAATGCAACACAGGCTTTTTTTTCTCTTTTCTTTCCTTTATAGATGGGCAACTTTCTAAAAAAGCATGTAGAAATATCTTTAGCAGATGTCTTCAGTCGAATTGCTAGGAAGAATTTTCCACAGCCATGCCTGGAAAGAAGCTCCTCTCGGCTTACTCAGGCCTGTCCTGAGGCATTGTAGAGAGACGGGTAAAAAAACAAAAGCTAAGCGTTAAAAACCCATAACCTTAAATAAACTTTAGGTGCACGGAGAGATAAAAGCGAGCCTGGAGCCTGCATCACGCTCATCCGGGCTGCACTCCAGAAAGAAGAAGAGGAGCAAGGAGCAGCATGTGGCTTCTATAAATACCGCCGTTAGCAGGGACTCGGTCTGAGAGACGAGCGTGAACACGGCACTGAATGTAGTTCAGATTGGGAGCGCAGCTTCAGTCACAGAAGACAATTCATCAGCAAGCACGGCTTTAGGCCAAGAGGAATGGCGAGAAGAGCCCCGAGAGGGTGGGAAGAGGGGAAAAGGATGGCAGAGAGCGCAAGCAAGAGAGAACTAAATTCAAATACATCCAGGATCCTCATACACAATGAAATGTTTATTTAAACTCCTCATGAGAGATTCGTAGCTGGATTATGCATTTGCGTGAACAGAAGTCAAAGTGTTGACGCGTTGATGCCCCATCTGACACCATGCACCTCCGAATTACAAACTGGCTCGTTCAAAAACCACATTATTAAAATGAGTCTCCTCACATAACCATACCTTGAACAAAACGCAAATGCACAACACACACAAAAAAAAAACAAACGTTCAGGGCTACTCTCTCCACAGTCACAGCTGTGCAGGTGTGAACGCGTTACATCAGGTCATTTGTAAATGCAGTTCGAGCAAAAATGGATGACCGCTTGCGATCTGCACGAAAGAAAACCAGAATGAAGTGATCTAGGTTTGTTTTTGTGTGTGATCTAATGGTGTACTTTGGAACGATACTCTAAGGAAGGTGAAAGTTTCATGTGAAGAATCATTACCGGTGACGAGACGTGGATTCACCACTACGAGCCTGAGAATAAAGTCTGGAACGGAAACATCCTCAATCGCCAAACGAGAAACAGTTCAAAAGTAAATCATCAGCTGGAAAATTGAAGTTGACAGTTTTGTGAGATTCTCAAGGGCCAGTATTGGAAAATCAACAGAAAAAAGGTTCAACAATCAACAGTGCTCGTTACAATGAGATGCTGATCGAAGAGCTGAAAACTAAACATCAGATTAAACGCAGAGGACTGCTATCCAAAAGCGTTGTGATCACGCACGGCGATGTATGTCCTCACACTTCTGCCCTCACTGTCGACACTCTGCAAAAACTCTGTTTTGAGATGTTAAAGCATCGTCTCTATAATCCTGCTCTCGCTCCATCGCACGTTCACTGGTTTCGTTCCCTGAAAGCAGCCGTACCAGGACGAAGATTCACTTCTGATGAAAGGGCATTTGTGGCTCGCAGCTCAGCGTAAACATTTTTAATGAGGGAATACGAATGCTTGTTGACCGAAGGACAAAGTATTGGCAAGCAAGCCAATTATACCGAAAACTTTTGTCTTTTCTAAAAGTTAATGAAAATAAATTCTACTGCTAGAGTGTAGATAATTTTTGACTCAAACCCATATTTGCATTATTCCACATCCATTTGACACATTTAGCTTTATATTAGTCCTGTTGTACATTGTGGTTAAAATATGTTACACTGTAGGTTTCTGGGCAGCAATGCCTTCACAGCAATGCCTTCATAAAAAAAATAAAAACGAACATGGTGGCTCCTCTCGAAAAATTTCTCGCTTGTAAGAACTAGACTATCCTGTGTGTATAAAACTGGCTTCACTCATTGTGTGTGTGTTTGTGTGTGTGTGTGTGGGGGGGGGGGGAGCACCACTATTAAAATACGATTTAAGGACAGATTGCTGGTCCATGATTTTCGGTGTACACTCCTTAAAAACTCCCACACATTCTTTCAGACAGCAGAAACACCTTCGATTCAGCCAGACTGCTCAGCAGTTAAAAATAACAACAAGACAAAATCTGTTATTATACTTCTTGAATGTACGATTTCCTTCGAATGGATCTGAACCCAAGTTACAGGTTTAGCAATAAATGAGGAGCACGTCTAAAAACAACCCCGCTGCTAGAATTAGCATGGATGCCTGGGTACAGTGTACCTCCTTTCCAAGGACTTTGCCAGCGCAGGGTCTGCAGCATGCACAGTGAGCCAGCAGTCTCGGGGAAGCTTAAAGCGGCATGCCAGTGATCCATACACATTCAGTCAGAGTCTAGATGTCAGTGTCACATTCAGTCAGACACCTAGACATGACACACAGCAGCTCAACACAAAGACAAAAACAACTAGTGTACAGCAGCTGACAGGAGCACTCCATACAGTAAAGCATGATGAAAGAATCATGTGCGAAATGAAACATGTGCTCGATTCTCTGCTCACAGAACCCTGATGAGAGCTGGTCGCAAACCTGACACAGGGCAGGTCTATAGCCTATAGACTACTTCTGCATTGTAGTATACACCGCAACGTTAGTCTGATGCGCAGTTTCAGTAGCTACGAGCTCGGCCCTACATACCCGTTTTCGCCCGTGGAGGACACTACTGTTGCATTCGGTGAGAAACGCCTGTGACGCACCAATATTATGACACAGAAGCTGATGACTGTCTACCGTTACATTCAGGAAGGTCCAATTGTGACACGGCTGTGCAAACACCCACCGGACAAAACAAAATTTAGATACACGGCAATCATTCATAAATGACAAAAACTGTTTAATATCATCGTTTGAACTAAAACTAAAAAACCTAAAAACTAAAAAACTAAAACCTGTTTATGTTTTAAAGTAACTACATAAATTCATCTGACAAATGTCGTGTAATCTCTCCAAGCTTGCTGGTAGATTGCACGATTAATACATTTCTAGTGATTTAATCTCAGGTAAATACCCTCTACATCAGCATTTCCTAACAATAAAAAAAAATTCTGGGGACTTTTAAAAATGACAACTCGTTATAAACAATCATTTAGAAATCATGAAGATTAAAATCACAATTTTATTACCATGAATGGTAAACCAGCCATTTCTGTGATAACAGACAAAATCACTGTTGAAAATATTAATTTCCAAAGTTAAAAGCAGACATTTAAAACAATAGCAAAATAACGCAAACTCTAAATTAGACTCTTACTGTTCTTATTTCCTCTATTCTCACTCTAACTGCAGGCGGAATTATGACAGAAACCGTGTCAGTGGTTCTAGTTTACTACTAGTGGTTCTAGTAAACTCCCCCTTGTGGCTGAAAGGTGTACCACAGACAAAAACAACAATGGTGAGACAAACAAAAAAAAAATCCCCCCTCAACCCAGTGTTTACTGGGAACAGTGCTCCATATAACCAATATTTTCTGTTACCTGGAATTCACCTTCCTGCCTAGATGGTTTATCTTCGCCCCTGGACTCGACTTTGTTCTAACCTGGCGTTAGCCAAATGCTAGCATTAGCATCTCCACATTAACTTCCGTTAGCAAATTCACAGAAAAGCAGAGAAAAACAGGCAAGAGTACTTTTTATTTATTCATTTATTTATTTTTAAACGAGGCTGTGTTAAAATCACATAACATCGTATTATTTTAAAGAACCAGGATGCTCATCCTCAAGCTCAACACCATGGTCTGGCAACTTCAAACTTGCATACATAGCTACAGCCCTAAAAATAGACCAGGTTAATATATGCTGCTTTTGTTTCCCTTGGGGGAATCCTGACCAGATTGTGTCTTTAATGTAGTCTTAGTCTTCAGTGCGATCTCCACTATCATCCGACAGCTACGGATCCTTAAAGGTAACGTCTGACTTGTTCATTTATTTCACACTAGTTAGGCTTAGGCTCTGTCTTGAGGCAGAACAGCAGACTCAAAGGATGTGCTATCCTCCCACTTCTACATGTTAGAGACATGTCTTATCAGCTAGCAGCACTCGTAGTGAGAGCGAGAGAGAAAAAGAAAGAAAACACCCCTCTCATTCTGACATGACAAATTAGACTTGCAGTCATGGATGGTGCGAGCATCATAGGGATTCACCTTCATTATCAAACATGCTTTTCTGTTGCACTGAACTTGCATTAAAATTCTAGCATTTTTTCAAATCTTTTTAATCGTATGAACAGCGCTAAACCATACAGTCCCTAGCATTACGACAGAAGAAAATACGATATTTAACCACAGTAAGAAATTACTCGTATTATATAAACTACTTGTATTAGCCAACCCTGGTTAAAAACCCTAAAAGGATGACTTGAGTCTCCGGCACATGCACTTCACGCAGTGTTAGTAAAACTGTCTTGTATGATTTACAGGGACACGATTCTGGTTAAGAGCAACCTTACGTAAAGCTGAGGCCGCTAACGACTAGATGGTATTAAGCAGCATTGTGGTTGGTTGTCTTGCCGCATGACCATCACCACATTTGGATGCACTCAGAACATTTAACAACCCCCTGAACCAACACCCCACGCTTACGTCTACTAAAAACATTGTGTGTGTGTGTGTGTGTGTGTGTGTGAGAGAGAGAGAGAGAAAGAGAGAGAGAGAGAGAGAGCGTATGTGAGAGAGAGCGTGTGTGTGTGCGCGCGTGAGAGAGAGTTAGTAGTAGTCGGGTCTTACTCAGATCGCCGTCGAGCTTCCATGCCATCTGGAAGGAAGAGTTTGATGGTCGACACTATGCAGCCATGAGTGACTACAGAGCAAAAAGAAAAAGACGACAAATCAGTTATTTCAGTCCAAGTCAAGAGAGCGCTATACAGCAAGGCAAGTTTGAAATCTTTATTAGCTTCCTAATTCCAGTGCAAGATCCTTAGCTTCACATGGAAACTTAACAGCCCCGGTTTCTGTTGAAGACAGCTGAATTGTTGCTGCTTTGGTGTGTAATGAAAAATTTGAGGCACTCCCTTTTAGCGCTGACTCATGCACAAGTTGAACAGCTTTACACGCCAGAACTTTTTTCAACCCAAAGGCACAATGGTCAAGTCATTATTAACAAAATAAAGCTCAAGACGAAAAAAAAAGCCTCAACACATTATCCAATCCTTGATTAGCCCAGAACCTCAAAAACAGTCTTCTTATGTTTGTCTCCGAGGCTCGTCTCTGTGCTCTAAATGCAAGTTACGTTGCATTCTTATCCGATTGCGAAAGCCGCCATTTCACCGCTGGCATTACAACACCTTTGAGGCAGCGATCATTAAACGCTGAGGGATTTCATAAACCCAGACACCCAGGACGCTCTCACTGATGGGACCAAAAAGACATTTCAAAACTTTCATCCATGCTCTCTCGAAACCTCTCCAATTAAAAATAAATAAGTAAGTTCTCAGAGTGATGCGCTCTTAACATTCAAGTGTGCTGGCTATTTGACATTTTCTCAGTAAACATCAAGCACAGAGAAAACAGGATGCTGTTATTGAGCAACATGAGCACATCATTACCTAAAAGAAAAATATTTAAAAAACTCTAAGCTGCAACAGTCATCCGAGAGAGAGAACGTGAGGCTGACCTTTGCGCGTGTTCTCCGTTACGTCCACGCCGAACTGGATGATGTCACCGGAGAGCACCTCGCACGGCGGACTCTCCTCAGAGCCCCGGCTCAGGCGCTGGCTGTTAATGAAGGTGCCATTGCTGCTCTTCGTGTCCTGGAGGTAAAACTGTAAAAAAAAAAATATAATTTTTTTTTTTTAATAGAATTGAACAACCAAACATCAGATAAACAAGCATGCCTACAGTTCAAAGTCTCCAAATCTGACAAAACAAAGCTACAGTCAGCTTGAGTACTTCAGTTATCCGGGGGGGTGCAGCAAACAACAAATACAACAAACAGACAAAGCCTCGGGCATCGTTTAAAAGGTACACTGAGCCCTGGATGATGGGGGGGGATAAAAGAAAAAGGAAAATAAATAAAAACCTCTGCCTCAAATTTTAAATGATGGGAAAGTAAAAATCCTGTGCTAACAAACAAGCTACACACACAATCAGCAACAATATTTCAACGTTTGTTACTTTATGTTAAACAACTGTTTTGGACATTAAGTGTTGTGCACACACGTCTATAAAGAAGTATTGTGCGTTTGTGTAAATTTAAAAGGACAGACGGTTAATTTCACAGAGAACAAGGTCTCCAACAGCAAATAGGCCGATATTTAATCAATTAAATTTTACTTTACAATTTACCCTTACCACTTATAAAAGGAGGGAATATAAACTTGAACTAGATTCTATAGTCCTGTTAACAAGCTCACAATTTCTAAAATTAATGGAATATAACAACTTACAAAAAACTTTGCAACTAAAAAACTAACTAAATAAAAAAAAAAGTCAGTGTGAACCAAAACGAATATCATAAATATCTGTAAATTTATTTCCAATGAAAGGTTCATCTACATATAAATATATCCTGTCAAAGAAAGTGAAAGAACTATGCTGTCTTACAGAAAGTTCATTTAAAATTACTCTATTTGTAGAAAAGAAGCACCGCCCAGCATCAAGAAAAATACCAAAACCTTTGCTTAGTTTTGGAGAAAATGTAAAAAGGTTAGCATTCACTCATTGTCTTTACCCTGCGATGGATTGGCCCTATAAAGTGGTAAACACATACAGTACATGCTCATTCCCACACTATGGCCAATTTGGGAACACCAATCAGTCTAATCTGCATGTCTTTGGACTATAGGAGGAAACTGGAGCATGAAGAGGAAACCAGCAAGCACGGGGAGAACATGCAAACTCCATGAACACAGACCTGAGGTCACGAATCGAACTCGGACCCTGAAGGTATAAGGCAATGGCGATGAGCACTAAGCCACTGGGCTTCCTAATTGCCCTGAACTTCATTAAGCAAATATTACAAACATCAGTACTTTATACCGGATACTTGAAACCTGGATGGGACAACAGTTCATCTTAAGACTTAAGATCATGCACACACACACGGGTAAATTTACTGCAGTGTATCGTAACAGGATGTTTTTTTTGAGAGGGTTGAGGAAACTGGAGAAGCGTCATGGACAGTAACGCAAACCCAGGATTAAAAAAGGGGACCCTTGAACTGTGAGATGGAAATACTCTCTCCGTGCCACCAAGGAAGCAAAAGCATGTCCTGGGATTAAGCTGGAGTGTGTGGTGCAGTAAAGCCGGTAGTCCTGCCTGGACAATAAAAAAAAATAAAAAATCAGGCATGCATCATTATAATGTGTGTAAGCCTTTATTTTTGACAGTACCTACATCAGCAAATGACGGACTCAAAAATTATGGTTTTCTAGTCATAACTATCTGTGTTCCATCCAAATCTCCAGCTCAGACAGAAAGCTTCATTATATGCTCTTACACTGTACTCGTTCTCTGCCATTATTGAGCACAAGCTCATTTTCCACCATGCTCACTCACACACTCAAGTCAGAGACTGACCGATCGATCATCAGAATCCATCCTTGGCACACATGAGGTAAAGACGAGACAGACTTATTATAGCATAAATGTCTTAATAAAATGCACTTTTTCATTTTAACGAGACTAAAATCTGCTATAGATGGTCACATGCTGCCTAGCCACCATCTCTCTTTTCCACCCCCTTAGTGCAACAGCATCCACCCATTCAAAAACACAGCAGATCGGCTTTCATTCACCCGTGCATTCAGCGTGCAGTCGGATTCAAGTAACACCGGTCTGATTCAGATATACGCCAGCATTACACAAAGAAGAAGAAAAAAAGTCGGCAGCACCTCCTCGACTCGAGCATCGTGTGTGAGGCGGTTTCTCGTTGCCTGGTCCCCATGGTTACAGAACAAATCCAAGGCCATCACAAGCATACAAAAAATAATAAACCAAGACTAGCAACCAGCAGACTCCAGACTGTACGTGTGTACAATACATTTACACCTATTACTGTGTTCATATATTCAATTTACCTCCATTTAATTAATCATCAATGTGGTATAAAACTAAGACATTTAAAAAAAAAATTTTTTTTTTTTAAAAAGGATGCTTGTTCCTCTAATCTCTTGCACTATAGCAGCTATACACAGTCATTCCCCAGGTTTGGACCGCTCCCTTCAGAGGATCGCAGGGCATTTGTGTGTACTGTATAACCATCCATTCCCTCACTGGACTCCGGTTTATTTCTGTTGAATAAAAAAAATTCTCTCTTCTTACACTGAGAAACCACAAAGCTTCTTTCCTGAGGCCTCTTAAGCTCATGTCGCAAACTTGCACACCTTCACCCTTGTTAAAAAGCACCAACACTGTTGACTCCTTTTCTTACTTACGAAAAATAAACATCTTTTAAAAAGGGCATGCGTTTTATTGAATTGAGTTTTTAAAAGACTAATGGGCTGTAATGTGATAACCTGAAAGAAAACCTGGACACCCTGGACACATTCTTTCATGGGGAGCCTGCACATGATGGCTTCAGACCACAGTGGACCGCCTGTGTTGATATTTAAGAGCTTTCAAACATGGCCACGTTGCCATTTTAGGTGTAGAAAGTGACAATTTTCGCGACTTTGACGCTCTATTTTGCAGCTTGTGAGTCACCCCAGACCCCTGCTACAGATCCCAATGCTTTGAAAGGTTTACATTTAGGCATTTGTCAGGTGCCTTGATCCACAGTGACTTACATTTGTATTTCATTATACATGTGAGCAGTTGAGGGTTAAGGGCCTTACTCAAGGGCCCAACAGGGACAACTTGACAGTGGTGGGATTTGAACCCAGGACTTTCTGAACCGTAGTCCAGTGCCTTAACCACTATGCTATTAAAACTATTTCTGTGCTGTCTATTTGATGCATATACAAACACTTAGCGTTTCCCGTTTTGATGAGCATGCTATGGAACGAGGACATCATGATGTAACCCTGTAGTTTTGCCTTGTAGCTGCAGTGCGGTCCAAGTTTCTTTTATAGATTATTATATATTCTGACCAATCAGAATCAGGAATCTAACATCACTTGATATGAAAAACTTAACTATTTTATTCAACTTCACTCAAACATACCATTATGTTGAAGTGTGATTAAAATAATAGCACCGCTAATTGGTCTGATGTTAATGACGGTATCTGATGGAGCCCTGGAGTGTCTCCGAGTGTCAGCGTTGTACACTATTAGCAGCACTCTGAATCTAAACTACACATGCTGACAGGTGGTAAGTGACGGATCTTGTGAGATCACCGCACATCTAAATCGCTGAACTGCATGTCCACCCCATAGCTTGATTTGATGCCAAGCAGAGTAACAAATGTATTGCAAAAGGACTACTTAAAAAAAAAAATAAAAAATTTAAAAATGGATGAAGGTTCAATAACGCACACTAGGTTATCTGGTACTAAAGCATCACATACACTTAAAGTCTCCCATGCGGAAGAAGAAGAGTGCTGAGGAGAATCACACAATTGTCACTTCATGAGGCGATAATTAAAGGAAAGGCAGAAGAGTTATTTTCGTATCCAAATAAAGAACTGCTTTGTCTCACACACACAGATCTGTACCGTATCAGCAAATTCACACTCGTTGACCTAAAATGAGCTGATCTTGAACGTCGAGTCATCCGATCATGATTACATTTTTCTAAAACAAACCACATCAAACGATCAGAGGTTTGAGATCACAGCACATCGATCCTATTTAAGATCTGTAAGAGGAGCTTTTAAAGAAGTCACTCATCAACACTTGAATAAGCTCTTTCTTGAATAAAATTCCAGTTGTTATAAACAGAGCTGTGAACATGTCCTAGGTTTAGACGTGAAACCGAATACCTTTTAAACATTTTGCAAATTTAAGAAAAATAAATAAATCTAGTTTACTTCCCCCAAAGCTAGAGTTAAAGTTAATTTAAGAAATGAAAAATGGCGTTCCTCAAGCTCACGGCAGAACGCTGATGACATGACTGATAATCGTGTTTACAGCAGCAGAGCTCGTTAAATGGCGCGGGTGTCACTTTAAAACAGTAGGATATTTCATCTTCTTGTCCCAAAAAAATCACAAAGCTTAATTACATGGTTGCGTGCTTTAACTGTAAATAAAAACCAGCCCTAAAGAAAAAGAAGAAAAAATGTGTGTGATGTCGAAACACAAATCAGCGAAAGCTGTTCAGTGCTGTTACTACGATGCACATCTGTATTGGGTCAGTGCTCCAAATATCCGTATCTGTATTTAAACTCAAAGTGGGCGTGGCTTAAACCTGGAGATAGTTGCCATGCCCTAAAATTGGAGAAAAATCTGTCTTAAAAACAACATGACAGTTGAAAATGTTCTCATCCTCAGCTACATCAATCCACTGTATAAATTCTCAACAAGAGCTCACACAAACACTCCCCCCACCCCCCATCATGACCACAAAAAAAAAAAGATAATGAAGGGGAAAGATCGTCATGACTCTTTTGTGGCAATTCATATTCACTACATGGACTCCAAAATCTTTTTTAAAACACATTTTTAATTGGTACATGTCTGCATCGGAGGTAGTAAAATGTCACAGTTCCTCTATAATCCTACAGGTGAGGTGGGGCGCTTTATACTGGGAGCACAGCATCCTGTGTGATGGAAGGAAATTATATTCCAATTTTGTTAAGAATTATACACACGAAAAAAAAAAAAATACATACATCCAAGTCAAAATAAAATTGTGATGCTAACAGAAACGCAATTTAAATTCCAATTCTATCTGAATAGTATTGAGCAGTGTCATGGTCAGGGTGGGTGGAATTCAGATCTAATTATTAGGACCCTATTGTTTTCCTGAGCTTTTTTCCCCCCAGCATTTGGGGCTTTTTGGGGGTCTTAACATGCTCAAAAACTCATGAAAATTGGCAGACATATTGGAATCTGCTGCCAATTAGATGCCTGAGAACCTGTGGGCCTCGGGCATGGCTTCGATTATTGATATCTCAAACGGGTCAGCTGTGACAATGCTTTAAACTTATGCTTAAAAGTGGTTAATAACTTTCTGTGGCACATCACATCGAGTGACATCACAATGTGATGGTTTTTTCCAGCATCTGGGTTTTTTTTGGAGGTCTAAATATAAAAATGTACAGTATGTCAGACTCCGCCCCGGGCCTCAGGACAAATAATGATGTAGGTAATTTAACAAAAGTCTCCCGATACCATCAAAACATTTTACGTCAGACAGTTTGTACCCATTTTGGAAAACGTGGTTCTGCAACTTTTATAAAGTGATTTGTGGTTTGTAATGCACGTTTCCTCCCTGTCTGTATCGTAAAATATACTAAATTATTTCGGACAGGCTGCAAATCTGATGAAGCTGTGAAAGAATGTACCGAGATGTACAGCTAAGAACTTGTTACAATTATTTATGATCATGGTTTTTAGCACTGCAGTAGCCCCAAGCTTGGTTTATTAGTTGTAACCAATGGCTGGTATTTTTTTTTTTCCTTGGCATAATGCGTTTACTGCATACATTACACATGTCAAAAATATGAAATATTCCTAAAAATCTTTGGCTTGGTGACCATAAAATAAATAAATACATAAATGAAAGGAAGTAGGAATTTATATCCAAACGCAAACTAGCACAAGTTCCCTTAAATCTGCACGTCCATCATGCCCGATGTACAAAACCATGAGACAGACAGGAGTGGAAGAGTGCTGGGTTACTTATCACTTCATTAGAGACCAGACTCTGTCCCAGTTTCATTCAGAGCTCCTGTCACTTGGTGTAAAAAGCACTTTCAATACAGACGCATAAAAATGTTAACAACGGTGTAGAGCATTAATGAAATCCGTTGCTGCTGGAGTAAAGAGCTGGTCGTTGTAAACACTGGACACAGAAAGCGGTTTCCTGTGAACTCTGGGTCAGAGCTGAAGCCGAGACCATCCACACAGCATACTCTGACTCATTCTCTGGATCGGATCCAAGTGCACACAAGCCTCTGTGGTGT
This sequence comes from Clarias magur, assembly GCA_013621035.1. Lineage (NCBI taxonomy): Eukaryota > Metazoa > Chordata > Actinopteri > Siluriformes > Clariidae > Clarias > Clarias magur. The sequence goes on from QNUK01000174.1 coordinate 616,916, forward strand.
GTGTGAGAGTGTGTGTGTGAGAGTGTGTTTCCATCAAAACGCCTCCAGAATACTTCTCATGTGAGGAAACCCCTTCCGCCTTTCTACAAAGGCTTTGAACACTCAACTCTTTATCCTGACTTACAACAGCACCATCTTTTTATTATGCCGATGTGGTTATTGACCAAAAAAAAAAAACCCTGTTGTGTCATTGTGCCTAGCCAATGTGTTAACACAAAGTGCTGAAAACATTCCACAATCCAGTTTAAGCGTCTTAAAAAAAAAAAAAAAGACTCACAGTTCAGCAAATATGCTGCTTAAGGATTTTCACTTTCAGCACTTAATGAAAATTATAAAAAACTGCTTTCTGAAAAGTTTTTCGCTTTTCAGCACCTTATGAACCATTTCTAATTATATGCTGAAAAATAAAAATTAGATAAAAGATGAGGAATCTAAGGACAGGACGGTGTGATAGCAGTATCTTTATTTAGCATAGTGAACATTTCTTGAATTCAATTGAAAGTCGTCTGCTTAGAGATTCCAACTCAATAGTTTACCTGGGGATGAGACGAACGTTTACATGCTCAAACCGTTTAACCAGAATATGAAATACGGGGTGATTTTGACCACTGGGAAGCATTTAATCTACTGGAAAATAACAAAGAATAATGTCCACCAACCTGAAGTTTAGGATAAATCACACATTGTGTTTTGACTGGTTATGAAAATTCAGTCTCATCAATAACTCATAATGAATGATATTCATCATAATGAAGTGTTTGAAACGGTGAGCTGATAAAATATATTTATTCCAACAGACACGATTATATCTAGTGTTTACATGATTAATACTTACCTATTGATACATACTGATTATTCAAAAGGTTTACACCATCAATTCCACAGAAAATTTATTCTGGTCAGACTGAGGTGTCATTCCCATTACTACTAGAATATTAGGGTCCATGCAAACACATTCAGTGCTGCATTAAAATGTCAGAATAAATTTATCAATAAGCAAAATGTAGATTATTAAAAATAATTTAGTTATTTAAAAAAAGTTTAGGTCATCAGGTCATCAACAAGGTCATCAACTTCTAATTAGTTTTTTTTTTTAGTAAAACTGTTTTATTGTATAACAAAATGACAACAATCAAAGTGTATTAAGACTTAATTACAATATCAATATTATACGTCCCAATAAATTAAGAAAAAAAATGTCAAATCAACAGGCTTAACCATATGTTTGTCTTCTCATAATTACGCCTATTTGATTAGTATGACTAACTTGTTCTTGATAAGAGGGTTTTCTTTTTTTTTTTTTTTTGGAGTGCAGAAAAGCAAAGCCTCCAGACTAAACCAGCTCGAGACTCTTTGCTTATTATGGGAACAAGTCCCTTTCCAGGCCTTTTCCTCATAAAATCACCACCATGAGCCTATTATGGTCACAATGTAGAGTAGACGACGTGAAATGAAGAGTTATGTGGCAGAAAACGCACGCTCTAAACAATACAATCTGCAGTGGGAGCGGGAATAAGTGTCGATGTGCGCATTTGCAGCAACTCAGAAACCCCCGAGTGTGAACTTGACGTGAAGAAACGATGCCTAGACTGTGTCTAGCAACACCTGAACAGGGAATGTCTAAAAGAAGCTGAGAAAATCGCCATGAAGGCTACAGGCCCGATTCATTACGATGGTGGATAAATGCTGGTCCAGGTAAAAGATGACATCAAAGATTATGGAAACTCCTAAAACTTCTGCCAAGCTCTTATCAACTGGGCTTTGGCTCGCACATGCTTTATCTTTTCAAATCCTGCCCACTTTGGCCATACTGAAGGAAAATCGTTCTTAAAGTCTCAGCAAGAAAAAAAAAATAAATAAAAAAATAAAAGAAAAGAAATCACCAAGCGATTCAATCCTTTTAACTACCATGTGTAAAATACCATCGTCCTGTCGTGCACATCAAGTATGACAGCATCACTAGAAACTGAGGGGGAAACAAAGCGCATGGTCTGTAAGGGTGGGCGGTAACAGCACTTCTGTATATTTAAAAATAACAGCGGTATCCCATTGTCCCATGTGTGTGTGTGTGTGTGTAACAGTGAGGTGGTGTTACGCTTCCGTTTCAGTAGTTCAGTGTAACCTTTTCCACTAGAGGTCTCAGTATGGAGGATATGTTGTAGGCTTGTGCGTTTGTCTTTTAGCATCCATGCTAATGTTTTTGCTAACTAACTGAGTGCACAGAGATGCCAAACAGCCTCTTCAGACTTCGCTTAAAAAGCAGCTTTGTCTGAGCACAGGTTACACATGAGCGCAGGACGTTAGCTTTGTACAAAACAATAAGCTTGGTGGATTATTAAACTGGTGGTTTCGGAGTATAAAGGCTTGGCATCAGGTCCGGGACGTCTCTCATGATAATTCCTGCATTAACAGCTCAATCACATGAAGCTGAACATCTTTTAACAAAGTGTGTTAACTTGCAACAACAAAAAACAAAATGGTCAACATTTAAAAGTTTTCCGTTAGGAAACACGAAAGGAGTTTCAGGTGTCAATAGGATTTGCAGCACAACAAAGTTGTTTTGCACTTTTAGTTAAACATACGACACGCTGCATTTTTAGTTCTTATTAGCAAGAAAGAGGAAAAATCAAATAACAGGAACTGTAATTAAACGGTTAAAAGATGTCATTGTTTGTTAATTAACTTAAATGGAGTACTAGTTGGCGTATGACTCATGTAAGAGATAAAGCATTCCCTTTTTGCTAAAAAATAAATTATATTCTTGGGGTGGATTATAGAGGCCTATCCTCTTTTACTCCACATGTATTGGAAGGCCTTAAAACTTTTTTTTTAACCTTAGACCAACAGATCCACTGCATTTATACAGTTTGAATAGTAATTTACTCAAAGTTAATCATCAAAATTAAAGCATCACCACGGTAAGTGATCATAAAGCAATTTATCCTAACATGACAGAGATCTCATTTTTTCAGGGCTGCAGTCATTCGATTACAAGAACCGCAGGTCACAATTCATGTGACTTTTGCCTCTACTCTGGCGCTTGCTGAGGTCATCAGTCAGTACCGCCAGAACAGGCATTTCATTTTTAACAATGAAGGAGAGCGGCGAGAAAAGTTAGGCTCGTAATTTTGTAAATATTTAAAACACTGAGCAAAAAAAAAAAAAAAAAAAAAACTCATCGCTTGTGTGAAATGAACGAGTAGTCAAACAAATATGCGGTCTCAGATGACAGACAGGTCCACATCACAGTCCGATAAAATTGCCATGCACACGTGAATGCGAAACATCAAGACACGCAAGTACGATCTGATCAAAGAAAAATCTGAACGTGAACAAAATCTGAACGAGGCAGTTTATGTAGCCTAAAACAAAAAACGTTTTAAATATTTTTCCCTTTACATGTAACGAATCTTTTTTATTTTTTGAAGATCTGTGTAAAATTCTGGTGAGCTAGACTGAAAAAAAAATGTAAACTCTCATGCCTTCTATAAGATATGAAGGCAAAACAAACACTGCGTGCTGACAGGGCAAAAGATGTGGGTGAGGGTGCAGGTCAGGAGCTAGGGGTGAAAATCTATGTTAGACAAAAAAAAAAGTAAATGTTAGTTAGTTATACATGTGTGGGTCTTGTACATCAAGCAGGATATGAACAGATTCAAGAATGAAACGTTAAGAGCAATTAAACGAGACATTTACTATTTGAGAACACGGAAAATTCACAACTATCCTACTCGTGCTTGTGAGCATCTGCAAATTTCAACAGAAAATGACCAACAAATGTAAACCTCTAAAACATTGATATTGACTGCATTGTATATATTGGCAGAAATTGCGAGTATTATCCGACTTTTACATGTGAAATACAGAGTCAAGTTCAAGTTACTTATGTCTATGAAACAGGAAACATTTAGAGGACACTTATCCAGGAGGCACAAGAAAGGCGCTCGCATTTTCAGATATCCCAAGATCTTTAAGAATTTTAAATAAATCCAAAAACGTATCTAATTAAAAAATGAAAAAAATAATATACAAACAAAATTCTACGTAATTATAAATCTTTTTGAACTACACTGCCGGTCCAGTACCCGGTCCCAAGCCTGTTTGATGGGAGGGTTGCGGACTTGGGGTTCTCCACATTGGATCACTTTGACTGGGTTTTACACCAAGATAAAATGAACACAATTAGTAGGAGGCCATGAACAGGAGTACGGCATACAAAGTGCTCATCATTAGGTGTCTTCATTCCATATTAACCTGACTTTAGACATTAAGCATAATACAATGTTGGGAAAACTTTACTTACCAAACATCAAGTAAGAAATCCCAAGACAGCTTTGTAAAATCCCCAAACCCCAAGTTGATCCCCAAAATACCAAGTTATCGTTACAATTACATAATGGTTAAATTCTGTGACACCTATAACAGGAGTCAAAGTCACATGCAACAACCAAGGGTTTAGACAAAACCACAGACTTACACTGCACATCTTACTGAGATGGGGAGAAAAAGGGGGAAATATTTTAAAAAACCTATTTGGTTTTGTGTGGCAATTCATATATTGACTACAAATTTGATCCGTTTATATCCTAAAATATCTATATTTTTTCCATTACATGCAGTTAATTTACAATCCTACAGGATTCAAAGGCTGTAGAGTCACAAACTATTCACAGCACAGCACCTTGTGGGGTAGGAGCAAATTATTTTTCCATGGGAGTTTTGAATTGTAAAAACACTTTAAAAATAATAAGTATATTTAAAATCGTGATGCTTATAGAATCACAATACAGATCGAACAGGCCCGTTGGTATTGTACTATCGTATCAGGCAGCACCTGAACAAACCACATGCCTAATATTTTAAACCCCCTCTTATGTCAAGTCTGGCTGTGATGTACACACTGATCTTTATACAGGTTCGCATTTAAGCTTGCCGTAAAAACTGCACCGTACCCAAAACACTAAGAAATATACCAGGTTTTCCAGATGTGACTTTTTTTTTTTATTTAGTTTAAACAGCACCAGAGCAAGCAACACTGCTGCGCCTCCAGAGCTGACCGTGTGTGCGCGCGTATGTGCCATCAAGCAGTGGAGTCTGGTGGCTGCAGGCAGTCAGTCAGCTGCTGAGTAACCGTCACTCAGAGCGGCTGATAATAACAGACTGGTGAAAGGGATCAGACATTCAGATTCCAAATCCTATTTTCAGCGATGACATCACATTTTCATTTCCATGAAAACTGGCAGCAGAAACCAGCTGCTACAGACAATGGGTTTTAAATACTACGGAAAGCCGAAGGCTGGTCAGAATTAGAGATGACTCTAGCTGACATAAATGCTGCCATGCAGCACCGACGCAGTGACAACAGGATACAATTAGCGCTTTACATTTCATAATGGTCAGTCAACATGCAATTAAATCCTCTCTCTTTAGTCAGACGTGTAAATGGTGTGGTGATGTGAAACCACTGGTCACAAAATGTAGAGGTCCTCTCTCTTTTCAATGCACACACCCCCATACCCTAAACAGCACCATGTTTCATGAGCGGTCATGTTTTCAAGAACATCTAGAAAGTGATTCTTTCGATACAGGTTTTGAGCTGTACCTAATCTCATGGGAAAACACATCCACAGATATAAACATTACGTCGTCTCTAGTCTGGTATGCAACAGATACACACAGTATATATTGTCCACAATGATCTAGCCTTCATTTGGTGTAAAAAAAAGGAGAACCCTTTAACCCCAAGAACACCATCCCCACTGTCAAACTGTTTTGGGTGTGTTTATCAGCTGGTGGACCAGGGAACCTAATCACAGTAAATGGAACCATGAAAAAGGAGTAATATACCAAAATTCCCCACATCATCATCAGGCAGTCTGCAGAGAAACTTGGCCTTGGGCACCAGTGGACATTTCAGCATGAGAACAACCCAAAGCACACAGCAAAAGTGGTGAAGAAATGGTTAGCAGACAAAAACATTCAATGTTTTGCAACTGAGAATCTGTGGATGGAGCTAAAGATCAGGGTGATGGCAAATGAGACCCACCAACCTGAAAGAGTTGGAGTTCATTGCTAAAGATAAAAGGGCAAAAATACCAGTGGAGACATGCAAAAAGCTGGTCAGCAATTATAGGAAGTGTTTGATTGCTGTAATAGCCAATAAAGGCTTTTCGATTAATTATTGAGAAGGATATGGATAATTTCAGACATGCAATTTTTTGTTCAAAAGTAAATAAAAGAAGAGTAAAACTTTTTCCACAATGATGCCTCTTGTACATCGTCTAATTATCTTCTGAGAAGCGCCGGTCATTTCTAATTAAGAAAAAACTTGCTGGTTGAATAAAAGTAACTTAAAGTCAGAATTTGCCTGGGGTGAGATTACACACGGCAACATTGCATGCAAGCTAAAACTAGCCAGAGCTACCCGTAGCCTGGGTAGATCTGTAGACATGACCTACTTACCCAACCATCAATCAACATGCACACGCGTGCACACACACGATTAATAATCTAGCAAAAAAAAAAAAACTTAAATGTAATGATACAGTTATAACATATAATGCTGATCATTACGTCTGATGTTAGACAGTAAACTCTCATAGCTGACAGGTTGGATGCAGGGGACATGGACAGACATGATAACCTGAGCAGCTTTGATACACCAGCTTTGTCATCTTTATGCTCGAGGCAGGGTCTGATCCAGGTTGGTTTTACATCACATCGACAACCGGGGAAGTGTGCACAGTATACCGGCCTGCAGTGCGGGAAGAAATGAGCCAGCTGAGGCGTTAATGCTCTAATGAAAACACTGGGGCTGTGTGCGATTTTTTTTTCTCCCCATGTGGATGTCGATTTGTCACATCCAATCATACCTCAATATTGCTCCTGACCAAATAAACCAGCGTATGAACGGTATTCCCCATCATTCAGCAGGGGCGTCTCTGAGCAGAATAATGTGTCCTTCCACACTGCGCACATGGTTTATAAAGTGCTTGAGGAATACTTTGGGTGTTGACTTGGCTTTCAAAATTCCCCAGATCTCAACGTGGGATGTGCTGGAACAATAGGTTTGATCTGCAGCAGCTCCACCTTGCAGCTTACAGGAATTAAAGAATCTTCTGTTAACGTCTTGGTGTCGGATACCACAGGACACATTCAGAAGTCTTATGGACCCCAGCATACAAGGTGTTGGGAATGTTTTGGCTCGTTGGTGTGAGGCAATCCAACACGCAGGATATAAAGTGCTTGTTACAGAGATCAGAGTCTTCAGGTCGTCTTCACCAATCAGGCTCCTCTGGCAATAGTGTAAAACTGAATCTGTATTTGTTAAAGCTTAAGACATACCCGTGGGGTCAAATCTCCACATTACAGCGGTTCGGATGGAAAGAGTCTGATCATACCGCCATGTCAAATGAAACTCATCAGCACGATTATAAATGGGTTGTCTCATTTCATCTATAGCTGGAGGTATCTAGCAATTATTACCGCTACCCCTCGGAGTCGGTGCCTAGTTTCGAATTCTTAGATTTCAGACAGCCAAAGCACTTTGAACAAGAAACTGTTTACATCAGGATTATGCCATGTTTAAACCGGAGTACTGTAGGGTTATGTACTACTACCAAAAAAAAAGTAGAGAATGGACTCAAAGAGCAATGGGCACAAAAACGTTATGATGGTTTGATCCCAAATCAGACTTGCAAAGCCAGGAGAACTGCTCGCAAAGCCATGTTGATTTTTTTTTTTCTTTTTTTTTTAAAGTAGAAAGGTACACAAATGTATACATGTGACCCTCTAGCCCATGGAAAAAACCACAGCGTAACTTCCCGGCCCTGTCCCGCCCTCCACCCAATGTGCAATACTGTTTACACCAGGGTTGTCACGGTTACCTCTTTCTCCTTCAATTTCACTAGCTCACTAGTTTTTCCTGCCTGGCCCTTATTCTCATCCCCCTCTCATTTCAGTAGCCGAACATAAAACACGATTAACAAGTCAACAGTCACAAATCAGGTCATACTGCGTAACCACCATGATCGCTAGTGGAAATACACTTTATGAGCTGAAAGCAGAGAAGTATTTCATTTGTCATTTTTGTACCAAACAAGTTCAAATAATGGGCAAAACCTGTGTTAAGCCGTTTTATTGGTTTAATGGTTTTATGAGACTAAATAAATACTAAATGTATACTTGATAAGGTTACAAAGTTTAGTGCACTGCTCTGAACCCGAGACATAACCCCCACCACCCGATTAGTGAGTGCTGTGTAACCAGCATTTTTTACTTTTATTGAGGAACCGAGCGGAGCCGCTGGACTGGATTAAACCTGCAGGAAAAGTGCTTTAGTCGTTCCCCCCAGAGCAGGGGGACGTTTCATGCTCACACAGCAACATAGAAACAACCACCAACCAAGCTCTATGTTAACATCTCCGTACTGTATCAGATGTGCTGCAGAGGTAGAAATCAGACAAAATCACCACATCAGAGATTTACTGCAGCTATCTATCCATCCATCCATCCGTAACCAAACATTCTGTTAACCTCAAAAGCACTTCCAAACAAAGGCAGCGTATTCACGGATGTGTTGTGAATAATACATTGACCGCACCAAGACGTCTGTGATGACATCGTCGCCCTCCTGGGAACTCGGTTCTTCTTAAAATACCAGCTCTGTTAGACCAGGAGTAACAGACGCTCTGCTAAACCCATCAAAAAAAAAAAAAAAAAAAACCGATGATACACGGCTCATTTTTGTACTGCTTCAGCAAGAAAGGTCTCCTCTGTGTGCGTGTGTGTCCTGTCACTAGAGAGCCAGACGACAGATCACGAGGAACTAATCGACTAGTGATTGTTAGCTGCCATTGTGCTAAAAGTTTTGAAATCTAATCTATCCTAAGGGCCAGTGAGCATCAAACTGCCAGGACAACATCTGGTCTAGTCTCCAGTTCTCAGTTTTATTGAGCAAGTCTGCTCAATAAAACACAAAACGGGTTTCAAACACTGCTTTAGGTGAACAGCAGACAAGCATTATACATGAAAGAGGTTGATTTCTGCTGCTGGTTGAGACTGTAATGATGCATTGTGATGCAAAAATGCAACAATGTGGGATATCAGCATGCGATTAATTAGGTCTTTTCAGGCAGGTTTTATTACATCAATTTGTTCTGAAAAACAAACCGATTCCTCAAGTACCTCGGATGTATTAATGAAATTAAAAATATTTGCCAAAAAAAAAAAAAAAAAAAAAGTACAAGAGTCGCACGTAAACTTTTTTTTATAGAGGATCAGAATATTTGTAAACTTAAAAAGCCTAAAAATGGAGAGGACAAAGAAACATTTCTGCAATAAACAACTGCAAGAAAAATAACCTGACTATGGCTGTTCTTACATTCGGCACGACTGATCTGTGCCGTGCCCAGGAACAACTGCTCCCTCTCCACATTTCGAGGAAAAGGTCAAAAGCAACGTTCTGGCATGACGTGCTACTTTATCGGCTATGACTGTGTAGGTCAGGGGATGAGACCGGCGCGTGCTATGCTCAAAAGGAGACGGCACCAATGATGTCACATTTAAACAATGATCTACTTCCATTCTCGGGTACGACTGGCTTCCATATCTGATTCGATCCGTGTCCAAGTACGCTGCTCAAGCATGATGACCAAGCGCAGAACAACTGTGTTCTCACTGATGGAAACGAAGCAGACTTTAGGGTGAAGGAATCCCCCGGCCCCTAATGTGACCATGCCCCAACGCGTGTATTAATTTAATACAAAATCTAACCCAAACTATTTGAAAAGGAAATAAAACTGGACCAATTAGGTGGCAGGAAATTAGTGAAACGTTGAGGATCATTGTAGATCCACAGATATAGGATAGGATTCTTAATGCTTTGGGCATCCTATAAACATGCTTGTTTGGATAAATCACACATTTTAATGAACTACACTAGGATGTCATTGCGTGCGGCAGCCGGACCAAGCAAGCCGCCGTCATCAGAGTGGGTGGTCTTCTGTTCAATTTTAGTTTTAACATTTTAGCTTTGGCTGGGAAAACTATGCCTTCTCTCGCCCGTAATAAAACTGGACTCAGTTTAATAAGCTGCATTGGGTATTTACTGATTCTGATATCTTAATCATAGCTTACCACTGTTCAGTGTAATATTTGGCCACAAACTGTAAACAAACATGTTTTTTTATTTGTTTTTTGCAGGCCAAAGCTGCCATGTGACAGTGATGCAGATCCCCTTATACAATGCTGAAACCACACCCATCATGATTTTAAAAAAATTTATAAAATAAAAAAGCCAAACAGCACCAGCACTAATTCAGACATACCTCTTAATTACCCCAATGTTTATAATAAAATAATCAGATTAATTATTAAAAATAACCCTGAACCATAGATATGAAAAGGTATACAAGAAAATGGGCTAGAGTTCCTTGCTTGACTTATTTTTTAAGCTGCAGACAAGATTGAAAAATATTAGTTTTTTTTATAATTATTTTTAGCTGATGGGAAATTAACTGATCCCTGACCAAAAGTTGCAATACAATGAGAACAGTGGGTTTTGTGATCCAGTGCACCTGCAGTAAGTAAGAACAACAACGCTCAACTATTACTACTGCAACAAAACATTGTTAGACTGTTGAACTGAAGCAAACAAAATGCCGGGACATTTCTCTGGTGTTTTCTGGATGTTATACAGTACAATCACTTGATTTACTGTAGAGTCTCGCAAGCATCTGACAAACAGCATGGGCATACACTAGTTCTCTCCATCAAGCCCACTTGAGTGCCTGAATGATGCCTTTTTGTAAGACTAAATAAAGTCAAATCAATTTAACTTAAACTGATGAATCCAACAATGTTACGCTTTTACATGTACGGACATCCCGCACCCCCCAAGCACTACCTCAAATGATGTGTGTTTGTGGGTGTGGCCTAAAAGTTCAAGATGAACACACTTGCAGTCAAAGAACATTTGAAGTACATTAGGTGTCCCAGGCATTGTGAGATTAAAAACAGATCGTACCTGTTGTGACACGCACAGGCTAAAATCAGCAGTTAGAGTGAAAAGTCAAGCACAAACAGGCATCAAGCTAACGAGAAAAAAAAAAGTCTGAGGATTAATGCCGTTGAGTTGTAACAGAAATGGTTTGGTGAATGAGACAAAAAGAGAAAAAAAAAAGACAAAAGGACAGAAGTATATATAGATTTCATTTGTGTGAACCAATAGTAACAAGTAAAGCTAAGTGAGTCTAAATCAGAGCAAAATATATTTTTTAAATAGATTGTTGGTTACACTGTTGTTGTGAAAAGTACCTGCAGGAAAAATAAAAACCTGGCCACAAAGCTTGGCGAGAAATGTTCAGTCTCAATTTCAGCGCCACGCCTTACTATTTCACAACTTCTGCTCTGATTCGCATCAGTGGAACAGGACTCAAATATAATCAATCAAGCACTAGGGTTTTCATCAGATTTAAAACAGTAGTAATGATCACTCAGTACTACACATACAAGTTGCACATAAAGCAACAACCTTTTAGCGTTCAACCATTTTTAACTGAAACTAAAATAAACCCTCATCATTTTATGAAGCAATAAAAACGCTACAGGCTGACAGCAGCACAGAACCACGTACCTGAGAGATTAGCTTTCAAACTGCAAGTTAAATTTTGTTGGTTTTTGTTTACACACATTAGAAAAAAAAAACGTCCATCAGTTCATCCACTTGCAAAGACACAAATTCAATCTGGCTCACAAACGAAAGTTCAAACAAGCTCAGCTTTATGCAAAAGAGTGTGCCAGGTGATGAATAAAACCCATCCCGGTCAGATGGTGTCAAATTTGCTTATAAATGTATGGAAACAATGGAGAAGCTTGGTTTCAGTTCAGTATTTTCATATTATTTAAAATATCTTGCTACTGTACGAGCGGGTCACGCTTTCCAATTTAGTGACAGTACAGATCAGGATAAACGCAGGTTCTGCACATAAACACTCGTTTGCCGTGTTTATCATCACAGAGTGTGCACATATGTACAGTATCTGTCCGTGCATGTGTGTGTATACTGTTTATGAATGAGGATTTATATATTACATATAAATGAAAATCTGTGCAGCAGATCTAAAAAAAAAACGTGTCTTAAAATACACATCGTCATCTAACTTGTCTTGGACAAAAATATGAAATATGGCTGATACAAAAATTAAAGAGACTCACACCAACATTAACAGATTCTAGAAAGACGAGGCGAGTAGTGGCACCGAACACTTTCTAACAAAACTAGAGTTCACATGAGGGAACAGTGAATGATGGCGATCGTGTGGTTTTTACACTTCTAAATAAATATGTTATCCATCCTCACAAGTGGGGCTTATTTCAAAACAGAAATGTAACTTTTAAATGACTGAAAGGACTTATTTTGCAGCATTAAAACCCTTGCTGTGCCTTAATCTTATATATAGGCAAAGAATAATCTGTAAAGATTTGGCTAAAGATAAGCCAGCTCGTAAACTGGGTGCTCCACCAAATACTAAAAGAAAGAAAGAAAGAAAGAAAGAAGAAAAAAAAAAAAGTCATCTACACACCACCTCCATGTGAAACATTGGTGCTCGACACACAGAGGAAACCACGACTAACATTAGCAGTGATGATTATGACGACATGACCAACGTACAACTGATCTTAAACCTAGCAGAAATGGCAGGGATGCATTTCATCACCAACAAACAAGTCTGCTCCCTCTTGTTACTAAATCTCTAAGCATGAAAAAGCCCTAAAAATAAACTTCAAGCACGAGGGAAGTTATTGAAGAAGAAAAGAAAAACATTTTCAAAAGACTTGACCTTGATTCGGTCTGGATAATTTCCAAAACGTCATGATTTTATAAGCTGATATTATTGTTAATAACAATAATAGCAGAGGAATTCGACAACAGACACTAGTTCTTCAGCTGATGATTGGCAAACAAAATTCTGCAGACTGGCTGTAGCAAATAACGACGACATTTCCCACCGGTCTGATAATCGTAGTTGTAGCTGATGGAACAGGCTGAATTAAATGCTTACACAAACTGGTATACCACAGATGACACACATGTGACTTTAAACTACTCCGATCAGGATTTTTGAGGCCGATCACCGATTCCCGATCACTAGAAGCTCTATCGGCCGATACCGATCACGGATTACAGGCTCTACATGAAGCCGCATCATGTAGCATTATTTATTAAACTACATCCAACAATGAAAAATAAGTCTTGAAATTACAAGAAGAGGAATATCATGAATTGACAACTGTATTTATTGGCAAGTAACATGTGCAACTTGTCAACTTAAAACATAGCAGCCTGTGCTTGTTTAGTAATTGGGAACAGACTATCAAATACAACTTTCCTACAGATTGTATAAAATTAAATCAAATAACAGACAAGTAGGACGTGAGTCACCGGAAGTTCTGCAAGGACCGGCAAAAAAGTTAATCGTTTAATTTTTCGTGCGGAAAGATGGAAACGTAATCACAGCGCCAAAACTCGCTGTGAAAACCACGTAGGTGAGAGAGTAATTATCGACAGATGAGTGAGCGGCGGCGCGCGAGTTGCTGAGCTCTCTTAGCGCCAGCCAACATTGAAAACTGCTCATGTTCCTTTTTCACACAACACAAGACGCAGTATTGCCAGACCAGTAAAGCCATTTTAGCAGCACGCAAAAAAAAGTCCCGCGAATTTTGCGTCATTTGATCGGCTTTTCTATATCGGCCATTATAGAGACTGCCGATCAAACTTCCCAAAGCTATTATCGGCCGATTATGATCGCGACCAATCGATCGGGGCACCCCCCACTTTAAACACAATATTTTGATTAAATGGGCATTTCTTTTAATTTAACATGATATATTTTACAGATCCAAACGACCCTCCCTCCCTCCACCTAGCCATACGCTATAGCCATAGCTAAAAACTGCTCAGCTACACAACCCATGATTCATTAATAAATTAAATGCTGGAACAATCAGTGTAGTATAAATGGAGTAACACACTGTAGATCATGCCGTTATATGAGAACATTGTACTCCATAGGCAGTGACCCTCCACTTCCACGTTTTCATAGCATTCAGTCAGACTCGTGACCAGAATCCCAACAGGTGCTATTTTGGACGAGGAACCTTCCACGGTTCAGCAACGACTGGGAAATATCACGCAACTCTTTGACAAATTTTTAATCTTTACAAACTATGAACTCAAAAAGTAAATTAACAGAAATTACATCATTTAACTTGGACTAACTCTGAAAAGAAAAAACTGCATGTTAATTACTTCTTGGGTTCAATGTTATTCCGAGAATTGGCTGAGCCTATCTGCATGCTCATCACCACCACCATCAGGATCATATTTGAACATAAAAACAAAACCAGGAAAAAACAATTCATTTATCCCCATGGTGGGAGGGTTCTCTCTACTGATGATGTTTTAGCTTAAATTTCTTTGAGACAAGGATGATTGAGACACTTGATCTGTCTCAGATCAAGTGTTTCCTGAAGACAGTAGATTTACTCTGGGGGGAAAAATGTAAACACATGCATGCATGAAAGCACTATTCCTGTTTACTCACCAATCTCAGTGGTAACGTTGAGGGTGGAGATTGTAAAGGTTTTACATTGTGACATTAACTTTAATACAGAAAGAAAGCCACAGCTTTCTAGAATTAATAAAACCAGAAATCTTACTCCACATCTGAAAACACCTCAAACGACAAGCTAGCAGGAGACCATTAGCCTCCAGGTTATTCGCGGTATGACCTCTGTATGAAGTGGAAGACCATATGCAAGTTATAGACAACAGCGCAATCTGTCCATCACCAATGAATACAAATGTGTTTTTACGTGTGAAGAAACAACCAGGAATTTCTCAGTGTCCGATATTTAGTTTAGATATTCTACATATGGAGTGGAGCAGCCCTACCTGTGCGACTCCCTATAGACGACCCTGTTGAATCCCATGACTGCCAGCTGAGACACAGACACAAACCTAAGAGCCAAAACAAGTCCTTTCCTCACCCTGGTCTGATAACATCAGCACAGGGGATTACAGGATGGAAACCAGGATCATTGTTTAACATGCTGAAACACGCACCTGCTTTTCTCTTCACAAAAGAAAAATTATGGCACGGTGTTAAAGACATTCGGTTTCACCAATGAAAGAACTAGTCCGAGTAAATGCTTTATGTAAAAAATAAAAAAACACAGCAAAACATTTATCCCAAGTTAGTCAGTCATTGGCATACATCCGATTTGGACTTGATTTGTTTATCAGGGGAATAGTTAAAATACATTTTTGACACAACAACTCCGCAATAAACCTTTTGCATCAGAGCAGCAATACAGGAATGAATTTCTAGGGAGTCGTATTTTCTAGAAACATGGATGTTTGCATCATGTGGGTCACAACAAAGGGACCAAACTGTCTAAGAGGCACTGGAGCAGAGAAGATACAATAGCTACACTAGGTTTCAGTCTCGGGCAAAGCAAAGAAAATACAACTTAAACTGTTTTGTCTAAATGTAAGGCAAAAACACATTTAGTGAAAACATAGATCTGTGCAACTGGTACTGCAATGACCACACAACCACTGGTGTCAGGTGGAATAAAATAAAGCAATCTTGCTAGTGATTCTCTTACAAGTTTTTTTTACTGTTCTGATCCCAAAGAAATATGAAACTTGTCAGTTCAGAGCTCTGGACATACTACTACAATGACTGGTCAAATTTTTTTTATTAATAATAAAAAAACGTCAAGGGTCAAATTATTAAACTGCATCAAGCAAAGAAAACAACAAGAGAGATTTTAAATGACTGGAAGAGGACCGGGAACCCTTCAACACATTATTAAAACCGGAAAGTATAATCCTGAACTGTCTTGTATATGGAATGCGGTCATGAATTAATCATGAACAGAGCTGTCTTAAACACTTAGTTGCATGGTTAAACAATAAATATATTAAACAACAGTAAAAAAATAAGAGCTATATTTAGTATTAAAAGTAAGAGCATTTCCATGTGCACACAATGTGATGAGAGCACACAGGACTGGCATGAAAAAAATGGTGTGTCCATGAGAAAAATACTTTAGTTTGCTAGGGAGCATAAAAGGTTGAACTCCAGAGCAGTGAAAAAAGATCTGAGGAGTCCAGAGTGACCCTATTACTATGTGTGCTTCAGGGTAAGGAGGCAAGTACGTGAAGCGATGCTCCCATCATATATAGTGGCCACTGTACAGGCTTCTTAAAATGAATTCAGCTTATGACCTGAATGTACTGAATGACCAGGTTATCACATCTATGGAGTTTTTCCTTCTCTGATGGCACAGGTTCCAGTACTCAAATTGTAAGAGTGAGGAAGGCATGAGGAATCATTTTCACTCATGAACTGGACACCACATCAGGTTTTGGCCAGGTACTGTATTAATCCCACTTAATAAATTTTTCAATAATATCTGTGCATTTTGGTTCCATGTGGACTTGCAAAAAACAGTTTTTTAAAAAACAGCAATAAGTGCACACATCTTAAACTACTGAGAATTACAATGGAGTCTAGCTGGATTATAGAAGTACTGATGATATCGACAACAGACGGCATTGTCATGCGCGTTATCACACCCTGGCTCTGGGCATCAGCTGACACCCGATACTTTGGTCCTCTGAATAACTGAGTCGATTCTCTCCAAGCTTCTGTTATAAAGTCACGGGAAACATTAAAGAGTCAAATGTTTATTAAAAAAAATATATATTTAATGCAGTTGTATTTCCTGATGAATTATACAAACTCAACATTCAAAAGCATGTGCTCCCTTGATTACACAACACATGTGGTTCTTCTCCCATGCTGTTGCTACACCTTTTGTACAGGATGTCTTTGTATGCTGTTGTTTTACAATTTCCCCTTCATTGGACCCTGAATACAAACACACGGCTTCGTGAAGCTTGAGTGGAAGAACTTCAGTGTCTTGTACAGAAACTTGACCTCATCCCAACTGAACATCACCCAGGATCAATAGCTGACAAAAAAAAAAAAAAAAAAGCCCCAGAGGCTGAATGAATGAACAAGCACAAATTCCCACAAGCATGCTTCAACACCTAGCGGAAGGTATTTGCACAAGAGTGGAGCTTGTTAGAAAAGCAATAGGGTGTGCAACAAGCATGTGGCTGTGATAGTCCTGTGTAGGGTTGGGTACCGAAAACCGATGCCAACACGGCACCGGTACCTATGTAACCGGTATGTACCGGACCGAAACAGAACGCGAATTTCGGTGCCACTTAAATGCCTGAACTGTTAATTAATATATTTGTTCTCTGGGGCTATGATGACACGGTTTTAATAAGCATTAGATTCATCAACACACATGATCGCTAGTAAAAATTTTATACAGCATTCATGGGCTGTCAGAAATATTCTGAAAAATAAATGATTTCCTTAATTAGAAAAATCTTGAGGACTTCGAAAAGCTTTGATAATACAAATCCAAAACATTGTTGCAGTAATGTTACTGTCCATTTTATTTCAGTAGATTAAAAGTTTCAAAGATTCAAAAAAAAAAAAAAAAAAATGCACAAATCATCGGAAAATGAGAGCATCCGAGATGCGCGTGAACGCAGCAACTAACGTTCCACTCGCTCTGACGGCAGCAGGTGATCTACCGCTATCTTAACTTGCTAAATTAACTTTCGTTAAAATGCCTAAAACTAAACGGTCGAAAGTGTGGCTATATTTCACAAGAAAGGATTCCGACCCCGCGACGTGCAGTAAATGTTTTACAGCAGTTGCGAGTAAAGAGGGAAACACGTCAAATCTAATGAAACATTTGAGGGCACACGGAATAAAGTTAAAAGCAGAGGGATGCGCCGTGTTTGACAGCTTACGGACAACAGCTGGCACTATTGGTGTGGATGACTCCAGCCCCAGTCATACCAACCGTAGCAAAAAGGAGTCCGCCGATTACGATGACGTCAGCAGCCTTGCTAAAAGTATCAATTTGGCACCGGTATCTTAAAAAACCCAAATGATACCCAAACCTAGTCATGTGTGGACATAATACTTTTAGGGTCAATTATTTGTCACATATGCCTTACAGCACAGTGATTTTTTTCCCGTGCACATCCCTGTTAGGAAGCTGCGGTCAGAGTGCAGGGTAAGTCATCATCACAGCACTCTGTGGAGCAGATAGGTGGTTAAAGTGGCAGACTGGCAATACTGGGGCTCAACCCTGCCCCCCTTCCCCGTCCAACCTTCTGATCAGTTATCCAATTTCTCAAAACCTACACCTTATTCATTTGAGCCAACACTGTCACATCAAAACCATTAATATAAAACCAGTTCGGGTTTATAGCATCCACAACCTAAACAAGAATTGTGCAGCAACAAATTCAGCATGGTTTAGAAAAATAAATCAAGGAAAGGGTTAGTTTTTACTAGATGAAGTAACCAGGAAAGTACCTTTCGTTGCCAGGAAAGACGTTTTTAGAAAGTTAAAAAGGTTGAAGCTTAAAAGAAACTGATCAGATTTTATGTGATAATGATGGTATTTAAGGTTGAAGCCCATGTACATGTCTGCCTATCTCTTTCCGTCCAGCAGAACTCTCTGCATAACTTAATACAAAGAAACTACATTTTGTAAGGTTGAGTATCGTATTATGCCAAAAAAGACAAAACAATCTGTCCGATAATCTGAGAGTGAATCACGGAAGATTGGATAAAAATTAAGTTTTGACTTAAAACAATTCCAGCGTGTTAGAATTCACTTATACCACTTCAGATCCGGGTAAAAATATTCAGTTTAGCTTTTCTAAGTAATGTCTATTGGTGCAAATGTTTGTTTACACTGAGCAAGTAGCTTCTCTTAGGGTAGATTATTACTTTTCCAGCACATAACTATTCATAACATCGCTTTTACTCTCAACAATCCGAGGTTTAAATTCAGACAGATATCCAAGGACAGACAAAGATTCATTAAATTCAGTCCCGTCAGTTTTGTGTGATGCTGTGACAAAATCTGAGGGGGACAGACAGACAGACAAACATTTTGTGAAACTAGTCTCAGGTCCTCCAATGCAGGACGTGTAAAGATATAGCTGAAAGAGCGAGTTCTGACCAATGCACAGACGAACTCTATTTGATTTATATAGATGATGATAATAACATAATGACAAGCATAATGACTCTCGCCTGAAGCCTCACCTTGCCTGTTTTGTGGTCGAACCAGACGAGGGCATGGTTCCTGGAGAGCACCTTGCAATCGAAGGTGGCGTTGTTCTGAGCCGGACGGCAGCGCGCGACCGAGCGCCCGATCTTCACCGGCTCGTCCAGGTAGACGTGGCGCTCCTGAAACGGGTGCGAGTTCGGGCGGCAGGTGAACACGGCCAGCGCCGAAGGCATTGATGACGCCTTGAGTGTATTACTCCAACCAGAGGAGAAAGGCAGGGCTTCTTGCTCCAGAGTGACACACCTTCTTATACGCCTGACGATATATATTTATGTATATATCTATATATTTTTAGTAATAAAGGAGTCGCGTTTTGCTCGCGGATCCCGTATAAATATGCATCATATACTACTGCGAAAAAAAATCAACAATCCTACATCATGTCCTCTACGAGCCTCCTTCTGCTTCTTGTGATAATCCTGACTTCCAAATCCACCATGATGTCAAACGCAATCCAGGGGCTGCAGGTCCAAACTTTGCATCGCCTTACATTAACACGCATGGACGTGTTTACTCGACCAAACCAGCTTCATCGGAAATCTAACCGTGAACTCGTTCACAATCCCAATAAGGCCGATATAAATACAACGTGAGACGTCTCGCGCTGGGTGGTTAACCTGTTGGCTCGGTTGGTTGAGGAGTCGGCTCGCGCTGCTTTCAGTGGAAACGATTCGCAAACACGGTCAGAAAAATTAAGGCCACTAAACTCGGAATTAGCTAGCTTAAACCAAATGAAACCCGTCTAAACACGTTTATCAGACACGCTATTTAACGCTTAACCGGGCCACACGTACAGAATGAAGTGTTTTGTCCGGCATATTAGCGCGGAACGTTAAGTGAACGAGCGCGCTAGCACAAACTACGGCTACTTGAAGTAAAACCGAGCTTGCGAGGTCGTCAAGTTCGCGTTAAATTCCTGAATATCGTACCCAGTGTGATTCTCCTAGTCGTCAAACTACACGTCAGGAACTTGGAAAGACGAGACGTTCCGTCTAATCCGCGTAAACACGATAGCTTAGCCGCACTAGGTTTCCAAGGCTGAGCTAGCTTAGCAACCTGTGCTAATAGACTCAGAGTCGACTCTCCGCCGCAGCAGCTCTTAGCGTTTCTGGTTTTCTTCTTTCCAAGAAACTCGGGTTAGTCTACCGGTTGTCACCGAAGTCCCTCCCGGGTCCAACTGAAAATCCAAAGTGAATATAAAGTGCTCCGAGTGAAATGACTCGCGGTTTAAAGGAACTCGTCCTCCTCCGCAGCGCGCGCCGCCATACTGCAAGGAGAAACACACAAACCGGCCAAGCGCCGCGCTCGCGCATGAATCTTCCGTGAGGCGGGACATTTCAGTGACGAACTGAAAAAGTAGCCAATCACCACAGAGTTCAGAATACAAAGTTAACCAATGGGAACGCTGATCGTGTGTAACCGATGGAAACCTTCTTATCATTTATGTTGCGTTTACATTTTAATTAGTTTTTAAACAGGTGGGGATTTTTACATATATAATTATATGTTGACACATTGTGTAGCATATTTACATCGTATTCACAGATTCGATTAAAACAAATACTATCCATCAATTTATCTTAGGTACCTAATGATAAAGCAGTCGTATTTCTTTTTAGATTACCTAGTTCCACCTTATGAAAAAAACAGCTAATAAAACAACTATGAAAAACTTTTCAAACTGACTAATTGACTTCCCGCCGCCATATTGGAATGACAACACAAATTGGCTGACCCGAGCGCATAAGTCTTCCAAGGGAGTAATAAGTGGGCGGGCCCTTTTAGTGACGCACTAAAGAATAGGCAATCAGCAACGAATCGGGCTATAAAATTAACCAATGGGAATTAAGTTAATGTCTACGGGCGTTAATGGGGCGGACTATTTTGTTGTTATTGTTGTTGTTGTTTATGTTAAGACTCCACCCAGTGGAGTGGAGGAGAGAGAGAGAGAGAGAGAGAGAGAGAGAGACTTGTTGAAAATAAAAATGTATATAAAATTTAATATACTTAAAGACATAATTAAATTATTTTCATTATGTCTTTCATTATTCATTTTATGTAATATTTATTTTTTTATATTTTACAATGTACTTTAATTATAATTGCATTGGTGTATTTATTTATTTATTTATTTATTACTATTTAATTAATTCAAGCAAGTGTAATGAGACTCATACAGAGAATAATAAATAATACATGCACTCACTCGCTCACTCACTTACTCATTGTCTATACCACTTTATCATGTAAACAGGGTCACGGATGGCCTGGAGCCTTAGACACATAGGGCACAAGGTATGGTGCACCCTAGACAAACCCCTGAAGCACAGGGAGAACATGCAAACTCCATGCACACAGACCCAAGCCTGGAACTGAACCCAGACCCTGGAGGTGCAAGGTGACAGTGCTATGCCACCATTCCATCAATTATTTTAATTATTTTAATTAAAATATACTTTAATTATCATTGCATTGGTGTGTTTATTTATTTATTATTACCATTTAATTAATGTAAAACAAGTAAAATTCAATAAAGAATAACTTTATTTGCCAGTACTTGTCAGGTTCAGGAATTTGCTTTGACATGTTTCAAACTGCTCAACATAGCATTGCAACATCATACACACACAACACATTGCATTATTGAAATCTTTAGAGAGATTTTTTTTTAATGAATGAATGAATGAATGGAGGCGGCACGGTGGTGGAGTGGTTAGCACTGACGCCTTGCACCGCCAGGGTCTGGGTTCGATCCCTGGCCAGGCTCGATTCCCATCTCTATGTGCATGGTGTTTGCATGTTCTCCCCGTGCTTCGTGGGTTTCCTCCGGGTACTCCGGTTTCCTCCCACAGTGTTAGACTAATTGGCGTTCCCAAATTGCCCGTAGGGTGTGAATGAGTGAGTGTATGTGTCTGTGCCCTGCGAAGGATTGGCACCCTGTCCAGGGTGTAGCCTGTCATGTGCCCTAAGTCTCCTGGGATAGGCTCCAGGCCCCCTGTGACCCTGAATACAGGTTTAAGCGGTATAGATGATGAGTGAGTGAGTGAATGAATGGAAAAAAGGAGAAGTCATGCATACAATCGATTCAGGACTTTGGAACAGTCCCACCAGATCAGACTAGCATAGGAAGGTGTAAGAGGTAAGAAATAAACCGTAATGTGTTCTTTCAGGAGAATGGTCCCTCTTACGCATCTTGTGATTCGTTACTTAGTTTTTGGTATGTATTTTTATTTTTTGTAATATTAATTTAATCAGTAGTCATCTATTTACAATATATATATATATATATCTTGCTAACTTGCACAATCATCTTTAGCATCCATATCAGATTATTTACAAAATGTCTTTTGGAATCAAGCACAGCATTTATGTTGTTGTTGTGAGTCTTTCGGCTGCTCCCATCACAGGGTCACCACACTTGCAATTAACTGTTGGCACAGGTTTTACGCATGCCTGTCCTGATGCAACCCTCCCATTTTATCTGAGCTTGGGACCAGCACTGCATTCAGTGCAAGGGGTTTGGCCATTGGGTGGGAATTGAACGTGGGCCTTCTGCATGGCAAGTGAGAAACCTACCACTGAGCCACCAATGCACCAGAACATCACCATTTATGGTTGTATAAAATTAATATTAAATTTTATGCAGTAGCAAAGCAATGCTGAGGCATGAAGTCGGTGTAATAAATGTGAACATTATTTACTCTATCATCCTTTTCTCCAAAAACATGCTTAAAGAAACTAAAAGTAGATAAAATGTATGTTCAATTAAAATACAAACAAAAAAGACAGGCAGAACTGTACATTTAGTTTCTTTTTAATATGATTAAATTAATTACAGACTTGAAATGCTAGAAAAAAGTTTAAATCGCCTATTTGACTTTAATATTGTGGCAGGATTATTATTGCAGCCATCATTGGAGCAGTTATTATAACTAGGCAAAATTATATTTTAACAACAACAATAATAATAATAAATATATAGTTGCAAGCAACAATGAGCAGGCCCAAACACATTGTGCCATCGCCTCCCGAGTGCACGTACAACCTGTGTGTCATTTGAGCGTGTTA
This sequence comes from Clarias magur, assembly GCA_013621035.1. Taxonomy (NCBI): domain Eukaryota; kingdom Metazoa; phylum Chordata; class Actinopteri; order Siluriformes; family Clariidae; genus Clarias; species Clarias magur. The sequence continues at coordinate 640,232 of QNUK01000174.1, forward strand.
AGACCAACAATAAGCCAGCATAACTTGCACACCTCATACAATATGACATAATAGGGCTGATGTCAGCTTGAGCCCTAAATATTTGTCATGTCAACTGTGTGAGTGTGTGTGTGAGAGAGAGTAAGAGATGTGAGTTTATGGGTTAACATTTGTGATGTGTATGTAGAATAGAAGAAATTCTATGTTAAGACCTACAAAAAGCTGGTGTGTGTGCGTGTGTGTCTGTTTACATGTGTGAGTGAGAGATGTGAGTGTGTATGTATGCGTGCATGTGTGAGAGAGAGAGATGTGAGTGTGTGTGTGTGTGTGATATGAGTGTGTTTGTGCTTGTGTGTGTGTGTGAATGTTAACATTTGTGTGTAGAATAGGCTGCAGATGCTGGGAAAAAAAGCATCACACTATGATGTCATTGAATGTGATGTCACTGAATATAATGCCACACAGAAAGTTACGCTTTCCAGCGTAAGTTTAAGGCATCGTCATGGCACATCCTCAATGCCTTTAGATCACATCGGCCCGGTGACAATTGTATAAGTCCCCTAGGAGGAGTATATCAAAATCCATCCTGTGCGTTTTGCAAACAACCCAAAATAACTGACTTCCTGTTGAGCCCATGCGAAAGTTGTTTATCTTAATGAGCTCTAAATGTGGACAGAGTTTTGTGTGCATACATGCACGTGTGTATGAGTTATGCAGCAAAATCTCATGTGAGGGCCCCTGAGTGCGACTTTCAGGCATCCTAATGGCAGCAGATTCCAAACTTTCGGCCAATTTTCAAAAGTTTTGAGCATGTTAAACCTCCCCAAAAGCCCAAAAGGGTAGGAAAAAAATAATCCTTAGGAAAACAAAAGGGTCCTGCGCACCCTATAGTGCTTGGGCTTAATAAAGTTTACGTTGGTTGTTACTTCTGTGCAACACCTACTTCACTGTCTGAACCAACAACGCGGTCAAACAGGCAGAATGATGTGTATATAATCACAATCGATAAATACTGTAAGAGATTTATATTTGTTATTTATATTACGTTTGTAACTACGATTTTTACAAATAAGTTTATATAATAAGAATAGTATAACGTTAGATTCCGGGTGCGTGTTTGTATTTCCGCTGCTTTGCAACAACCCGGAAGTAGCAAACATATTCGATCTGCATTCTATAGACGATGACTTTCCCCGGAAGTGGATTATATCAATATCTGTGAATTTTCTGAGCAACTCATAACGTAGCCCGGTATCCAAGCACGTCTGCGTCGTCTACGTAAGGAGCGTAAGCAGGGTTCAGGAATACGCGGCAGTGTTCGCAGTCTGAGCTGCGCTTAGCTGTGGGTGAGCGAAGCCTGAAGTGACGGTCAGGACCCGAGTCGAGGATCGAGCGCTGTATTCCGGTCTTGGAGCATGGCCTCGCGCGGGTCGGAAGAAGTAGCGGAGCAGCCTGAAGAAGCCGAGCGGACGCAGGACGGGGAGGATTTGCGGATTTCCCCGGCGGAGGAGATGCCCGTTGACGGGCCCGGGGATGCGGAGCCGGAGCAGCTACTGCTGCCGTGGGATCGCTTCTCCGCCTGGCTGCACTGCGTCTGCGTGGTTGGCTTCGACCTGGAGCTCGGCCAGGCCGTGGAGGTGAGCTGCTCCGGGATTCTCACTGATTATTCTGGTATCTCTCACTCCGTGTACCCGCTCTGTGGCCTGGTGTTGGTTATCCGGCCTGCGAGCTCACAGCTGGAGCCGTCTGTAATGACCGGCTAGCTTAGCTTAGCTTAGCATAGGGAGCCAAGAATGAACTGCTTTATCAGAAGGATTTATAGAAACACCGAACTACTGCCTTTAACTCTCCCTTTCTCTCTCACACACACATACACGGTACAGAGCTCTGTCTGTGTGTCTGTGTGTGTGTGTGTGTGTGAGAGAGAGAGATGGAGAGTTTATCCGTTACTGCTGTAGCGCGCGCACCTCTCCACGAGCATTCTGTCTCTCTCTCATATTCTGTATTGATCTAACTTTCTGTAACTCTCTGTCCTTCTGTCTTTGTGTTGTTTGTCTGTCTTTCAGTCTCTCTCTTTCTCCCTCTTCATGTCTGTCTGTTTCTCTCCATCTTTATTTTTGTTATTCTGTATGACTTTCTTTTTTTTCTTCATTTTTCTATCATTCTATATTGTTCTCTCTCTCATTATGTTGTTTCTTCTGTCTCTCTCTAACTCTTTTTCTGTCATTCTATATTGATCTCTCTGTATCTACTTCCATTGCTTTAGTTAGACTCAGTGTCTTTTTACCTGTCAGTCTGTCTTTTTACATTTCTGTCTGTGTTTGTTTCACACGTCTCTCTCTTAGTGAGTTCTCTCTCTCTCTCTCTCTCTCTCTCTCTCTGTCTTTCTGCCAGTCGGTCTCTCCCTGTTTATCTTTGTTGCTGTCTGTCTCTCTTCAGGTTTGTCTACACATTAGCTTTTTTCAGTTAAACTCAAGATCACAGGAAGCAAATTTACAGCTTATTATTATTATTATTAGTAGTAGTAGTAGTAGTGTAAACATAACATACAGCAGAACATTATTATCACGAGGGGTGTTTGAGTCAACCTGAGATTTGTGGTGAATGAAGGTGTAAAAGCAATTATGTAGATATTAGATATCATTAGATATTTAAAGAAGACGTCAAGCACAGTACAGTGATGAGACTCAGCCACAGTAACACATTTGAGTGAATGGCGATCCCGGCCGAGGTGGCTCGGAGCCCCCTGCAGTCGTTCCCGTGCACATTCAGCGAGTGGAACACCAGATCCTTAAAAATAATTTGTCATCTACTTGCAGAAGAGACACATGTGTCTGTGGGAACTGTCCACACAATCATTCACCACTTCCACGTTACAGGAACTTGGCTTAGAGTTATTGCCACCTCCCCTGTATAGTCCTCTCTCCAATCCATTTCCACATGTTTGGGTCATTAAAGGATGTTCTTGGAGGCCAGCGTTTCAGATGTTAAGACGGTCTGAGAGAACTTTTTGTGTTCTGGTATTCTAAACAATCAAAAATGCCGTTTGACTTCAATGGCCCTTGTAGAATTATTATTATTGTTATTATTATTTGAGTTAATGAGTTAATGAGAAACAACCCTCTAAACCCAGCTGTTAATCAGAGTTCGTTGTCATGTTTTATGTTTGAAGTATCAGATTAATCATATATTTTTATGATGCACTTGATAGACAGGATAACTAACTTGTGCTTGTTTGTTTTTATTTTAAGGTTATATACCCTCACCATGCTAAGCTGACAGAGAAAGAGGTAGGAAAAGGATTTATATAAAAAAAATTTTTTACTTTTGTGCCTATAGTGCTTTTTGTGAAACTCTTTGCTAATATTTTGAATTTTGTTCCTTTTTTTTTTTCAGAAAATGAGCATCTGCTACTTGTCGTTTCCAGATTCTAACTCTGGTAAGTGTTAACAGTAAAAGCCTTTATTGGTCTTTTGCAGTCACATGACTGCAACAACGTCAGTCGTAGCAGCGGATAGAACAACACAGTTAACCGACGTTAGGCTGCCATTCATTTTCATTGTTAATTACAGTACGTTCAAGGTGTATTTCAGAGCCAAAAGATTACCTGATGACCTAGCGGATGATTTTATCTTGTCATACAGATAAAAGAGTGACCTAGTATCTGATGGCTTTTGTTCTGCTGATTTTCATATGCAGTATGTTATGATGGACATTGTAATTTATTTAAAAGAAACATAAACGGGTGAAAATGTATGAAAAAAGTAACAAGGATATTAATTTTCAGAAGTTATCGTAACGTTATTACCTCACACAGTGTACAAGTATGTGATTTTTCCTGTGGTGTAGTGATCGCATTAGCTCATCATTCAGTACTTCTGTGGAAAATAAAATGACGCTGTGGAACATTCCGTGCTTTACGCTTCATAAAATTATGTCTGGGTAAAGTTAATTAACATTTCAAGCTTGCTAATTAATAACTAGCTAACTGTTCTGGATTTGAATCCCAAATAGCATAAAATGGAAAGCTAGTGCACTGTAGGGCTGCAACTAACGATTATTTTGATAATCGATTAGTTGGGCGATTATTTTTTCGATTAATCTGATAAAAACTAAACGCTTCTTTAATTTGATGTAAATCAGGGTATTAGTTATGTTTAAAACTAAATAAAAAAAAATTCAAAAGCCACATATAGAGTTTAATGACCTTTTTGCTTGAAAGCACTTCGTAATTAGAAGTTGTTTAAGATGACCTAACATGCTTCAGTGACTGGTAGCACTGGTGTACTGAAAGAAATGTCTCTCTTGTCATCCAGTAGTTGGTGTGACCATGGCGGACAGATGTTGTGACATTACGTGTGAAAGGTGAATAAGATGTATGAAGCAGTGCATACAAATTGGAGGTGTTCTGTAGGCGAGTTCGTAAGAAAATTTGTATTGCGAAACACATTTTCCTATAGAAAATAATATAAATGCAGGTAGTCCGTTCTAGCCTCCCAAAAATATTACCGGCAATAATTTTCAACACTAATCATAATTTTTGCATCTAAATATAATAAATAACATTGAAAAGATATGTAAATGGAGTAAAATATGAAGTAAATAGACATTAAACCTCACTTAACCTGAATACGTGATTCCTCTAGGCACCGGCTGCTTTAAAAACAAAACTGAAAGTGGCTCCTGTTTCTCCATTTGTTGTTGTCCTTGATAACATCATTGGGAGCAATGTGTTTCGACAATGGTGCTATGTCTTACTTAAATCTTGCACAAAATGCAAAAAAATACAAATAAAATACAAAAAAAATTGTAAAATTTGTTCTTTTGTTTCCTCGTATGCCTACATACAATACATACCAGTTCTAGCAACACAGTCCAGTGTTTCCTCCACAAACTGATTAGTTTGTGTCGTTCAACACAGTATCAACAGACTGATCTTTATATAGAGGTTTTTCCTATTTTTTAATGGTTTAAAGTGGGTAAAATCCTATTCAGTTGCATGCAGAGTATTGATTTGCTCATCCCCGCACTCAACCAAACACACCTGTCTGTCATAGCCCCGCTCCTCCATACGAAGACATCGGCTGTTGACATTGGCTCTTGAACCATGCGCCTGAAATAAATTTTGTTAGGGTAAAAAAAAAAAAAAAAAAATGCAACACTACAACCTGCTTTCTGAACATCCTGCTATTTGAAATTTACTTTCATTTATAAGAAATTTTATCCCAAGTCCCAGATTGACACGAACATCCCTTATACATTACAGCTGAACATGAAGGAAGCTATAAAGGTAATGTTGAGAATGTAAAGCTCTAATAATCATCTTTTTGTTATACACTATAAATAAATGTCATCTTTATTTTGGCTCATGGGTGAACAAACTTGTGCACTGATCCATATCACAACCAATAAATTATGTGTATAGAATGTTATTATTATTATTATTATTGTTATTATTATGAGCATGAAATCTTTAAAGTGATTTAATATCTGATGCGTTGAATGTGGCATTTTCTGAAAGTCCTAATATTTGAGCGCTCTAGGATGTCAGTGTTTGTGCAGTAGGAGTGTGTAACGAGCTCTTATTAATAGAGTAAACACATGCGTACGTGACTCACTGGAGCGATGAGACCGTGTGTAGCAGAGCATCCATGGCACTCCTTCGTCTGCACAGCATCATATTGATAAGAGGCATCCTGAAACACGATAACGCAGCGCTCATGTGCGTGACCTACTGCTAATCCAGAGCTTTTTTCTTCTCAAATGACAAGGAGAAACTCCGAGCAGGAGTGTGTGTGTGCAACAACGTCCTTGTTAAGTGGGGATGTGATGATTTAATCCTCTCAAGCGTACTTGAGTAATGAGTAAACACATTAAACATTAAAGCTGTCCTTATGAGACGAATAAAAGAACAAATGTGGTTTTTGGGTCAGTCAAGATGCAGGACAAACCCCACGTGAGCCAGTTATAGCAAAATCTCAGAGGGTGAGTCAAACATTATCTGCACTTTGGCTGTATTAAAGCTGTTGTCAGCCGTCTTATCAGTGCTTTCCTTTTAAGGCTACTGTCTCTCCTCGTCTCTACAGCTAGAGTGCGGATAATTTTTGACTCAGTCTCATTCTGGGCTTGACGCCACTTAACTGTTCAACAGAAAAATACTCCAATTCATAGTTGTGTGTTTTGAGCTTTTCTGAATATGGTTGCCAGATTGTGTCTTACTCAGTACAATGTTGCATTTTAGCTCGACGCTGCAATCCTGCATTCAACTTTTCCTCGAAAATGGGAAATCCAAGGTCGTGATTAAGTTTTTTTCTTGTTCGTGGGAAATCGGGAATTTTCCACTTTTTGTCATATCAACTGCACAGAAATAAAACAAATCCCCAATTAGCTTTCTCTCAGCAATTTGTCTAGTACAGTACGTCCTCAACATTCAAACGAGCTCCATTCCAAGCTCGTTCATAAGCCCAGTTTGTTTTTAAGTCTAACAGACATAGTCTAGGTACTAGCATTGTCACTTTTTTTACGCTTGCTGTCGGACATCCCAGGATGCACGCTGCACGCACGAGACGATGTACATTCTTCGAAACTTCATAACACGAATGTTGATATGTAGGGGACTTCCTGTGCTCGAGTTCTTCTTTTTAAAAGGTCGCCAATAATGCAGTTTTAATAATGATACAAAATGACACAAAGTAACAGTTTAAACAAGAACTAGAACACTTTCTAGTTCTTGCGAATTTATATTTTAGCGAATATCCAACAGTTATTTTAGTTAATTTTAAATAGAAACAGAAATTCAAAGTTACTTCTGTTTCTTTAAAAAAAATTCAGATTTTTATCCTGAGAGTTGGATCTTTCCTACATGGTAATGGACCACATTGTAATTCCTACTTGATCTTTTATTAGCATCGAGCTACCTTGTTAAACATAATGAGTTGTGTATGTTTTCCCACAAACAAGCGGCCTGTATAGTCAGTGTTATAGATGTAAGAAGGGAACGCGTCTGTATGCCGCTTCATCAAAAGCAAATGCCAGTATAAGAAGTGCTGCGCTGCTTAACGCCGATGCTGTGGGCGGCCATGTCGATTTGACGTCACTCACTGAACTCGAGGTCAGGGAGACTGTCACATGTTCATGAGTAGGAGTCGATGGGCATTTTCTTTGTTTGTGGAGTAATTTGATTAGATGTAACTTTGTGAAGGATTTACACACAATGATACAGTACAAGAAACCGATATTTAAATTTTAGCATTTTAGTAAAAAAAAAAAAAAAAACACAATCTTTTTCAGCATCTTTTTAGCTTTGAAGAGAGAGGTGCTAATCTACAGCCAGGGACAGATCTACCTGGAGGCATGCTACGGACAATTTGGGAACACCAGTTTGCCTAACCTGCATGTCTTTGGACTGTGGGAGGAAACCGGAGCACCCGGAGAAACCCACCAAGCCCGGGGGAGAATATGCAAACTCCATGCACACAAACCCGAGGCGGGAATCGGACCCTGACCCTGGAGGTGTGAGGCCACAAGTGACTAATGACTATACCACTGTGCCTCCATCTCCACTCATACACACAGCGATGCTGCTACTGACAAGCTGCTCAACACACAGATTGTAGTTTAATCTCCAAAAATCAGCATCTGCATACAAACATGATGCCACCTTTGCTGCCAGCCTGGTAATACGTCAACCATGATGCAATTAAAAAGATGAAATATAAAGATGGATGACGCTTGCTTGACGCTCGCTCTCTTCACAGTGCGGCACGCAACCACGCCCCCATGACCACGGTCGCTCTCTGTGTTGCATCTTAATTCATCTTATAGTTTCATTGTGTGTTTATGAAACATGAGGACTGTAACCATGAGGCCCCGTTTGACTGCTTTTGGTCACACTGGTGAAAAAGAAATGTAAAGGAACTAAAACTCACAGCCCTGGTCCTGGCTCATGTTAGGTCATTCATTATTCATTCTGTGCTGCACATCTTAGTGTTTTCTTAACTCCCATTACACCTAATTTAACTAATGAGCTAATTAACACTCTTCTAAATTGAAGTTTGTGACAGAGCGGGAAACCCTTAAAATGTTCAGGGCCGGTGATCCTCCAGGAGTTAAGATCCATTCGTTCAAGATATTGTCAACTTTTTTTTTAACTAGAACAGGCTGCAGAAGATACAAGGAGGGATGCAGAAGGAGAAGTGAGTAGGCAGGAAGGACTGAGAAGGACACAGAGGAATAGAATGAGGGAACGAGAAGAGAAAGAAGTAGAAATGAACGTGAGAGGTAAAGGAGATGCGTGTTGCTGAATCAGAGCGAGTGACAGAAGCCGTGCTGATGGTGAGACGTCATCATATGATTTTATTTTCTGTTCATATAAATTCCAGAACAGAGACGCACCATTTCACTACGGAAAATAACATTTCATTATAGATCCGGAAGAAAAAATGTTAAAGCAGTTATCAGTACTTGCATTTTGTTTGTTTGCTTGTTTGTTTCTGTTCATGCTATACCTGTATTTATACTGCCCTCCCATGCCACCCTGCCAAAACTTTTGCCACTCCTTTGCTACACCATGTAAAATATTCTAGTTCTGCTACTGCATACAGCATAGGGTTTCCTAGTGTGTACAGTTTTCACTTTTAAAGGAAGGGAAAAAAAGTTTTAAAGTTGGTTGTTTGACGTACAGGCTACTTATTAGCTTCAGTCGCAGAGTAGAAATGCATGCTAGTGTTCTAGCGAAAAAACGTTCTTGAGAAACTAGTGATCTCTGCTCCTTTATGTTCAAACTTCATTATTCTTTGTAACGTACACTACCCTGTTGGAAAAATGTGCTTATTTTGTTTGACTGTGTTTAGCTTTGATTATGGAGACCTGTTCATTTGTGAAAATGATTTCTCATGGCATGCGTTTACAGTTTGAGAGCTAGAATATGTCTGTCATCAGGGGGAAGATAAACTCAATCATAGATGTGATAACCTGGTTGGGGTTCAGTGCATTCAAGTCGTCAGCTGACTTCATTTTTTGCCACAGAACATTGCTGAGCCTAGACCTGAGCAACTGAAGTAACTCCAGATCATAACATTTCCTCCAGAGACTTACAGTGAACACTATACATGATTGGTGCATCACTTCATGTGCTTCCCTTTTTACCCTGACGCATATAATAATGTTACGGACAATTCCAGTCACTTCTTTTTTTTTTCTTTTCTTTGGGCGGGGCAGCGTATAATTTGTCACAGTTATAAGGTATTGTTCTACTTTTTAAATCGATTATTAAATGGAAACTAAGGCTGCGAGAAGGGAAACGAAAAAAAAAACGTTGTACACTGGGCGAGCCAGTTGTTTGAAGTTGTAGCTTTATCGCTTAGTTTAATTGACATTGCATTAAGAACAGATACTCGTAAGGAATCCACACGACATGGCCCATAAGAAAAAGACAAACGACTAATTACTATGTATAAAAATACATTCACTCACTCTCGTCTACACCGATTATCCTGTGTAGAAAGTCACGGGGGAGGGGCCTATCCCAGGAAGCTTGAGGCACAAGGCAGGGTTGCCGAAGCATTGCTAACAAAGTTGTGACTGTAGGCGGTTATCCATGATAAATTAGTTCTGGTGGCATTGAAATAACACAGCCTCATAGGCTTGTATAGAGGCCACTACATGATGGGTGCATCACTTCACATACACATCATGTATAGTGTCTACATCCATACAAAAGCTGTGCAATTGAAGCCTCAGACAGACAATGATTGTCTCGTCTCTGTGTGAAACAGCCAGGATGGATTGGGGCAAGACTGAGGTCTGTGTGCGTATGGAAAAACGTCCTGAAGCAGGTTACCATGTAAACTGGCACGTTTGCTCTATATGCATGGAAACGTTCTTGCTATACCATCCAAGTTTTGTTGCCAGTGAGTTTGTTGGCGTGACAACAGGGACACACTGTCCTTACTCACTTTCCATCAGCGTCTGGAGAGTGAAGCCAGAAAGGAAGCAGGTATAGAATTATCCTAACTGAATAATTCTACTAGTTTGGGGTTTAATATATAATAAGTAGCAGCTACAACATATTTGTTTAAGTAGTGACAAAAAAAAAACTTCTGTGGGTTGCACTGTCTTATCAGCATTTTCTATTCGAGGCTACTGCCTAGAAGGTCACAGCTGTGCAGGTGCGAACGTGTTGTATCAGTTAATTTGTAACTGCGTTGTTAGCAAAAATGGATGACGAATTTGTGATTTTCACAAATGAAGTCCAGTGGAAAAAAAAGATTATGTACCTGGTAACTCGCAGGTACAGAAGCATTTGGCTCCGCAATCAAAACATCCTCATCCTCTCTCCATCTTTGATTTCTTTTTTTAAATCATTTTGATCAGCTTATCACAGTCCAATACTGCTCTGTTGTAGGGGATTGAAACTGTTGTGATTGGAGCTGTCTGATTAGGATAAGGTCAGGATGCAGCCGTGTCACACACCTATACATTTTGCATTGGTGGCTCATCCATAAACATTTTAATGAGAGAATATGAAAGCTTGTTGAGAGACGAACAAAGTCTATTGAAAAGCAAGTAGATTATGTCGAAAAGTGATGTACCTGTTTTTTATCAATTTTTTATTTATTTATTTTCAAACTATACAAAGAAAACACAACAAAAGAGAACACAATGATGGGAAATTATTAGAATTCAATGCCACAAAGTTCCGAAGCTGCAAGTATCTATAAAAATGTGATTTTAATTAATTTTAAAATTAAGTATTTTTTAAGCCTTGCTCATCATTAATTACAGGAATGGACTGATTGGCAGTCCTTTGTCTTAGCTGATGAGCAAGTATTCGCCCAGTCTTGTCCCCATGCTCATAGTCTGTCTAATTCCAGTATCTCATCAGCCAGCTCTCTAAGGCATACTGTGTTTTTATATTTTCTTGCGCAATATGAAATTATCTGGCCTCGTTAATATGCCTTAAGTGACTCCCATATAGTTGAAGAGGCCATCCCTGGTGTTTGATTGATCTCAAGGAATAATGTGATCTCAGAGGAAATGAATTCGGTAAACGCTTCCTCTGATAGAAGCAGAGAGTTGAACCTCCAGGGACGGTAAGTGGATTGTGTATTGGGGATACGCATTTTCATAGTTAGGGGACCATGATCAGATATAACTATAGCTCCGTAATGACACTTGGTAATGAAAGGAAGAAGTCTCTTGTCCAAAAAAAAATTTTTATCTATACGGGAAAAAGTTTTACGAACGGAGGAAAAGAAGGAATATTCTCTGGAAGTAGGATTACGAAACCGCCAAACGTCAGCTACACCATATGATTTAAGAAAAAGTTTAATTGTACGTGCTGATTTAGAAAGGGGAGCTTTTTTGGACGAACTACGGTCTAAAACTGGGGAGAGTGCACAATTCATGTCGCCACCAAGAATAAGGTGGTGTGATGTCATATTTGGTAACCGAGGGAAAAGATTCGAGAAAAATGCAGGGTTATCCCAGTTTGGTGCATAAATATTGGCTAGGATGACTGGGAGGGAATAAAGCTGGCCCACCACAATAACATATTGCCCTAAGTAATCAGCCTCTACACTAGTCATAGTGAATGGCGTATTTTTCTTAATAAGTATGGCCACACCTCTAGCTTTGAAATGAATCTCTAGAATGAAAATTGGAGTGATTATATTTGTTCCGCCCCACTCTCTCTAAGCCGGAAATGATCGGTTGTACGTAAATGAGTCTCCTGAAGAAATGTGATGTCTGCATCAAGTTGTTTTAAATGTGAAAATATCTTTTTACGTTTCACTGGATGGTTAAGTGACTTAACATTCCAGCTCACGAAATTGACTGAACAGCCATCCAGCCCTTTAGAAGTTTTTATACCTGTCATCTTAAAGGGAAGTGTTTATATATATATATGAAATCTATAAAAGCAACATGACAACAAGTCAAACTTAACATGGACATCTGACAGAATTGGTCTGGTAGAAAAGAAAAAACGATAAACCCCCCTCCTCCCCCCTCCCCCTTTATCACCTACAAGAACATGGTGAACTTAATACCCTTTGAAAACTAATCCACACATTAAGTGTTTGTGTTAGGAGCTCTACAGAGCCACCAGCTCATGCTCCCGCCAAACCCACCATACTAAAGTAACTCAAATAGCGCATTATGATGTATCGTAAAATCTGCGGAATAACATAGTAATAACAATAATAATGGTAATAACATTAATAACAATAGGAAAAGAAGTAAATAAAATTAAGCCTAATGGCACCGGCAAAGGCAATAATATTAGACACTTAAAATGCAACTAAGCAACTTGAGCTCACAATTGAGAACGAGCAATATTATATAATTATTAAAAGATATAGTAAAAAATCAAAAATAAAATGAATTAATAATAATAACAGTAAATTAAATAAATACAAAAAGAGAAGGAAACCTTAACTATGCATTTATAATAGAATCAGTGATGTTTTCATCAGCAGCGAGACTATTAAGTAAATATTGTCATGTCAGAATTATCCGTGGAAAGTCTCCCGCTCATGACTGAACAGTATCTTCTACATCCTCTAGGAGCTAAAAACAGTGCAGACACAAAGGTCACTGCTCCACTGAAGCGTGATCTAGGCTGGAAAACGGTATAGACGGATAGAAGTTGAATGTTTGTTTATATGATTTTCAAGCCTCTATGGGGATAGTGTTCTTCTTAATATACCTCATCGCTTCCTCTGCATCTGTAAATACCTTTTCTTTTCCGTCATGTGAAACACGTAAACGGGCTGGGTATAAGATGCCAAACCGGACTCCCTGACGGTTACGCAGTAATTTCCGAACCTCCGTGAACGCGGCCCTGGCCTTGGCGACGCTCGCAGTATAATCCGGGAAGATGGCGACTGATTCTCCGTTAAATCTCAGCGGAGCCCGAGCGCGCGCACGGCTCAACACCTCGACACAGTCTTGGTTATAGTGAAGTTTAGCCATGATGACACGCGGTTTCCCATCCGATCTTCTTTGAGCCTGAATCCTATGCGAGTAGTCTACAAGCACATCTCTTTCCATTTGTAATGTTTCTCTCAGAAGCCTCGAAACAAACGCAGTGGAGTTTGATCCATCCGTCTCAGCTACTCCCACAATCCTGATATTACATCTTCTCATCCTTCCCTCCATGTCCTCGCATTTCCCTCTCAGCTCAGCTATCTCTGTTTTTAAACCAGTCACCACAGATTTTAAAGTTGTCACCTCGTCTGACCACGTTGATAGGCCGCCTTCCACCTCGTGTATCACGGTCTTCATCTGCTCTATTTCGGAGTGAAACACCGCCGCATTATTTATAATTTTCTTTTTTAACGGATTGTATTTAGTTTTTAAGGGAGCTGAAATCATCGGCAAGCGCATTTTTCAGTTCAGCCTTAATTACTGCTGAGATGTCTTCTTTTAATGAGCGAAGAATCTTGGATTTTAAGGCCTCAACATCCATTTTCTCTGGACTGCTCGGAGGGGGTGGTGTTGCTCGAGACTGCGTGACGGTGGAGCACGAAGACGAGGCGACGTTGGGCCTAGTGGTGGATGGTGCGTCGTATTTATATTTGCGTAGCTTTTCCGCCATTGACCCGCATATTAATTTTCCCCTTATTTCAAAGCGAAAATCATATGAGATTTTATATAGCGTTTTGTAAAATAAAGCGCTTATTTATATATATAAAAAAAAAAAAAAACAAGAGTTCGGCGAGAGCATGAGCCAAACACGTCCTACTCCATTGCCCTGCAAGAGCACCCACCAACAAATTACATTTTACAGCCAGAGCACAGATCAATTTTCTTATTCAATCTTCATATAATAAATTAATAAATAAAAGAAATAACGAGATGGTGATGAGTGTATACACTCAGCTTGTGTGTGTGTGTGTGTGTGTGTGTGTGTGTGTGTGTGTGTGTGTGTGGAAGTAGCTTTGAACTCCGTCTTCAGGATTATAAATAAGGTCTCTCATTCAAAACTGCACTCTGTGTTTATGTTTGTCTTGGCCCTGGGTGTGTGTTCCCTGTTAGAGAAATGCTTAAAAAAATCAAGGGAAGTAGAAATGGTTTGAGGATTCTTTGATACAACTTGATGCGGGGGGTTTTTTTTTTTTTTTTTTTTGCTTTAAAAATAAATAAATAAATAAATAAAAATGATGGGATTTGGACACACCTATAAGCAGTGTGTGAAGACCCCGCTGGTAGATTTGTTAGAGGTAATCCGGCTGTCACATCCTGTCGCCCAACTCACTGATTTTACGCACACACACACACACACACACACACACACACACACACACACACACACACACAATCCCACTGGCCAGCGTTTGACCTCTCTGAACAGAGAGCAGCACAGAGTCAGGATGTCACTTTTCGACCTGCAGCACTAAGCCTAAATTCAACATCTCCACCCGAGGATCACTGAGCGCCTACGTAGGAGCAGGTTCTTTTGTTTAGCGTTCACCGTCACCAAAACACATTCTGCTCCAATTACCGCGCAATGATCTTCAAGCCTGGAATGTAGGAAGGGCAGAGAGGTGCTTCAAGCTGCTCTGATCTACACACTGCCATCTGGCTCGGCTTTAAAGCTGACCTGGAGACAAACACTCGGGTTTACTAGCGTTAAAGCTGGTAAGGAACTATACTTAGTGCATGGAGGTTTTTTCTTTTTGCTTTTTTGTGATGTATTTAAAATGTTATTATTTTACATTGTTAAAGGTAAAAAGATCTTTAAGTACAAGATGTAGATTTTTCCTTACACACACCGTGTACATTTCACACTACACAATATTTCATTATTATATTTGACACATGTACCTTACAGCACCGTAAATTTTTTATTTTTTATTTTTTTCGCATATTCCGGATTAGGAAGCTGGGGTCAGACCGCGGGGTCAGACAGGATACAGCGCCCCCTGGAGCAGATGGGGTTAAGGCCTTTAATTAGGATTAAATAAGATTTTAACTGACTGTCAGAAATGAAAACTACAGCACAAAGGTTTCCAAACTAGAGGTCACGACCCCATGTGTCACCTGATTTATCAATGGAATTGTAAAAAAAAAAAAATAATAATTTTTAAAAATTATTTCTACTCTTTAAACTATCCACACACAATCACCCGTATATATTTGTAATCTTACTGGGAGACAAATGCAGATGTGCCACAATTAAATAAATAGGCAGTGGGCTATATTTGACTTTTTTGATTACAGCCACGTTGCATTAGTGTATTTTAACAGTTTTACATTATTCTGGCCAATCTACCGTACAGTGCTAAATATACTAGTGTAAGGTTTCAACATCTTGTACACGACTAGAGGTTCACCTGCGGCTCCGCCTGTGTTTACCTGCGTGATGTTTCAGGGAAGCACATGAACATGAAGCGATGCACCCATCATGCATAGTGCCCGCTGCACATGTCTCTGGAGGCAGTGAGGTTGCTACACGTGGTCAGGTTTACTCTCAGCAATATTGTGACTTTAACTCATCTCACAACCCAAATGTACTGAATGATTGTACAGGGTATCACATTTATGCACTTTTTTTTTCTTCCCTGATGCCACGGCCATAGTCCAGGACTCAAATATTGCAAGAGTGGTTCCGGGAGCATGAGGAATCATTTTCACACATGAACTGGCCATGAGCAGTGTGCGCGCCACTTTCCAGAGAACTTTGTGTCCAGACACAATTATACACTGTACTATAGATATCAGCATGTAAGCCATCAGATGGCCTTCATTTGCCTTTAGGGACACAAGTGAATACAAACCATGCTTCTATCCTTGAGTATAATATGTTCATGCAGGATGATCTCTGTTATGACTTTCTAATTTTCCTCCAAAAAGCTTTTTAAACCCGCACGAAGAATTCCAGAAATATTTATGAGTTCTGTCTTGATGAGTTTCCTGTTTCCTCTTTCTGCTCACAGGCTGCTTAGGAGACACACAGTTTTGCTTCCGTTTCCGGCAGGCGGCGGGCAGGAAGTCCTCACTCGGATGTTTCCTGGACCACTTCGACAGGGACGCACCGGTTTTCCTCAAGGTTAGAAAGCTTTTAAAGAACGAACACGTGTAGAGAAAATTTTTTTATTTTTAGTTTCATATGGGTATGTAAAAGCTATGTAATTAGAGTATTACTATAAATCAGTTAGAATTTATATTAATATATATCAGGGAACTAACAGTATGATAATTACAGGTTGCAATTTTTTTTTTTGTTGACCTTTTAGAAAGATCAGGGGCATTTCTATGGTTACGTCTACTTTAGACAAGTTCGAGATAAAACGCTGAAGAGGGGCTACTTTCAGAAGGTGAGATAAAGACATCGCCATCTCTCTCTCTCTCTCTCTCTCTTTCATTTTAACTGTTATTAAGACTTAGACTGACTCAGGAGACTCCTTCTATAAAAGTAATTTTTGTAGAAAGGAGAGTCTGGTCAAATGAGTGAATCAGCACCTCATGACCAATCAGATTAAAAGATTCTACATCACTTCTTGTGTCAACATACAATATGTCGAAGAAACCTTTACTGTAGCTGTCTTCACTTAGCTAATCTTAAGACGCTCCTGACACCTGATTTCACTTTTAAGGAATCATACGGAGTGGAACATCGTAGCGGCGCTCATCCGGTTAAAATACTACTGTACGATGCATATCATGCTAAGTTCAAAATTGTTCACAGATGTAAGCAGTGAAAGAATCTGCAAGGATCTACTGGAACATTTCTCTTTTTTTAAGAGAGGTTTTTTAATGAAGCATGGTTTCACAAGACCCTGGTTTACATCATGCATAAAAAGTATAAAATAATAAACACACATTTTAGATAGATAGATGGATAGATAGATATTGATCTTGATATTGAACTGAATTGATTGGGGAGAAACATTTTCTGTCTTTAGTTCGTTTGGATAAGGTTCAAATTATCAACCTAAAGTGACTAAATTCAGATTTTGTTTTGTTGCAGCCTCATGTGACACACATCTTGATCTTGAAAACCTTAATATTTTGACTGATTATGCACCTAGCTTGCACCACACTCTTTACCTACTCACCGCTGTTCTTCTCCAATTTAGTTGCAGGCGCTTAAACCCCCGGTAAACTCTAATTCAAAATACTGTACTGTACTAAAGTACGCTTGTTGACCAGTATGCTAGTCAGACCCTTTTGAGAATCCAGTTCCCCAGCCTGGAGCCCGGATCCATTGAACAAACGCAGACTAGAGGAAGTCTCACACAAGCACCACCTTGCAGAATCTCATCACTGTCAGTCATGTCTAATTAAGACAATTCGGGGTAGGAGTGCTTTTAATCTAACAGATTACAAACAGAAACACGGAGTCACGAGGGGGCAGGAGGGATCTCTGAGTTCTTAAATCTGTTTCTCTTTTTAGTCGTATGAGTCACTCTTTTGGTACAACCGTAATTAGCTTTCACACTACGAGAGCTCAGTGGCAGTGCAAGTGGTTATGTAACCTGTAAGCTCGGTGGAAGAAACTGCAAGGGTTCCCATGGAATATTCTCTTGAAGGTTTTTAGTAAAGCATAGCTTCACAACACCCTGGTTTACAATACCAGTTATAAAATAATAATTATTCTTATTATTATAATTATTATAATATACACACATTATGTTGAATTTTTTTTTAGCACAGTTTCTCATAATATTTGTTAATTATTTAATCTCAGTGTCAGCCTTAACCATGTTTTCGTGTAATTTCAATTACATTTTTTAATACTTTTGTTGTTATTGATTCAAATTGTTTCTAGTCTAGGTAAGATTAGGTTTCTTTGTATTTTTCCAGCAAATCCTGCCTTCTGCCTTTGTTACTGAGTTTAAGAATTCAGTCTCATGTATGATTTGCTAGATGCTCAATGCAAGTCAGTCCTAGAGCATACGAGCAGACGAGACCTGATTTGTCCAGTTTAGCACAATTTAAACCAACACTGTACAATTAATATTTACATTTAGGTATTGGCAGATGCCCTTATCCAGAGCAACTTGGATTTTTATCTCATTACACAACTGAGGAGTTGAGGGTCATGGAGTTTGAACCCGGGACCTTTCGAACCGGAGCCTTAACCACTGATTTATTAAGTATTATTTAAAGTTTATCATTGAAATGTATCATTTAAAGTCATTTCTCACAGTAGTGTTCTATCAATCAAAGAATGACTTGGAAGCATGCAAGTCACTTGGGGTTTTACTAGATTGATTGATTTGTGGGCTCATGAGTCCAGACTGACACTATTCCAGAGCGATTGGTGCCACTGTACAAGCCTCTGTAGTCAGTGTTATGATGTGGTGTTACTTCAGTTGGTCAGGTCTAGACTCAGCAACGTTATGTGGCAATAAATTGAAGTCAGCTGATGGCCTGAAAGTACTGAATGACCAGGGCATCACATCTATAGAGTTTTTCTTACCTGATGGCAAGGGGAATACGACAGGACAGGCAGCGTAGTTTGTTAGTCATGTATAATTTGGTTTGTATTCAGTGCATTGTATCAAAAAATGCCTCATTTAATATTTTTGTTCATTGTGTGTCATTTGTGTATCAGTCTCTAGTTCTTATTAGCAAGCTCCCTTATGTCACCTTCTTCCACTCGCTTCTGAAGCTCATCGCCCCAGAGTATTTTGAGAAACAGGAGCCATGTTTAGAAGCCGGTGAGTACAGCAAGTTTGAGACATCACAAAGCTCTTGATGGTCTAGTACTATAAGTAGTAATAAAAAACTGATTTTGAGTGTAAGAGAGATATTTATTCAGCTATCTATATGATGATATAAATATTACATATTATAATATCATATGATATAATGTACATATAATGAATAATATAGATCTGCTTTCTTAGGGCCTAAGCACTATAACGTGAACAGGACTCTCTTGTTTTCCTAAGGATTTTTTTTCCCATCCTTTTGGGCTTTTCGGGCGTCTTAACATGCTCAAAAACTCATGAAAATTGGCAGAAAGTTTTGAATCTGCTGCCATCAGGATCAGCCTGAGAGTCGCATGGCCCTCACTTGAGATTTTGCTGCATAGCTCATACACACTTGCACGTACTGTATGCACATGAAACTCGGTCCACATTTAGAGCTCATTGAGCTGAACAACTTTCACGCTGCATGTACTAGGCTCAACTTAAAAGGAAGTCAGTTATTTTGGGTCGTACACAAAAACGCACCAGATGGATTTTAATATACTCCTCCTAGGGAATTTATACGATCGCCACTAAACCGGGCCGATGTGATCTAAAGACATCGAGGATGTAGAATATTGTGGAGGAATTTTTGATGCCTTAACTCATGCTGAAAAGTGGTTAATATGACTTTGAGTAACATCATAGTGTGAGGCTTTTCTTCCAGCTTCTGTGGCCTCTTCTATATACACACACACACACACACACACACACACACACACACACACACACACACTAAAAATGTTAATACACGCATGCACACATTGCATACATACACACACATTACAAATGTTAACACACACACACTCACAAACACACATACACACACAAACTAACAAGTCATGTCTCACACACGCATCACACACATACTAACACACATGACAAATGTTAACACAGAGACACACAAATATGCACAAACACATTTACTTACAGACTGACACACCCACACCTCTCTCACACACACACACACACACACACACACACACACACACACACACACACACACACACACACACACACACCTCTGTCTTTTTCTCCCGCACACTAACCCTCACATGTCAAACACACACAAACGCAGTCAACAAATATTTAGGGCCTAATGAGCCCTATATAATGTGTGACGTGCAAATTGTGCGGTGCACCCAGGCAGCGATGGCTTTTTGTACATCTTAACAAATAAGACACATGTTGTGCGGTGGACGCAGGGTAGCGGTGGCACAGGGTGCCTAGGCCCGTCGTCATTGCTTACAGCTATATTTTTATTTTATTTTACGTTTCCCTGACAGTCTAGTGAGCTGGATTGCAAGACTAATAAAATAAGCAAGTAATTATTTTGGATCTTTGAAATCAGGAAGAACGATGTTTCTTTTCTCTTAATAGCATCTCTAGTGATGAAGAATCATCTTTTAGTTTTTGACCAAAATGTTTGAGATGTGAGTTGTGCGGTTCTCATGGCACGTGTTGCATAGACATGGGTGTGTCTAATGTCAGTTTCACATCATTACATTTTAAACATCTGAGACAGTATTTGTAATGCAAATTAAAAATTGTATTCCTTTTTAAAATTTAACACCCTCATAATGTGTCTTTGTCAACAAAAATGTTTACATGCGTTTACTGTTCATTTACTCTCTGACTGTCACGCACCTACCGGATTGTTTAAAAGCTTCATTCATTGCCCTTTTAGCTTGCAATGATATCGACCGATGGCCGACGCCATGCCCAGGCAAGATCTTGTCTCTCCCAATCATGGGTGTGGTCATGAAGGTAAGCGCTTAATTCATCTTTAATTTAGTGACTTATTGGTGCGCAGGAATTCATTAACACCTCCATCTGCTTTCCTCAGCTGCGCATACCGACGTGTTATGACAAGCCGGGCACCTCGCAGCTTGTGCAGTCCTCCTCGGTAAGATGAACGTCAGGGAAAGTGCATGTCATGAAGTTATAATCTGTGTGTGTGTGTGTTTTTAACCATGGACTGTTCACCATTACAGAGCGACAGTCTCGTGTCTGTCGTACTTCCTACCGTGCATGAAGTGGATCTGTTCAGGTAAAGCCCATATTTATGCATTTATTACCTCATGATTTAGAGCTCAGTGCTCCGTTTGTAAAATAGATGGTATTTATGACATCATTGATTCTGGCACCTGGTGTCTGTAATTGGAAGTGCAGGTAATTGAAGACCTCTCTTTCCATGACTACACTGTTTACACACTGCTTGTATCTGGTTGCTGCAACACCTATGTCCTGAGAGAGAGAGAGAGAGAGAGAGAGAGAGAGAGAGGAGACAAAAGACTTGTTGTATATGTTTGTTATACTGGATTAACTGAAGTTCATGGTTTTTATTAGCTGCTTTATATGGAATTAAACTTCAACACTGCACCTTTAGGAATTTAAATACACCACTTATATGAATGACTTTTTTTTTATTTTTTTTTATTTTTTTTTTATTAATATACATTACTGTATATTTTACACCGAATAACAGAAAGTCACATAACCATTCAGAGGTTGCAATGTCTTCTTGTTAGGAAATCAAAGTCAGTGTCAAAAAAGCATGATGTCATTTTTTCGAAGAGATAATGAATTTATTCCCGTCATGGATGTCTAAACAGCTTGAACTCTGGAGCTTTACTTCTTCTCCACATGGTCATGACAATTTGAACTGCCATTAGTTTCCCTCTAATGACACGATTATGTTTAAACTTGTGTAAATTATTCACTCAGAATCCACCTCTCCCTCCTATGTTTCAAAATATGAGAGTTTTGAGGGCTTTTTTTTCTTTCATGCACCCAGATGGTGAAAAGACTGTCCCCTGGGTTCAAATAGTGTAAACTGTCCTGATCAAAGTTTTTTTTTTTTTTTTTTTTTTTTCAAACTATACAGAAAAAACACAAAACCACACCCCCACCCTCAACACCAGACAAACACAAGGATGCCATAACACATCAGATATCCATAGAAAAAAATAAAATAATAACAACATAAGTAATCTTCACCATAGCCTTCCTTTACAGTAGAATATTACCTGCGTTCATGCCCTCGGCAAAAGTTAAGAAAGGTTGCCATATATTATAAAATTGTGCCGGTAGACCCTCTAACTGTATATCTAATTTTCTCCAACTTAAGATAGCACATCACTGCCCTCATCCAACGGCCAAACGTCGGTGTATCAGGGTCCTTCCATTTTCTCAATATCAGTCTCCTGGCCAAGAGGGAATAGAAGGCCAATATTTTAATTTACCTTTGGTTAAAACTATTTTTTTCTCCGGGCACACCAAACAATGCAATAAATATATCTCTCCAAATAGTTCAGAAAAGGTCTCAAAAATATTGGTCCAGAACATGTAAAGTCTTGGACAAGGCCAAAATATTTGCAGCAGTGTTGCAGGATCCTGCCTGCATCTGTCACATGTGGTATCTATATCAGCTTTAATCTTAGAAAGTCTGACTTTTGACCAATGTAGACGATGCACAATTTTTAATTGTATTACAAATGCAAATAAATGCATGTCTAAGGCAAATGGATGATGAGAGAGTTCTTGTTTTTGGACTCATTCGAATATTGAATCTAATAAAGAAAGTGGAGGGCATGATGGGGAAATTATTAGAATTCAATGCCACAAAGTTTCGAAGCTGCAAGTATCAATAAAAATGTGATTTGGGAATATCTTATTTCTGTACCAACTGTTCGAAGGATGCAAAATTCCCATTAATATAAAGTTCAGACAATGAGACCAAACCCTTTTTAGCCCAAACTTCAAAAGCATTATCCATTATTGATGGAACAAACATGTCATTTTTAGCAATTGGGTCATCCTGTGGTAACTCTTTAAAGGGAAAACAATAGTCTGACCTGATTCCAGATTTTAACTGAATGTATAACAACTGAATGTATAACTGGATTAGAGGTCAGTGTAAACTGTCCACCATTTAGCTTTTCCGTACTGTAATTCCTTGACCAGGGCACTCAACTAGCATTACATTTAATGCTGTCTGACTGGCATGAAGCTTACTCAGCAGTGTAGCACTTAGTCTGTTCTACTTAATATATCTGTGCCAGCTGTCCTTTCATAAAATTTGCACACAAAAGCAAGCCTGCACTGACTCTGCACGCTGCCCAAGAATTAATCATCAGAATTAAAGTTACATAATATATTCCTTGTTATGTAAAATAGACTAGGGTGTGAATCATGGTTGTAAATGGCCACCACAATGGAGAGACTGATGCAGAAGGGCAGAAGTGGAGAGGCACCCAGGTGGTCTGTTCACTGTATCTGGTTTCTATCTGTTCCCTTCCTGCCATACCGAGAACTTAAAGAAGTTCCTGGGAGGCCAGTGTATGAGACTTGAAGCAGGCAGTCTGATCATGTCTCCGGTGTACTGAGAAAACTTCCTACCTTGATGTCCAAGCATCAATGGGATAAGTGCATTTGTGTATAACGGAGGCGTATATGGAGAAATAAAGGGATTTACTCTCATAACTGTGCTGTTTTCTGTACAATCAATAGTCCCGGTTGGGCTTAAATACAAAAATACAAAATAAGAAGGAAAAGAGAGATCCCAGGGTGAAGGTTTGTGGTTTGTTTTAAAACAGAACTTTAGTGAGAGGAATGCATTTGATAACCAGAATCTTCTTGTTTGTGCTCTAGGTGTTTCTACCCAGTCTTCTTTCACATCCAGATGTTGTGGGAGCTCGTGCTGCTTGGGGAAGCCCTCGTCGTCATGGCACCGTCACCGGCAGAGTCCTCGGACACGGTGCTGGCGTTAGTCAGGTGACTTAAGCCTGTATCATAACAGGGTTGACCGATCCGTGCCGTTGAATCAGTAATGCATTTATTCATGTGTAGTGTTGTTGGATGCAGCACAATCTTAAAGGTGCAGAGGAGGCCCTTAATAATAATGAGTACATACTTTTATAACAGTTAATATGTACGATCATGTACGTTAGATAAAATACCATGCTGTGAAAAAGTATGTTTTACTGTATATTTTAATTAAAGAGATGTTCACGTCTTGTTTTGGTTTCTTCTTATCAGCTGTATTGCCCCGCTGCGGTACTGCAGTGACTTCCGACCCTACTTCACCATCCACGACAGTGAGTTCAAGGAGTACACGACTCGTACTCAGGCTCCGTAAGTGTCCCCGTATCCTCTGTCATATTTTCAAAATTCAAGATTAGATCTAAACTACAGAATGGGTTGTAGCTTGCTATTTATTCTTCTAGATTTAATTATGTTTATCTGGTGATATTGACAAAACCGCAACATGTCCTGTCTTTGCCCTCAAGACTGATTTGTTTTGTCTGGAGCAGTCCTCTTCTAACAATGAGACTTTTGTCACGTGATAGCAAACCTTGTGACTGATATTAGAGTTAACTGAGCCAGTGTATTTTCCATTTCCAAAGTCCGTGTTGATTACAGCCCAGGATTCTAATCTAATCTCAAAACATTTTTAGTTGTTGGTGATCTTTACCTGAAGGTATTCACTGTAGGCCAAAGGCCATGTGTAAAGTATGTACAGTATATGGAATTGGCAACAGATTACACGCTTATCACTCATATCTGTGTTTTTGTTTTCAGACCATCTGTCATTTTGGGCGTCACAAATCCTTTCTTTGCTAAAACACTTCAGCACTGGCCTCACATCATCCGCATAGGGGACATGAAGCAAACAGGTAACCTGTTTCAAGGCTGTTTTAAAAAAAAAAAACTCCTCATCCCACTTTTGTCAGCCTCTGTATAATGTGATATTTTTTGCTCCAAATATAGTCGTAGGATGCTACATCACCCTGGATTCACCACTATGGGGCAGTCTGGGCTAGCTTTAGTTGGGCGGGTTGAGGCTCAGCAACGTCACAGTATGTGGCAATAAAATTAAGTCAGCTGATGACCTGAATGTAGTGAACGAGCAGTTTATCACAACTATGGATTTTTTTTTTCTTTCCCTGACGGCACATTCCCTGACGACTCAGATTGTGAAAGAGTGATTCTGGGAGCATGAGGAATCATTGTGTCCTGTAATCAAAGCTAAATGTGGAAAAAGTAAACTTTTTTTTTTTTTTTGACCCTTTTAAGTATTTGATTAGACAGTGAATGACCGTGTATTTGAGGTGAAGGTTTTCCATCTTGGTGCAGGTGTTTAATCAAGTGAGAACACAACAATCACACTGGTGTATTTTAAACTAACTCTGAGAGTACATGAGCGAGGTTGTCCTGCTTTGCTTCCAAATGAACTCTGATGCACTTTAGTTGCACAGAGAAAACAATTCGACCTCAAATAGACCCAAAGGCAGGAAGTTAATTCAAATATGGTGTATTTTGCGTAATTTTTTTTTTTTAAGCTCACCCCAAGGCATAAACCAGGCTGAAGTAGAGAACTGTGCGTTAAGTGCTGCAGAAATATAATGGCCATTAGAAATGTGGAGGAATGGAAAAAAGGTAATGTGTAAGGTCTGCACATGATGGAGAAAATGCTTTAACTGAAAAAAATATATTGATTTCACGTAAAAGCTTTTTAAGTAATGAGTGCACTTTCAGTAAGGATGTATTAAGGACCGATGCCCAAAAAATAAATAAAAGGCCATGTGATCAGCTGTGTAATTTGAGGGTTGCCTCAAAACTGCTACTGATACTACTAGTAATAAAGTTCTGCTGAGTCTTTAATGCAATTTAAACAAAGAAGGCAACAACAAATGCAAGCTTGTATCTGTCAATACTCTCTTTTAGTACTGTATTTCCCAGCTGTACATATTATAAGGATCATTTAAAGGGGAAATTTTTACTAGGTGATGTCAATCATCCCTAATTTTAACTCCTTCTCAAGCAGAAATGGCCAAACAGATGAAGGTGAAGAAATTAAAGAATCTGAAAACTCTGGATTCCAAACCAGGTGACTGTGTGGCTCATGTTTCTTTCGTCTGTAATAAAACCATCATATGTAATTAAGTAATTCATTAAATCATGCTCTCGCTTCGCATGAACAGGTGTGTACACGGCGTACAAGCCTTTTCTGAACAAGGATGAAGACATCATTAAGCAGCTGCAGAAGGTTAGCAAACACCATCACTTTGTCCTTTAAAGCTCAGTTGTTGTTTCTACATGTTTCTCTATTTATTCATTTTAATATTATTAATAATAATAATAATTATATTATTATTATTGTTCTCAGGGAGTTCAGCAGAAGCGTCCATCCGAAGCCCAGAATGCCATTCTGCGACGATACTTCTTAGAATTAACGCAGAGCTTCATCATTCCCTTGGTGAGATTTACAGCGATGTAGAAGCACACCATGTTGGGAAAAATCATTCATTTTCTCCCTTAGACAATCTTTCCTGATCATGCTGTGTCACAAGGTGGTGTAACACCCAAAGCGGAACGAGCCACATTTTGCATGCATGAGCTCACAGGTTCCTTGAATTGGCTAGTGTCACTGTGACTGATAGAAGAGAGCGAGGGAATTAGTCTTTGACAGTAATCTTAGAGTAATCTTTCTAATAAGACAGACTATTTAACAGGCTGTTTCTGGCTAGGACTGGTGTAAAACGTTGTTATGGTTACTGTAGAGCCTGGTGGGTGTGGACAAGAAGAACGGCTCGTGAGACAGACGGACTGGCTGAGCTATGGGATCACTTTATTTATTTCAACACTTGACAAAAAAAACTAAACTAAAATTCTCTCCTGATGTTTTGGTGTTTTCACCTCGCTCAAGTTCAGCAACACTTTCCAAAGTTACACTTCGGCATGTTCTCAGCAACCTCTGTCTCTCTCTCCATCTGTGGATGTGCATTTTCTCTGCTTTTCATGATTCTGTGAAAGTACATTTACTGTTAAATTGTACTTTTTTTGTTTGTTTGTTTAATGAGAATACAAATTGTCTGTTCTAATCTCAGTGTGTATATATTGATTTTGCAGGAGCGCTACGTGGCCAGCCTGATGCCTTTGCAGAAAAGCATCTCTGCCTGGAAAGTATGATTTTCTTTTTGTTTCATATGTATAAAATCATTTGTATTGCTCATCACTCTTTTTGTCATTACTGCCATACATGGAGTGTGGACCAAAAGTCTGACCTCCACATTAAAAAAGCTTGGAATGTGACATTTTTTATCAGAATCTTGAATATTTATCGTTCTTGACACATCCGTTTCTAGCACCCTATTTACGCAACTGTGTGATATTGATCATATTGACTGTTCTTACACAAGTGCAGGTTTTTCCCACGCCTAATCTCTTTAAATGAAATTCATTCTACTTTTCTACTCGAGTATTTGTTATTAATGAAACTATTGGAAATTGTATCAGTTTACGAAAGAATTCATAATAGAAAGATACTCACTAGTGTTCTCAGACTTTTATAGCACACTACACATAAAATGTAGTTGAGTTTTTAGAAATGCTTCACACTTTCGTGGCTTCCTTCACTTTTTTTTTCTTCCTCACCTCTCAGAGTCCTCCTCAGCTCAAGTCATTTGCGCAGGAGGAGTTTATGAAGACTCTGGAAAAAGCTGGGCCTCAGCTCACATCCCGCCTCAAAGGAGACTGGATTGGTCTTTATAGGTACGGACTGTCTGTCTGTCTCTCTATCCATCTATCATGTTTACAAGTGAGGTGGAAGTTAATGCAGTGAATAGACACAGCTGAGAGGTTCAGAGCAGGCAGCTCTCCTGTTTACACAGCTCTAGATCTCAGTTTCTGGACCCAATCTGCATCCAAGGCCATTAGGGTGGGAGTGGTATTTTTGTTGCCATGACAACTTGAGTAGCTTTATTTTTGTTTTTTAAAGGTTTAATAATTTTTTTTAGAACGGAAACCCAAAATGCTATGTTAAATTTAACAACCTGAACGTTCCCTTTGTTTGAAATCATTCTTTCCGTTCTCTCCTCCGCAGGCAGTTCCTCAAGTCACCCAACTTCGATGGCTGGTTCAGAAACCGCAGGAAAGAAATGATGCAGAAGCTGGAGGCCCTGCATCTCGAGGCACTTTGTGAAGAGGTTAGAACCAAACTCGATAATGATCACGTACTGAATCATATTAAAATGTGCTTTTCAATGATCACTAAGCTTGTAGATATCTTTGTCCCAGGATCTGCGACTGCGAATTCAAAAGCACACGGAAGTGGAGACGGTCGATCTTGTCCTCAAGCTGAAAGATAAACTGGTTAGTGTTTTCTTACATTTTCTTGCATTGTCCACATTTCAAGCCTCATTTCTTAGCTTTTGTGTAAACTGCTCCATGTTGTCACCTGTGTTTCCCAGACGCAGGCCGAGCGAGAGAAGCTGCCGGTAAGAGCAGGAACGCTGGCCAAACTTCAGTCCCACATTGACTCTATTATCCTCTCGCTTCCAGAGGACCTGCAGGGCATCCTACACAAACCAGCCACACCCTGAACCCAAACGCTCGAGCTCTAGCCGTGAACCGAGGACGAGACGACTGAGCCGGTCACGGTTTTAGGGTCTTTGCGTTTAACGCCAACACTGCCTACGCACGTGAAGGGCAGTTACTCGTACGGATCCGAGGCTGTCGAGCCGTGGTGCGATGCTGGCATTGCCGGACCCTGGAGGGGGCAAAAAAAATTGTCCCTGTGATGTTCGCTGCACTGTATGTGAAGAGAGGTGTTAGGAATCTCCCCATTCTTAATATCTGTGACTCTTTGTCTCTCACTGTGTGAGACTGACTTTTTTTTTTTTTTTATCATGACTGCCTGGACTTTTTTTTGGAGATTATCCAAGTTAGACCGCAACCATGCAGATGAATCAAGATGAATTGATATAAAATTAATGTTTAATGCAGGGAAGTTTTAAATATGGATGTAGAAAGGATTTCCGGTCGCTTATTGTCCACTTGATGTATCTGAAAACTAAGTAGCCTGGACGGATTTATATTTGATGAATCATGATCTAATACATGAAATAATTTCAGCCAGCATGAACAACACTAACAGAACACACACACACTCGCACACACAACTCTAAATATGTTAATGAAGTAAACACATGCTTTTTTTTTTTTTTTCATTTTCTTAAGGTGAAATCTGACAATATTTAAGTCTGTCTTAAATCAAAATCAAGATGCATATAAGTACGTTACAATAGGTATTGCACGTTATAAATTGTCCTGCTCTGCACACCGACTGTGAAGTTTGTCAGTCAGAGTGCGAGCACAATGTAAGTAATTAGGTCCACAAAATCCACATTCCTACATCCATGCAGAAGTGCATTCCAAAGTTCAGCTGAGACTCAAGGTTTTTTTTTTTTGTGTCCCCCTCAAAGTTAGTTTAGTATGAATGCAAGTTATTTATTTCCCCAGAAATGGCCATGCATCTTCAAATTTAGCCATATTGCTATTTCCAGTGAAAATAGTTACATTTGTACTAAATACATACCATTTTTTTTTTTTGAAAGATACCAATTGGATTTAACTAAAAAATATACTGCTGGACTGCATAAGTTTCATATGAGTCTCAGCTGAACTTTGGAATGCATTTTTGCACTGAACAAGGAATCAAGTCGTGGAATTTGGCCTCGATTACTTACATTGTAATCACGTTCCACATGACAAACTTTCTTTTTTTTTTTTTTTTGCTCTGCGCACTTTTGATTTGTCAGATAAGATTTAGTTTTCTTATTAGATTAGTTATGTTAGTTTATATTATATTATATTATATTATATTATATTATATTATATTATATTATATTATATATTATATTTGATAGATAAAAATAGTTTTATGCATCTCAATTTTGATTTCGAAGAACCCCAACTACCCCTTTAAATACAGTATATAAGTCTTGCCTTTGAGAAATGTTTCTTCTAAATTGATTAATATATTCAGTGCGACAGAGTTCCCATCTTTCTGTTTACCTGATTAACAGTTGGAGAGGGTGTGTTAGAGCAGATGGAACCCGTGGCCTTGGAAATGAAGGTGTTTGAGAAATGGCGCCCTCTGGGGCTAAGTTAGGTGTGTAATTATTCGATGAGATATCCTGCTGAGACTGCTGTATTGAAGATTTTGATTGTGGTTACGTTCCCCTGGAAACACCCAAAGTGTGACCGTGATCTGTGTGCTGATTAATTACTACTTTGAATCTTTTTTTCCCCCCCATCTGTATATCAGACCCATCGACCATGTTCCTGTTGAAATCCCTCACTGAAAAAGCATGAAGCTCTTGAGTCCTGCAGGCGTTCTTCTATCATGTGCCTTGTTGTACAATGAGGAGCGAATGTAGAAATGACCAAAGATATATCGTCCTTTTTTTTGTTGTTTTTTAAGAACAAATAATTGACTGACGCAATGAAGAAATCCTCTCACTCTTCTCACCTTTTAACAAGGTTTATGATCACTCAACCACTTCAGAAGTGAGACATAAAACAGAGAAGAGGTCAGTTATTCCCTAACTCTGTCAGCTGGTTTTGTAGGCTTGTACTTCCAACACATACTGGACGTGACTGTTGGCTTGTGGTCCGAGACAGCAGAACTGAGCCGTACGTCCGAGCCGGTCATTAGTGTTCGGTGCAAACCTGTACAAACTCTTTTGTTAGGCAACCAATTGTGTTTTATACATACAGAGGAGCTTATTTTAACATGCTTAAATTTTATATAAAAGTAACTTGATATTCTCTTGTGCATAACCTGAATGCTGGTTGAACAGTATTTTGTAACACTGGTATTTTTACAAGATGTACAGTTAATTGGTTATGTAATAATATAAATAATAATAATAATAATGTTATAAAAGTGTGATTAAGACTCTGTACACAGTGTATAGAGAAGCACAGAGTTAACATGTTGTTTGCGGGCAAGTTCAATATTTTTGCGTTTTTTTTATTTTTATTATTTTTTATCAAAGCCATCACCACTAATGTTGTTCTATACACATTGTGTAACATTTCATACTCAATACTTGTCTGCATCATGAAGTGTTTTTTTTAACTGTAAATAAATATTCACAATCAGACCGTGTCTGTTTATTTAACAGCAAGTTTAATTGCATTTATCTATGAACATGCATGCGAGAATTCAAGAGATTTCCTGCTAGAAGGTTTATATTAACCTGCTCAGTCATTATTTCTATAGATCATAAAGGAACTGATGTGTGTCGTCAATACGTGAAGTGTTTTTTTTTTTTTTTTTAGATGTGTCATCAGAGTCTCATCAGTATCCAGTGTCGGATCCTTGTAAAAGTAAGACATGTTAAGCAGATCTTAAAATACTAAAAGTAAATAAATAATTCTAATAGTAATTCTATTAAATAATTCTTTTGAGTGCAAAATGTGAAAAGGTGAGAGAATTGTGAAGGATAAAACGGCTTGGAAGTGTGGTTTGGACATTGTCATAGTCATAGACGATTTGCTTATGTGTAAGAGAAAGGACAAAAGGACATTCAGTGATCAGCCATAACATTGCAATGTGAAATATTATGCCCAGTATTCTGTAGGTTCCCCTTGTGGCACATGGGTTGATCTTGCCCTCCTAAGTTTGGAAACTGGGTCGGCAGCCTTGATCTTCTGGCGTACTGCCACATATGCAACAGGTTGTGATGTACCATTGACACGTTTTTCTGGCAATTTTTGCCACTTTGGCTTTTCTGTGATCAGAGCCGACAGGCTGGGCTTTGGTCCCATACGGGTATGGGTGAGCCTTAAGTGCCCATGATCCTGTCACCAGTTTACTGTATATAATTAATAATATTAATGTGTAAATGTTACTTTGTGTTCATTTCATAGCTGATTGCTCTAAATGCTAAAACTAACAAGTTGACATTCTACTTTACCAGATCAAACTGACAATTTTATTTATTTTTATAGTCATAAATACATATTACAGTATATACAGGCCTGTTGGATTTAATTAAATGTAATTCAATTTAAAGGCACAGAAATAACAATTGTCAAAAAATACAAGTAAACACAGTGATCAATATTTACAAAAAATGGCAAAACTCTTTAAAGTGCTCTTGTTACAGTGAATCCCTGTTAATTTACACAGTACATGCTCTTGCATAGGAATATAAATAGTGTCCTTTTGGTGCAGTTTTATCTTTTAGCGATCTGATCAGTCATCCAGTCCAGTCCCTCACATAAACCTGATCCGTTTATCGCACAAGTCGACTGGACATACCACTGAGAGGAAAGCAAAGAAAGAAAGAGATAGTTTGAGTTTTTTTTTTTATTAGAATGATCAACATTACAGTTAAATCTGAAAACATTCTCATCATTATGATCTACTCACAGGTCTTCCTTTCATCATGTGCATTCCTAGTTTCTCGGTCAACTCGTGGACCGGCATCGCGTTGGGCAAATCCTGTTTGTTAGCAAGAACCAACACAGCGGCGTCCCTCAGTGCATCGTCCTCAAGCTAAAGAGAAAGGAATCAAAGCTGTCATTATTTTATTTCTTTTATTTCTGTAGCATGCTGGAAGTAAAGCATGGATGTACCATGTTCTGCAGCTCCAAAGCGGCTTCCTGGATGCGCTCACGGTCGCTGCTGTCCACCACAAAGATGAGGCCCTGCAGCAACACACAACATATGATACTCATTTCCCAAACTTAATGCCAGATTCATTACACCTTAAAAGCAGACAGTATATAAAGTGTAGTGTAGATTAAGGTTGGATTATAAACTCACCATGGTGTTCTGAAAGTAGTGTCTCCAGAGGCGTCTGATGACGTCCTGCCCTCCGACGTCCCACACGGTGAAGGAGATGTTCTTGTAGTCAACCGTCTCGACATTAAAGCCTGCGAACATTCAGGTGTCTGATAATGTATGGCTGATTTATGGAAATCATTTTAATATACTTCGGTTTCTGATCGTCTCTGCATCATAAATATCAAACAGGGAATGTGGGAAAGACTATCATCCTAAGATCATCTAATTAGCATGTACAGGAAAGAAAAACTGATATTTATAGTTCTTTTTTACTCGTCTTACCAAGAGTGGGAATGGTGGTGACGACTTCCCCCAGTTTGAGTTTGTACAGGACAGTAGTCTTTCCAGCTGCATCCAGACCAACTAGAAGGAGAAACATCAGTTGAAATAATTTCATTTCAGAGATTTTTCCAAATTTCTAAATGTCAAAATGAAGAAAAGTAGAGATACCCTGGGTCAAATATTATTCAGGTAAAAGTACAGTAGACGTCCTCCAATTATAGGTCAACTTGAGTGAAAGTACAAAAAGTATCAAAAGTGGCGAGGCTGTATTCGCCTACCACCGACTTTGTTAATTAATTACTATTATTTTTACAATGTATTTTATATTTATACATTTATGCAATAGTGATGTTGGAAGCAGGAATGGGAATCACCAGGGAACACACCATACAATATTATCTCGATAACGAGGTGCTGATTGATGATTGTGTTGCAATAACACGAATTTAGAAACATCCTGATTCGATATTCACTTTGCTCCTACTACTGTACATAGGACACTGTGCTGCCTGCCAATGTAGAATGTGAATAGTGGGACGATACAGGAACTGCAACATGTTACTTCTTCAAATACAAATAAATATAAATAAATATCAATATACAAATGTAGATTTTGGAGTGTGGTGATGTATGAATTGCTACACAAAGGAATTTTCCCCTGCCGCTCATCAGGGGACAAATCTAATCATTTTGATTTATACACATTTTATACTTTCCATAATTTCCATTTGATTGTGTAAAGCTATTAAAAGCGTTATGAACAAGTAAATAAAATATAAATCAACTGAATTAAAACGAGGGCGTTAATAAAAACCTGTGACTTAAAGATGCTGTTTAAATGAAAATGAATGAACGCCTCAGGACCAATGAGAGTGGAGAAATGAAGAGATAGGAGACAGAGGGATGAAGTGAACTCACCCATCAGTAACCTGACTGTCCTCTTCTCAATCAGACGAGACAGGATGGAGGCAAAAAAGTTTCCCATAATGAAGAAAATTAACGACGAAATGAATAAAAAGAAAGAAGTTCTGATGGATTAAGACTCCGGAGCTTTAGTGTCTAATAGCGCTCTCTCTCTCTCTCTCTCTCTCTCTCTCTCAGTGTAGTGAGTAAATCGCC
This sequence comes from Clarias magur, assembly GCA_013621035.1. Classification (NCBI taxonomy): domain Eukaryota; kingdom Metazoa; phylum Chordata; class Actinopteri; order Siluriformes; family Clariidae; genus Clarias; species Clarias magur. Next base: position 673,961 of record QNUK01000174.1, read on the forward strand.
GGACTCCCGGGTTATATAGGGAGCAGCGCGCGCGTACTTTCGCTTTGAGCTGCTGACACGCGCGCGCTTCCAACGCAAACACAGACACAGCAGGTAGGTTTCACGGCAGGCAAGTCCAACGCGTTCCAAATGACGTCACTATAACTCTCGCGATAGATCCCTGCCTTGTAGGAGAATGACTACAGTAGAATAGACATAGACAATGAATGAAACTTCGAATCAAAATTTTCTTCTGCTAATCTGATTTTTGCATCGATCTGTTATATGGCTCATTAATCCCTGGTGACTATAGTCACTTATTTTCCTGACAATAAAACCAATGACAATTTAAAGACGAATCCTAACTATTTGCAAAGTGAATTCCACGTGGAAGGCCACAGTTTTCAATGAAGTCAAAATAAATCAATTAATAAATATAATCAGTTTTACTGTCCAATTTTTGACAGTTTTTGGCTGTCCAGTTTGTTCATAAAATTGCGAAATAAATGATGACATTTCTAAACAAATGGACCTCTGACACGCCTTCTGCATTCGTCTAGCGCTCTTTCACTAATGACCTCCGACGCAGGAACAATTTCAAATTTCCAAATGTATTTCAAAATGAAACTCTTTTTGTGTAACATTAACAACAATGACATAGTTTGGAATGGCTGATATTTATTTCATATTATTAATTATCATAAATTATTGTTTCATGATTTTAGTGTTTCACTTATTTTATAGCATATTGATGTTATTGTGAGTCAGATTTATTTAATAATAATTAAAAAAATCTATAGATCTGTGACAGAGTATAAGTGGCAGCACTTTCCACTGATTGAATGACCCACAAAGACGAACCGGAAGTGACGTTATTTAAAACGCGTTGGAATTGCCTGTCATGAAACTTCCCTGTTGTGTGTGTGTGTGTGTGTGTGTGTGTCCTTATATACTGTATATACTAGCGACTTCGTTCGCGTGGAATACCAAAAAAAAAAAAAACGAATCACAAACCGAAATAATTACTCAAAATTCGTATTTGCAGGTCAAGTCAAATAATAAGTAGGTACAGTACAAAGAAAATCAAAGCGTATTTCCTAAAAATCTGCATTTCAAGTCTTGTCAAATAAGAGAAACAAAAACTTTCAAAAAGCAATATTCTCCACATCACTAAGCAAATGATACAGATCCGATTTTTGCGAGCTAAGCGAAGTAAGTAAAGTGTTTGAACGTTGTATCTATTCTTTACTATAGGGAACGTGGGGAAAAGGCGCGTTTATTAAGTAGGTTTCAATTACACACTGATAAGCGCGTTTTAAAAATGTACAGCGCCATCTGTTCTGAGATGTGATTCTGAAAATTATTTTTGAAGATCGTTTTAAAATATATATCTATTTCTTATTCTGTATCAGTTATTAGCAAGTTTAGAATACATGCAGTGTCATCTGTGATAATGAGAGTGCACCATTAAAAAAGAAATCCGTTCAGTAGTTTTTATGTGATTCATGCACAAACAGACAGACAAAAATTCCAAAAAACATGTGATCTATTACTCAGTGGTAGGTAGGCCCAGGTTCAATTCCCCCCCAAGACCCAAACCAAACCCAGTGAATGCAGTGGCGGTCCCAAGGCTGGAGAAAATGGGTGGGTTGCTGTTCTGCCGTGGCGACCCCTCGATGGGAGCAGCCAAAAGACCACCAACAACATTATACTATATTATATTAAGGTGGCACAGTGGTGTCATGCCTCCAGGTCCAAGTGTTCGATTCCTGCCTCAGGTCTGTTTTTGACTGAGTTTGCATGTTCTCTCTGTGCTTGGTGGATTTCCTCCTGGTCAGTTTCCTCCCAAAGCCATAAACACAGTCCAAAGACATGCAGATTAGGCAAATTGGCATTCCCAAATTGCCTGTAGTGTGTGTGCGTGTGTGTCCTGTGATGGATTGGCACCTTGTCCAGGTACCCCAACTTATGCCCAAAGTTTCCTTGGACCCTGTACATGATCATAGGCATAGAAAATTAATGAGATATGATATGACATGATCGGCCGATTGCAATGAAACAAAACCTAAAGTGATGTAATTTGGAACGTGTTGAATTGACCTGGAGAAAACCTGTTGTTTTCAAAGCCAACATAACCGCTCACTATCTAGACTGGAGAATAGTTCCCCCCCTCCCCCCCACACCCCCACACCCCCCATATATATATGTACAGATGTAGTTTAAGGCACTGTGTTTATGTACAAAACAATTGCCAAAAAAACAATTTGCCAAAAAAAATTAAAAATAAAAAAAAGACCTTGTGTGTGTCACCATGCTTGGCCCAATAAACCAGATTCTGACTCTTTTTTTTTTTTGGCAAATTGTGAAATGCTTTATGAGTTTTGTACATAAACACAGTGCCTTAAACTACATCTGCCCATGTAGCCACTCGCCTGAGGAGCACATCACATTTTAACATAATTATTGTACACAACAGATTAATCAACTTTATGTCAAGATAAATTACTAATGAACTTTCTAACTTTTCAGCTGTTCAGTGGCTAGGAGTTTGACTTTACCTCATTAATTTATTTACAAACAAGCAGATTAAGGGTGTAGAATCTGTAGAAGCTGTGATTTTCAGTAAAGCAATCACTAAGTCAAGCACCCTATTGGCACAAGCATACGTTGGTAAGACGGTTATAAAGACTGTTATAAGAGTGTTATTGGTCATTTAATGTATTAGAATTAAACCCTTAGAAGCTCAAGGGGAAGAATTTGTATAATTTTACTATGGCACAAGTTAATTATTAGTGAGTTGTGTATCCCCAACCCATTTAACCAAGATGCATTTATGTGCAATAAACAATATTTTAAGCTTCAGGCGAGTTTGACAATGTCAGGGATAGCCCCTAGAGGGTGCATTGTGCCCAAAGACTTTTTGGTTTTTGACTTCATGTCCCAGAATGCACCTCTGTCAGGTGATGGGGCACTCACATGAACCAAGTTGACTAAGGGATGAGATTAAGGTTATCTTTAACCATGCTCAATATAATAAAAAAAATCCTGTTGGTAAAGGAGGCCATCCTAGGGCATGACCATGTCATACTGTATATACCTCTTTACTGCATTTTACATAAGTAGATGGTTTGAAGGGATCAGCGTTATTAAGGATATACAGTGTGTAGTGTAACTAATGAAATATTTTAAAATGTGTTTCTTGTTACAAGTTTTGTTACAATTTAATATATTCCCCATATTTATTAAATCAGACATATCATCAGAACTTTGTGGAGTGTCAAATCTCATTTGCATCCTGATAGCACTGTTGCATGCCACTTGGTAGATGAGGGACCAGTAAGGACCACATATTTTGGCCTATTTGAAAAAAGAGCATATCAGTCTGAGGGTCATATATCTTGGTTTTCTGGAATTTTAATATTTTAATAGTCTGTGTAAAATCTTTAATCTGGCGATAACCATAAAATGTCCGGATGCAGTTTAAATATAGCAGTTTGTCTCCTCAAGGCTGGACTTCTGCAATGCTCTCCTAATTGGGACTTCTGGAAAAAGCCTCCAAAATATATTCAATATATTCAAAACTGCGCTGCTAGGATCCTTATGCGAGCACGTAAATATGATCATATTACGCCCATCCTTAAATCTCTTCGTTGACTGCCTGTTTCATTCAGAATTGAATACAAGGTTGCCCTTCTTACCCACCAGTGCATCTATGGGGATGCCCCTCCCTATCTCCAAGCACTTATCACTTCACATACATCTTCATGAAACCTCCACTCTGTCTCAGGTCATCTTCTGAAACCTCCGAAGACCAAGCTTCATATCATGGGAGATTGGGCTTTTTGCTCGGCGGCACCTAGACTGTGGAATGCTCTCTCTGAGTATCTGAGGATGCCACAGACTGTTGATGATTTTAAATCGGGTCTTAAAACTTACCTATTTATTAGAGCTTTTGAGTTGAAATAATTTGTAGCACTTTGAGATTTGCCTCAAATATAAAGTGCATTATAAATCAAATGTATTATTATTATTATTATTATTATTAAATATTTCCTGAAGCTGTTGAAATGAAGTTATAGTGTTGTTCTGATAATCACCAGACAGATGATGACCTGTAATGAAATGATGGAAGAAGGACCAGAGAGGAAAGACATGTTCATAATTACTGGCATTAGGTCAGGTGATTATCTCTTCCACCCCTCTGCCATTTATCAACGTTAATTTTTCAATGAATAGAATACGTTGGCTTTTTTCAGGGATCGGACGGGACAGGCTGCCCTTCAGTCCCATGGGTGAGTACTGGGTGCCCATGATCCTGTCACCAGTTTACTAGAGTGGAACCTCGGATTGCGAGTAACGTAGTTTACAAGTGTTTCGCAAACCGAGCAAAGATTTTTAATAAACTCTGCTCTGTCGCGATTTTTTTAAGGTAAGGTGCTGGTTCATTTGTTTTGTTTTTGTTTTTGTTTTTTTACTTTACAGCAGTGATTCCCTTAGTATGCGCTCACACCAGGTCAGAGAGATTTATTTTTTCCCTGTTAAAATTATGTTTCCATTTGTTTGTGTGTTTGTTGTGAAACTAAAAAGTGATTCCTTTAGTATGCGCTCATGCCAGTGTCAGAGATTTCTTTTTCCTGTTAAAACGGTGTTTCCGTGTTTATGTGTGTGTTCGTTTGTTGTGAAACTTAAGTGATTCTGTTAGTATGCTCTCATGCCAGTCTCGCTTTTTTCCGGTGTTTCTGCTGAGTTTATGCATTTGTTGTGAAACCTAAAACGTGAGTCCGTTAATATACGCTCATGCCAGTCTCAGAGAGATTCCTTTTTTCCCTGTTAAAACGGTGTTTCCGTTGTGTGTGTGTGTGTGTGTGTGTGTGTGTGTGTGTGTGTGTGTGTGTGTGTGTGTGTTTGTTGTGAATCTTAAAAAGTCAGGTGGGGAGAGGGAGGAGGAGTGTTACTGTGTAAATCGAGGTGAGGGAAGGGGCTAATTCCACTCACACAAACACACACACACACACACGGCGCCTGCGTGCACCAACGGAAACACTTATCTGTCAGGATTTATTTGTACTTTTTTTAAAGGTAAAGTGCAGATTAATTTGTTTTATTCTCCTTTTATAGATTGTATTAATTATTTTTATGTATTTCTTTTTTGGGGCTGTGGAATGAATAATTTGAGTTTTCATTATTTCTTATGGGAAATGATGATTTGGTTTACGAGTGTTTTGGAACATGAGTCCACTTCCGGAACGAATTATGCTTGTAATCCAAGGTTCCACTGTATATACAATTGATAATCAATATTAATGTGTTAATGTTACTTGGTGTTAATGTTATGACTGATGGTGCAAATGCTGAAATTAATAGATAGAAAAAACACTGTACTTTAACAGACCAAATTAGCAAAAATGTTTTATTATGTTTATAGTCATAAATACATATTATGCAGTATACATGCATGTTGGATTTAATTAAACATAAGGCACAGAAATAACAAGTGTCGAAAAATACAAGTAAACACAGTGATCAATATTTACAAAAAATGGCAAAACTCTTTAAAGTGCTCTTGTTACAGTGAATCCCTGTTAATTTACACAGTACATGCTCTTGCATAGGAATATAAATAGTGTCCTTTTGGTGCAGTTTTATCTTTTAGCGATCTGATCAGTCATCCAGTCCAGTCCCTCACATAAACCTGATCCGTTTATCGCACAAGTCGACTGGACATACCACTGAGAGGAAAGCAAAGAAAGAAAGAGATAGTTTGAGTTTTTTTTTTTATTAGAATGATCAACATTACAGTTAAATCTGAAAACATTCTCATCATTATGATCTACTCACAGGTCTTCCTTTCATCATGTGCATTCCTAGTTTCTCGGTCAACTCGTGGACTGGCATCGCGTTGGGCAAATCCTGTTTGTTAGCAAGAACCAACACAGCGGCGTCCCTCAGTGCATCGTCCTCAAGCTAAAGAGAAAGGAATCAAAGCTGTCATTATTTTATTTCTTTTATTTCTGTAGCATGCTGGAAGTAAAGAATGAAGCATGGATGTACCATGTTCTGCAGCTCCAAAGCGGCTTCCTGGATGCGCTCACGGTCGCTGCTGTCCACCACAAAGATGAGGCCCTGCAGCAACACACAACATATGATACTCATTTCCCAAACTTAATGCCAGATTCATTACACCTTAAAAGCAGACAGTATATAAAGTGTAGTGTAGATTAAGGTTGGATTATAAACTCACCATGGTGTTCTGAAAGTAGTGTCTCCAGAGGCGTCTGATGACGTCCTGCCCTCCGACGTCCCACACGGTGAAGGAGATGTTCTTGTAGTCAACCGTCTCGACATTAAAGCCTGCGAACATTCAGGTGTCTGATAATGTATGGCTGATTTATGGAAATAATTTTAATATACTTCGGTTTCTGATCGTCTCTGCATCATAAATATCAAACAGGGAATGTGGGAAAGACTATCATCCTAAGATCATCTAATTAGCATGTACAGGAAAGAAAAACTGATGTTTATAGTTCTTTTTTACTCGTCTTACCAAGAGTGGGAATGGTGGTGACGACTTCCCCCAGTTTGAGTTTGTACAGGACAGTAGTCTTTCCAGCTGCATCCAGACCAACTAGAAGGAGAAACATCAGTTGAAATAATTTCATTTCAGAGACGGCTTTATTTTACATTATGCATGATGAAGTGTGGTGTTATTTAAAAAAAAAAAAATCAACTACAGCATGTTTTGATGAAGCCTGGCATAAAACTTGAGTGAATGTAAAGATGAGTAAAAGTAGAGTCAAATATTACTCAAGTAAAAGCAGAAGTCCTACATTTATATATCTTAAAAAAAATACAAAAACTACTCAGCTTCAAATTTACTCAAATTTCAAAAGTAGTGAGCTTGTATATCATTAAAAATTCTCTCTCTCTCTCTTTTTACTCACCCATCAGTAACCTGACTGTCCTCTTCTCAATCAGACGAGACAGGATGGAGGCAAAAAAGTTTCCCATAATGAAGAAAATTAAGGACGAAATGAATAAAAAGAAAGAAGTTCTGATGGATTAAGACTCCGGAGCTTTAGTGTCTAATAGCGCTCTCTCTCTCTCTCTCTCTCTCTCTCTCTCTCTCTCTCTCAGTGTAGTGAGTAAATCGCCGGACTCCCGGGTTATATAGGGAGCAGCGCGCGCGTACTTTCGCTTTGAGCTGCTGACACGCGCGCGCTTCCAACGCAAACACAGACACAGCAGGTAGGTTTCACGGCAGGCAAGTCCAACGCGTTCCAAATGACGTCACTTCCTGTACGTCTGTATGTACAGTATATACCCGCGCGCGCGCACACACACACAAAAAAAATTATAATAATAATTTTATTAAAATTTAAACTATCATCACAAAGTTTAGTTTAAGATTTATTTCAGCAATTAAAAAAGTGAAATATTTCAAGTGTTTATGTCTTATAAGTTTGGAGATTATGGCTTACGGCTAATTAAAAAAACTAATTAAGTAAGTCAGAAAATGTACATATTATTTATGACCAATATATAAAAAAATATTTTCATACACAGAAATGTTGGAAAATTATGAACATGCTCTTAATATCACTGGTGGCTCATACAGTTAAGGCTGTGTGTTACTGGTTGGAAGGTCAGAAGGTTCGAGCCCCAGCACCGCCAAGATGCCACTTGAAGCTCAGTTGAGCCCTTGGCCAAGGCCCATAACCTTATCTACTTCAGGGGCGCTACAGTATGTCCTGACTGACTCTGCCCTCTGACCCCAGCTTCCTAACTGGGATATGTGAAAAAATAAGTTCACTGTGCTGTAAGGTACGTGTGACAAATAATTTACTATTATTATTATTATTATTATTATTATTATTATTATTAATACTTGGTTGGGACTCACTTTACTGCAGCAATGTGGTAAAAGGTAGGCAGTATATAGGTATATACAGTAGGTACAGTATATATAATATAATGTAGATTAAGGTTGGGTTAGAAACTCATCTCATAATGCTCTCCTCTTTATTAAAAATATCAAACAGGGAATGTGGGGAAGACTAGCATCCTAAGATAATCTAATTAGCATGTAATAGTTCTTTATTACATTTATTTATAGTTCTTTTTTACTTGTCTTACCAAGAGTGGGACTGGTGGTGACGACTTCCCCCAGTTTGAGTTTGTACAGTAGACATTCCCCCTGCATCCAGACCAACTAGAAGGAGAAAAATCTGTTGAAATACTTTAATTTCAGAGGCGACTTCATTTTCAACTACACATTGCTTGATGAGGCACGGTGTTATTGGGGGGAAAAAAAGAAGAACTACATACTGTTTTGATGAAGCCTGGCATTAAACCTGAGTAAATGTAAAAATGACTAATAGTACGGAAAAATACTCAGATTCAGATTTACTAAAGTTTCAAAAGTAGTGAGCTTGTATTCGCTGCTTTCTGACTATGAGCATGCTTTTGCCGCTGTCTGCAACCAGCTCTGCTTCTGACTGCAAACATGTGTATTTTATCTTACATAACAATGTAGTTTATATTTCTATATTTATATACTATACTTATGTTGGAACGCAGGGATGGGAATCACCAGGGAACACCCGATATGATATTATCACAATAACTGACTCAATTTGTATCTGTATTGTCCAAGTATCACGATTTTTAAATATCCAATTCGATATAAAATTCAATATATCGTGATACTTGGACAATTCACATCCGTATTGTCAAAGCTTAGAAATAAGGCACAAGAAAATAACAGGAAAAAAATGATACAGTATATCAGTGTAGTGAGTATCTGCACTATCCGGGTTGTCTCCACGCTCTTCCAACACAAACACACACACACAGCAGGGAAGTTTCATGGCAGGTAAGTCCAAGCTACTTCCACACACACACACACACACACACACACACACACACACACACACACTAGTTTTATTTATTTATACATTAGACACAATAATAGATAAAATGTTAATCACACACACACACACACACACACACACACACACACACACACACAAATATCACAAATATCATACCGTTTACTGTTTATGTGACAAATAAAATGTTAATATATATAACATATATTTGTTAACATATATTTGTCACATAAACAATAAACGGTATGATATGCACTGAAATACTTCAACAACTGATTGTGACTGTCACACCTGTGCCACCGCAGTCTCGGTGAATAAGATCTGGCTCACCGGATTACTGAGACGCCACTGTCTCCCCCTAGTGTGTCTAAACGTGTCTATGTTTCACATTACCACTAAATCAAGTTCACCTGTGTCTTCCCCGTGAGTCTTCCTATTTATACCAGCCGGTCCCATCGCCCTTTGTCTGTTCACTGTTGTTCACATCTATGTTGTGCGCGCGCGCGCTTGTGCCGTCACGTGGTTCGTGCTGCAGAACGTTCGTGCCGTAGCTGCAGAGCGGGACAATCACCTGTTCCGCGGTCAAGTTCATGACCGAGAGACTCTTTGCGTTTTTTTGTTGTTTTCACCCCTGTCGGAGAGACTGTGAAACCTCCGGGATTACGTCCGCGTGCCCGCCTGCAGCTCATTTGTTTGTTAATTCTTTTTTTTTTTTTTGTTTGTTTCTTGTTTGACTTTTTTTTTTTTTACTCTTAAACGTGAAAGTAAAGAAAAAAGAAATAAAAAAATATTCTAATATTCTAAGAGCACCCTGCATCTGCGTCCACCTTTTCTAGCAAACATGACCGTGACCTGAAATGGAAAGATGAGATAGAATAAGATACAAAGATAGATAAATTTCATTGCAATAAGAGAAGAAAAAAACGTGCTAAAATGAATGTGAAGTATATAATTTACAAATTAACAGATAAGACAGTTACAATAAAATTAAAAATAGAAATATATAAAATGTATACTAGGTATTTTTATTCAATGCAAAAGGGTATAAGAGGGAAAAGCTTATATATACAACTGTATCCTTTAAATCTAAAAAGAAAAAAAAATCAAGCACAGCTATTATCACAATTTTTTTGTAAGATTGTACAGTGGTCCAACAAGCCCAATTATAAATTAAAAAATGTGCTCAAGTTAAGCTATTACGTTGGATTTATGCCATGAATAAGCAGACATGCATTTTGAACAGTTATTCCATTTCCGTTGTGAGTTCATGAGCTATATGAGCACCATTCATCTATATTCGGCTTCACTTCAATGTATTATCATGACCACTTTCAGGTTATCCAAAACATATCTGGAAAAGATAAGAGATCAAATCTCTGGTTGCTGTGTCCCCACCTCCAGGTATTCTTCTGTATATTACAATAAACATTGCCTTGATATAATTCTTTTACAGGAACCTTGTCTTATATTGTGCTTTGCTGCAGGGCCTCATCTCTGCGGTGGACAACAGTGACTGTGAGCACATCTAGGAAGCTGAATTGGAGCTGTAGATGATAGTAAATCCTATCCTTCATTCTGTTCATGATGTGTACTTTGCATTTACATTCATCTTTGCATAAAATTAGTTTTTGCTCTGGATTTGCTCCGTTTGTGTTGATAGTGAAAACTTTCTACAGGAGAGTTGATGCTCTACATGTCACCAGTTTATCACCAGTGTTTCAGATAACAAACCATCAATGTCTTCATGAGGAAAATAAAATCAGACTGGATTTACACAACCTTTAGAATGATCTTTTGTTCATAGTATTCATGTTGAATTCATATTGAATAGTATTGACTATGTGGTAGATTTTAAACAACATTTAGAGAAAGCTATCAAAGACAAAATGACTTTTCAAATGTAGAGACAGAACCTGGGAAGGCAGAGTTTTACATTGTCATGGTGTATCCATGACACCTGGTTTTGTTAAACAAATAGAGTGTATGTAAAAAAACTAAAAGAAAAAGGGCATACCAATATGCACAAGTAGCAAAGACATTCTAGCTTAGCAGAGCAAGCTGTCAGAAACTCCAATCATACACTTTCAATAAAATATTATTCTTAATATTTTGCAATTGTAAAAATACATAGTATAATAATACAATAAAAAAAACACATAATAAATTGCAAAAGTGCTCATCATACATTCAATTACTTCAAGTAAATACACAGTTCATGTTTACAGTATACATACGGATATAAATTGTGCACTTTTTATGCACTCAATTGAAAATAAAGATTAAGTATTTAAGTCAATCAGCCACAACATTAACACAACCGCCAGGTGAATTAAATAACGTTGATTATCAATTATATACCAGTAAAATGGTGACAGGATCATGGGAACCCAAAGCTCATCTGTAGCTGTGGGGTCAAAAGGCCAACCCGTCAAGTCTGATCCAACAGGAACACCAACAGAGAACAAATTGTTAAAAAAAGACAATGCTGGCTATGATAGAAAGGTATCAGAACACTCACAGTCTACTGTGTATGGAGATTTTCAATTCAATTCAATTCAATTTTATTTCTATAGCGCTTTTAACAATGGTCATTGTCTCAAAGCAGCTTCACAGAAATGAAAAGAAGACTTATGGAAATGTATATATGTGTAAGAAAAATGTGACTAGATAATGAGATTGTCCCTGATGAGCAAGCCAAGGGTGACGGCGACAGTGGCAAGGAAAAACTCCCTGAGATGGCAACAGGAAGAAACCTTGAGAGGAACCAGACTCAACAGGGAACCCATCCTCATCTGGGTGATAACAGATAACATAAATTGTATAACATCATGTGTGTTATGCAGATGAAAGTTCCATAAACAGAAGTTAATTTAAATTAACACAAAGTCCAGTTCAGCACAGGGATGAGTCAGCAGGTGCAGAGGGCAGATGGGGGTCTGGATCACTGGGAGCTCAGGAGCAGCATGTGTAGATCCAAACCAAAATGAAGAAGAATCCAGCTGGAGTTGGTCCTTCTCTGGATGCCTCTGGGTCAAAGCAGGGTCGGCCTCTGTCTACTGAAGCTGGCACGATCTCCAGATGCCTCGGGATGGGTGGAAAAATAAAGAGCAGGTGAAAAGAATTAGCGTGGTTGCCATTCAGGATAGATGTACTGGAGTATCAGGTAAAGAAATTAATTATGTGTACGCCAGATTAAAGAGATGCGTCTTGAGTCTACTTTGAAATTGGGAAACTGTGTCTGAGCCCCGAACACTGTCAGGAAGGCTATTCCAAAGTTTTGGAGCTAAATATGAAAAGGCCCTACCTCCTTTTGTAGATTTTGATATTCTGGGAACTACCAGTAGTCCGGAGTTTTCTGATCTTAAGGAGCGTCCTGGATTGTAACGTATCAGAAGACTGGTTAGGTATGTGGGAGCTAGACCGTTTAGAGCCTTGTACGTAAGTAATGCTATTTTGTAATTAATTCTAAACTGAACAGGTAGCCAGTGCAAGGATGATAATATTGGGGTTATATGATCATATTTTCTGGATCTAGTGAGAACCCTGGCGGCTGCATTTTGGACTAACTGTAGCTTGTTAATTGAGGATGCAGGACAGCCACCCAGTAATGCATTACAGTAGTCCAGTCTGGAGGTCATGAATGCATGAACCAGCTTTTCTGCATCAGATACAGATAAAATGTTCCTAAGCTTGGCAATATTTCTAAGGTGGAAAAAGGCTGTTTTTGTGATGTTGGAGATATGATTTTCAAAGGATAAGTTACTGTCTAATATCACACCCAGGTCTTTCACTGTCGAGCTGGTGGTAACAGAACATCCTTCTAAACGCAGGCTGAATTGTGAGAGCTGGTGTGTACTGGTTTTTGGGCCAATAAGTAATATCTCTGTCTTATCTGAATTTAGTAAAAGAAAATTATCGGTCATCCAGTTTTTTATATCTTGAATACACTCAGTTAGTCTAGACAATTTGGGTATTTCATCTGGTTTTGTGGAAATGTATAACTGAGTATCATCAGCATAACAATGGAAACTAATCCCATGTCTTCTGATGATGTTACCCAAGGGAAGCATGTATATTGAGAACAACAGAGGTCCTAAAACTGACCCTTGTGGCACCCCATATTTCACTGGCATTACACCAGACTGTTCTCCATTCATTTCTACAAAATGGAATCGATCAGACAGGTAGGATCTAAACCATTTTAACGCCTGTCCCTGAATACCAATGTGATTTTGTAAGCGATCTATTAGAATATCATGATCTATAGTGTCGAATGCAGCACTAAGATCAAGTAAGACAAGAATTGAGATGCAGCCTTGGTCTGAAGCTAAAAACAAGTCATTTGCAATTTTAACTAGTGCAGTTTCTGTACCATGATGGGGCCTGAAACCTGACTGAAATTCCTCGAGGATATCGTTTTCCTGCAAGAATGTGCATATTTGGGCTGATACTATCTTTTCTAATATCTTTGATATAAACGGAAGGTTTGAAATCGGTCTGTAATTTATTATATCATTTGGGTCTAAATTAGATTTTTTAAGAAGAGGCTTAATAACTGCCAACTTGAAAGGTTTAGGGACATGACCTAGACATAATGAAGAGTTGATAATATTTAGAAGTGGCGCTCCGGCTATACTTATCACTTTTTTTAAAAGTCTAGTTGGGATTGGATCCAACAAGCATGTTGTTGATTTAGCCGAGGTGATAAGTTTGTACAGCTCTTCCTGTCCTACACCTGTAAAGCTCTGAAAATCAAATTGTGAAGCTTTAGACTGGACTGGATCATGAGATGTTAGAGGTTGAATTTCCATTATTTTCTTCCTGATACTATCAATCTTTTCATTGAAGAAGTTCATGAAGTCTTCACTTCTAAGCTGTGATGGGATACTCCCTGCAGGCATCTTAGGATTTGTTAGGCTAGCCACTGTACTAAATAGGAACCTGGGATTGTTTTGGTTTCTTGCTATGAGTTGGCTCAGATGCTCGGCCCTAGCCGCTTTTAGAGCCCGTCTATAGCTGCACATACTACCTTTATACGCGATTCTAAAAACTTCTAATTTAGTTTTTCTCCATTTTCGCTCGTGGTTACGGGTTGCTCTCTTTAGGGCGCGAGTATGACTGTTGTACCATGGTGCAAGTGTTTTATCTCTGACTTTTTTTAATCTGATGGGAGCAACAGTGTCTAATGTACTGGTAAAAATAGTGCCCATGCTGCTAGTCACTTCATCTAGATCGTCTGCACTTAGGGGTCTGATAAGAAATTGGGACAGATCCGGCAGATTACTTGTGAATTTGTCTTTAGTAGTCGGATTAATATTTCTACTGAATTGATAACGTGGGGAGGCACAGCTACGTTGTTCTACAGGTAGAGTATATACTAAGAGATGATGATCTGTGATATCATCACTTTGAGGTAGAATGTCTATATTAGAGACATCTATACCATGGGATATAATTAAATCTAGCGTATGATTAAAGCGATGAGTTGGTCTATTTATATTTTGTTTAACCCCAAAGGAATTTAGCAAATCTATAAATGCGAGTGCTGAAGTGTTGTTAGCATCGTCTACATGAATGTTAAAGTCTCCTACTATCAGCACTTTGTCAGAGTTAACCAATAGGTCTGATAGCAGATGTCCAAACTCTTTAAGAAAATCGACATATGGCCCTGGGGGTCTGTACACGGTGGCCAGAACGAAGTGTTGCAAGGGTTTATTATGTATTTCGCTGAGTGCAACATTAATGATAAGCACTTCAAACGAGTTGAACTTGGGCCTTGTTTTCTGGGTAACAGTGAGAACATCACTGTAGATAGTTGCGACACCACCACCACGACCAGTTTGACGGGGTTCGTGCTTATAGAAATATCCTGACGGAGTAGACTCATTTAAACCAATATATTCATTTGGTCTGAGCCAGGTTTCAGTAAGGCAGAGTGCGTCAAGGCAGCAATCTGAGATAATTTCATTAACAATCAGTGCTTTAGGCGCAAGGGATCTGATGTTGAGAAGCCCAAACTTTAGAGGTATATTGTGATTACTTACTTGGCCTTTTTCTGGTTTTATAGTTATTAGATTGTTTCGAGCAATTTTAACAAATTTATTCTTGACAAGCAAAGAGTTGTTGAGGCAAAGGTGTTGATCCGGCGTCCAAATTCTCCAGACATCAATCCGGCCGAGCATCCATGGAATACACCGGACAAACCTTTCCAATCCATAGAGGCCCCATTGCTGCGTGGGACCATTCAAGACTGTTTAATGCATCAATAAAGGCACCTACAGACTTCAAATCATCACAGTGGCATAGCCTCAAATTTCCCTATTTTACATATGAAGATCCCTTTGCCAAAGTGACACCCCATCAATCCTAAACATCAATGGAAAACCAGCTTATACCGACTGCGAGGGCTTTGATGCAGAGGAGAGATGATGTGTTCCAGTCCATCATCTACTGCCAATAATTCCATGCTCACCATTCAAATTGTCTATAGGTAAAAGGTCTAGGTCAAGGCGCAGGAAGAACAGCGCTCTCGAAGATAGTGCTTTTGTGTAGATGATTCTGCCACGTCTACACCAGACTCTACGTTAAAATCCAATCAATGTATGAATATGAAGGTAAACCTAAAAGTAAAGGAGCTATAAAGCAAAAGACAACGCATGTGGCCCTTCTCACAGTAGCTAGATTTTCAATATCACATAACAATGGCAGCTGGAAGGGATATGGATGGGATATAATAGGCTGCAAGTGAACCTTTTTTCCTGAAGTTGTTGTGTTGGATTTGGATTTGAGCATCTTTGACAAGTGTCATGCACACTCGTAACACGACCGGCACTAGGACCTGGAAGTAGTACGGTCGGGTTTCCAGGAAGCATAAAAGGAGACAAAATGGCGCTTCACATTGCTCAGTCATTGAGTTCGCCCATGCCTTTGCTGACGCTACGCCGACTATTCTGTGAGTACTCACCGATTCTGGTTGCTTCTTTGATTGAGTGTGTGTTGCTAGAACGCGGGTTTATTTGTGTAGATCCTTGCTCTTTGTGTAAGAGAGTTCTTAGACTAATCGCGTGGTTATCCTGCCTATTCGTGCTGCTTCCGCGTTTGGGTTTACCATCCACGCTACACGGGCTAACTGCTAAGGCTTTTCAGTTTATCCTTCGGTTGCTCGTGACAGAATGACTGAGCCAAAAGCAGTAAACCCAGCGGAGTTTGCTCGCCTCTGTGATGTGGTTGACCAACATGCCAAACTGATCAATAAGCTCTGTGGTGAAGTCGCGTCTCTCCAAAGGGACCTCCAAGACGTCGCGGCCTTGCGCCGCGAGGTGGCGGAGTTACGGCAGGAGAACGCGACCCTCCGCGGGGTGGCTGCTCAGTCGGCTGTTGCCACGCCCGTCGCAGCGGCTGCAGCGCCGCACCCCTCCTCTTCTGATGTTTTCATAGCTCTACCGGATAAGTGGGATGGCACAGATGGGAAATGCAGCGTTTTTCTAACCGCATTGGATCTTGTGTTTGAGTTCAATTCCACCAGATACTCCACAGACCGACTGCGCGTTGCGCTTCTCGTCTCGTTGCTATCCGGGCAGGCAGCTGAGTGGGCCACGGCGGTTCTCCGATCAGATTCAGACACTGCTTATTCATATGGAGAATTCACCCGTCAACTAAAGCTAACATTTGAACATCCTGCTGCTGAGGTGGAGACCGATATGAAATTGTACCATCTGCGGCAGGGAGGGTCGTCCGTGAGTCGCTACACCGCGGATTTCCGTACTCTCGCCGTGCAGACCACCTGGGGAGACGCCGCCCTCCGGACGGCCTACTACGAGGGACTGGCTTCACGCATAAAAGATGAACTCGCCGGACGGGAGATTCCGACCACACTGGAGGGACTGATTCAGCTCGCTCTCCGGATTGACCAGCGCCTGCTCTCCCGTCCGAGGCCAGCCCCCCGGACCCTGCCGCCCATCACGCCACCTTTTTCACACGCCACATCCCGACCACCAGCCTTCACCACCACCGCTATGGCACCCACCGGATCTCCACCTCCCGCCGTGGTTGACACCGGAGCCGGGGAACCCATGCAATTAGGACGCGCCTCCTTGAACGCTGCTGAGCGAGAACGACGCTTCAGGGAGAGACTTTGTGCCTATTGTGGGTCAGGAGCGCACCATAGAGCCATCTGCCCTCTTCGCCCGGGAAACGCCCAGGCCCGGTGAACCATGGAAGCAGTTCACCGGGCTCCCTCCATCTCTCCGCCACCACGCCCAGCGTCTCTCGTCTCACGGTTCAGGTACACCTCCAATTTGGCCACAAACGAGTCAAAAGTTCTGCGTTCATCGACTCCGGTGCCGCTGGAAACTTTATTGACTCTTCATATGCCAAAAGATTGGGGTTGGAGACTGAAGCGTTATCCCAGCCAGTTCGGATTACATCTGTCGACGGTCGGCCCCTTTCCTCCAGCCCCATCATCGCCCAGACTCGACCCATAACCCTCGTCATCGACCAACACCAGGAAACAGTCCGATTTCACCTCACCTCCATCTCCTCTCCACCCATCATCCTCGGACACCCCTGGCTTCTGCAGCATGACCCTCTCATCTCATGGTCTCAGAACCGGATCCTCCAATGGGGGCCGACCTGTCTCGAACTCTGCCTGCGGGCACCGGCTGGGACGTGCTCTAGGGAGTCTGAGGCCCCTGATGTCGACACCAACGCTATCCCTGAGGCTTATCGGGACCTGGCTGAAGTCTTCTGCAAAAGACGTGCCACTCACCTACCTCCTCATCGGCCCTACGACCTGGCCATTGAACTTCAGCCAGGTTCTGTTCCCCCCCGCGGCCACCTGTACTCTCTCTCCACCACTGAGACGCGGGCGATGGAGGAGTATGTATCCTCAGCTCTCCGCCAAGGCACCATACGACCCTCCTCCTCGCCCGCCGCCGCGGGATTCTTCTTTGTAAAGAAGAAATTCGGCGAACTACGTCCTTGTGTCGACTATCGGGGGCTCAACAACATCACCATAAAAAACCGACACCCATTGCCTCTTACCAACTCTGCCCTGGACGCCCTCTCTGGTGCCACCATTTTTACAAAGTTGGACCTCCGGAGCGCCTACAACTTGGTGCGTATCAGAGAGGGCGATGAGTGGAAGACGGCATTCATCACCCCCACTGGACATTACGAGAGTTTAGTCATTCCATTTGGTCTCTGTAATGCACCAGCAGCTTTCCAACGTTTCATCAATGACGTTCTCCGTGACATGTTGGGCCGATGGGTATTTGTCTACCTGGATGATATCCTTATCTACTCTCGTTCCGTTGAAGAACATGTTCAACACGTCAGAGCGGTTCTTAAGAGACTGCTCGCTCACCAGCTGTACTGTAAGTTGGAGAAGTGCGCTTTTCACGAGCGCTCCACCACGTTCCTGGGCTTTGTCATCTCGTCCCAGGGTGTGGCCATGGACCCACAGAAGCTAGAAGTTGTACGTCATTGGCCCCTACCCAAGACTCTCAGACAACTTCAACGGTTTCTCGGGTTTGCGAACTTCTATCGTCGCTTTATCCGGGACTACAGTACGGTTGCAGCACCATTAACCGCTCTGACTCGGCCATCATCTCATCACTTCCAACTCAACTCTACCGCCATCTCTGCCTTCCACGAGCTCTGCCGTCAATTCACCACCGCCCCGATTCTTCTCCATCCAGATGCAAACAAACCGTTCGTTGTGGAGGTGGATGCTTCGGATGTGGGCGCCGGGGCTGTTCTCTCCCAACGAGGTCCAGACCAGAAGCTACGCCCTTGTAGTTTCTTCTCCAAAAAATTTGACCCCACTCAGCAGCGATACGGGGTAGGGGACCGCGAGCTGCTGGCCATAAAGTGGGCATTGGAGGAATGGCGACACTGGCTCCAGGGCGCCAGGGAGCCGTTTATCGTCTGGACCGACCACCAGAATCTCATCACCATCCGGAATCTCAAACAGCTAAATCCAAGGCAGGCGCGGTGGGCTCTGTTCTTTGAAAATTATGATTTCCACCTATCATACCGCCCGGGGTCGAAGAACACCAAGGCTGACGCCCTCTCCCGACAGCACGAGGAAGACGCCCCCCGGGCGGACCCCGCGCCTGTTCTTCCCTCCTCCAAGATCATCGCCCCACTACGCTGGGAACTGGAGACGAGGGTTCGCCAAGCACAAGCCGCAGAGAACGAACCGGCAGGTGTGCCGCCTGGACGACTCTATGTCCCCAAGAACACCCGGACTGAGGTCATCCAATGGGGACATTCCACCCCTCTATCAGGGCACCCAGGCACGCAGCGCACCCTACAATACGTGCAGCGTGCCTTCTGGTGGCCATCTATGGCCAAGGACATCGACGAGTTCGTTCAGGCGTGCCCAGTGTGTGCCAGGGCCAAGGACACCAATCAACCAACACCCGGGGAACTCCAACCGCTTCCTGTTCCCCGTCGGCCCTGGACACACATTGCCATCGACTTCATCACGGGCCTGCCGGTCTCCGAAGGGAAAAATGCCATCTTGACCATTGTGGATCGGTTCTCTAAAGCTGTGCACCTGGTGGCCCTCGCCGGACTCCCGTCAGCTAAAAGGACAGCCGAGCTGATTTTAGAGCACGTAGTCCGTCTGCATGGGTTCCCCAAGGACATCGTCTCGGACAGGGGGCCCCAGTTCACTGCATGGTTCTGGAAGGCCTTCTGCCGTCTGATCAATTCCACCTGCAGTCTCTCATCAGGTTACCATCCTCAGACTAATGGTCAGACGGAACGGACCAACCAACAACTGGAGCGCTACCTGAGATGCTTCGTCGCCAACCGTCAGCGCTCCTGGGCCCGCTACCTCATCTGGGCTGAACTTTCCCATAACCTCCATGTTTCCTCTGCCACCAAGTTAAGTCCCTTTGAGGTATGCCAGGGTTTCCAACCTCTGATGTTCGAACATCAAGAACCGGAGGTTGAGATACCCGCGGCCCAACAGTTGGTCCGCAGGTGTCGACGGTCGTGGATTCTAGCCAAGGAAGCAATCCAACGTGCTAACACCCGTTACACCATGCAACATCGCCGTCGACACCCTCCGGGACGATTGTACCACGTAGGTGACAAAGTGTGGCTGTCCACAAAGAACCTGCACCTCCATACAGAATCAAAGAAATTATCACCAAGGTTCATCGGCCCCTACCGCGTCACCCTCTGCATCAACCCTGTCACCTACCGGCTCCAGCTGCCTGCGGCGCTCCGGATCCATCCGGTATTCCATACGTCACAACTCAAACCCTTCACGACGTCACCCATGGTTCCCCCCACCCACCCTGCTCCTCCTCCCCGTATCATTGAGGGTGGTCCCGCCTACACCGTTCGCCGGATCCTTGATTCACGTCCTCGGGGCAGAGGGCTCCAGTACCTCGTCGATTGGGAAGGTTACGGTCCCGAGGAGCGATCTTGGATTCCGGCTCGGTTCGTCTTAGACCCCGAACTCATCCGGGACTACCGTCGTCGGGTATCCTCCACCCCAGGACCGTCGAGAGTCGGTCCTGGACAGGGGGGTACTGTCATGCACACTCGTAACACGACCGGCACTAGGACCTGGAAGTAGTACGGTCGGGTTTCCAGGAAGCATAAAAGGAGACAAAATGGCGCTTCACATTGCTCAGTCATTGAGTTCGCCCATGCCTTTGCTGACGCTACGCCGACTATTCTGTGAGTACTCACCGATTCTGGTTGCTTCTTTGATTGAGTGTGTGTTGCTAGAACGCGGGTTTATTTGTGTAGATCCTTGCTCTTTGTGTAAGAGAGTTCTTAGACTAATCGCGTGGTTATCCTGCCTATTCGTGCTGCTTCCGCGTTTGGGTTTACCATCCACGCTACACGGGCTAACTGCTAAGGCTTTTCAGTTTATCCTTCGGTTGCTCGTGACAACAAGAGCCAAATTGTGATGGTTAGATGACTGCATCAGAGTAACTTTATAAAAAAATTTTAAAAAGCAGCTCTTGTTGGATGTTCCTGGTCTGCATGGGTCAGGACATACCAAAATCAAACCAAGAAAGGAAAACGAATGAACTGTCTATAGCGTAATGGATGGCCAAGGCTCAATGATGCAAATGGAGAGTAAAGGATGGCCTTTGTAGTCCGATCAAATAGAAGAAGTAAATCTGTAGTGTACTGTATATTGATGAAATGGTTAATGCTAGTTCCAATAGAAAGGTTAAGTACACACAGTGTACGGTGGCAGAACCTAGTAGGTGTGACCTACTCAATATTGGGGGGGGGGGGAGGGGGGGGCTGTGGGTTATAATGTTATGGCTGATTGTGGTATGCTGTATTTATAGTTCTGTGATTTATTTATTATTTATTTATTTTTGCATATTTGTCACACTTAAATAATTAAGATCATTTTCACAGCACTATCCATACAGCATACACCGATCGGCAATAATATTTTGCCACCATAACAGTGAAGCACTGTGTGTCCTAAACAACTGTATTACAACCAGCATTAGCCTTATCCTCAATTAGATTTTTCATGGCACAGTATGTGTTTAATTGTAATAGAGAACCTGATTGGTCGGCGGGAAGTGATGTCATTTGGAACGCGTTGGATTTACCTGGAGAAAACCTTCCTGCGCGGCTTGTGCGCGCGCGCCTCGGTGTGAGCTGGAAGCGCGAGCGTGTCCGTGTTTCCGTGTTTTCAAAGCGAAAGCAAGCGCGCGGCTCCCTATATAAACAGCGCAGAGCAGCTCTTTCCTCACACACCGTTAAAGGGTATCTAAAGTAGAACAGAGCTCTTGACTGCCTTCACTTCTGCTTCTAACATGGGTCTTTTCTTCTCCTCTCTCTTCTCTCGTTTTCTAGAGAAAAAGCAGATGAGAATACTGATGGGTGAGTGCATTCAGTGTTGCTTTTTTTGTAAAAAAATAAATAAAATACAATTATATATTGTTATATAGAACTCTGGATTTGTTTAGCTGTATATAACTATGTTTACTTTAATGCATAGCCAAGTATATCTATGTACAAGTTTTACCATTATATAAAAAAAAATAATTAAAAAAATTTCTCCCCTAAGTTGGTCTGGATGCAGCCGGAAAGACTACTGTCCTCTATAAACTCAAACTGGGTGAAATCGTCACAACTATTCCTACTATTGGTAAGACGGTTGTTATGAGTATGTAACTGTCGTCTAAAGTCATAGGATTAAACCCTTCAATGCCTTTTTTTTTTGTTTTCACACAAAAAAAATTATTTATTTATTTATTTATTTTTACCACAAATCAGGCTTTAACGTCGAGACGGTTGAGTACAAGAACATTTCCTTCACTGTGTGGGATGTAGGAGGACAGAATGTCATTAGACCACTCTGGAGACACTACTATGAGAACACCATGGTAAGTTCATACTCCAACACGATGCTCATCTTCATGTATGTATTATGAATGTAATATAACAAACACCTTCACGTCTGGTTCAGATCAGGGATCGAATCTAATATCTAATGTGTGGTTGCTGTTATCTTGCTTTATCACATGTTCTTCCCTAACAGTATAATAAACATTAGATCAGTGTAATCCATTTAAAGCAACCTGGTATTACGTTGTGTTTCGCTGCAGGGCCTCATCTTTGTGGTGGACAGCAGCGACTATGAACGCATTCAGGAAGCCGCTTTGGAGCTGCAGATGATGGTAAATGAATCCTTCATTATGTTTATAATGTTATCTTGCCATTTATCTTGTGCATTGAAGAAATTCTCTCTTTAGTTTGAGGAAGATGGCCTGAGGGATGCTGTTCTGTTGGTACTTGCAAACAAGCAGGATTTGCCCAATTCAATGCCGGTGCATGAGATGACTGAGAAACTGAGATTACATGCCATGAAGGGAAGATCTGTGAGTAAAAATATATAGATGATAGATTTGTTGAATTGTAATGCTTTTTTAACCATTAGACGAACATGCAAAGAAAATATTTGTTTATTTCTCTCTGTCTCCTTTCTTTTTAGTGGTACGTCCAGTCAACCTGTGCGACAAATGGAACGGGTTTATATGAAGGACTTGACTGGCTTTCTAATCAACTCTCCAAACGATAAAATCTGATTGATTGCACTAAGTAAATATTTTACTGTATTTAAACATGTCAGTAATGTTTACATACAGTAAAATGCACATTATGATACTTTAATGTAGATCTTTTTTTTCTTACAATATATAAGAAACAAAATCTAATATTCTGTGCTATATAATATATAATTTGTTGTTTTATTTGTCCTCATGTTTGACTTTTATAGAGGCTTTTCATTTCAAATATATGGAAATAAAAATATCTATTTTTTGTTAATAATGTAAAATTAATATATAATGCTTAATAATAATAAAAAAATATATCTATTTTTTCAAACATACCTGTAGTCAGAGTACTTTTTGTGATCTATTGGACATTGTATTACATTTAAATGTGTCATTAATGTCAAGTATATTATACAATCATGCTCAAAATGTTTAGCATGTGCTTTTAATTTAATTAATATCATTTGATCACAGCTGGTCTCAGTGTTAGACAAATACAACTTCAGACAAGCAACAACATGTAATGTTTTTATATATTTAACAAAAGATAATCCAAAAAGAATAAAAAATGTGAACAATCCTAAGTACCCACCATAATTCGATAGCTTGTAGATCCACCTACAATAGCAGTAACTTGAAGTAATTGTTTTCTGTATGACTTTATCAGTCTTTCACATTCTTTTGGAGGAATTGTTGTCCATTCTTCTTCACATCATTGCTTTGTGCTTCCATGTTCCATGTTTAGACAAAAAGGCAGAAATTCTTCCAAATTAAGACTACTTGTTCAGTCTTCTTCTAATTGTGCTGTTATGGAATTTACAATTTAATATGCTCAGGCCTACAGAGTCTGTCTCTTGGGTTTTTTTGTATTTCTCTAAGTATTGCACAGTCATACATTGTGGTGAACGTCCGCTCATGGGAAGATTGGCAACTGTCTTGAATGCTTTCCGCTTGTGAATAATCTTCATTACTGTACATTGGTAAACTTCAAATTCATTGGAAATTATTTTATAACACTTTCCAGATTAATTGATTTCAACATTTTCCAACAATTGCTTCTTTAATACCATTGCTTATACCTTTTTTTCTTGACATTATGTTAACACACACCTGAATGCTCCAGACCAGCAAAACTTCAGCTTTTATAGAGATCTACACATCTGCTGATGATCAATTTAGGTTGGCTGCAATTTAGCCTCTTAAATCCTGTGGAAGCAGTAAGAGAGTACTTATTACATGTTTTTTTTTTCCTTTCATTTTTGAAATAATACATAATGGCATAGTGAAAAAAATTTATATGTTGTTGTTTGTCTAAGGTTGTATTTGCCTATGAAGACTGACTATGATCAGATGATTTTTATTAATTTCTTTTGCACAGAAGCACATAAAATTACAAGAGGGGTCACCAACTTTTGAACATGACTGTATACTGTTATATATATATATATATAGTGGAACCTCAGATTGCGAGTAACGTGGTTTACGAGTGTTCCGCAAACCGAGCAAAGAATTTTAAATAAATTTTTAATCGGAAACCGAGCAAGTATTAGTTTACGAGCGCCGAGTATCATGTATCACGCATGTGACTCTTATTTTGACACCGAGCGTCACTCTCTCATCCCCCCCCCCCCCACGTCTTCGCAAACACACAGAAACTCTGCTCGTCTCTTATGCGTGTGCACGCATAATTTGACACCGACACACACACGCACAGACGCTCTTTCGCCTTTTCACCCCCTGCCCGGCTTCACAAACACACAGAAGCTCTGCTCTGTTGCGATTCTTTTCAACGGTAAGGTGCTGGTTCATTAAAAAAAAAAATTTCCCTGTTAAAATGGTGTTTCCGTTGAATGTGTGTGTGTTTGTTGTGAAACTTAAAAAGTGATTCCTTAGGTATGCGCTCATGCCAGTCTCATAGATTTCTTTTTTCCCTGTTAAAACGGTGTTTCCGTGTTTGTGTGTGTCCGTTTCTTGTGAAACTTAAATGATTCCGTTAGTATGCGCTCATGCCAGTCTTGCCTTTTCCGTTAAAACGGTGTTTCCGCTGTGTTTATGCTTTTGTTGTAAAACTTAAAAAGTGATTCCGTTAATATGCGCTCATGCTAGTCTCCTAGAGATTTCTTTTATTTCCTGTTAAAACGGTGTTTCCGTTGTGTGTGTGTGTGTTTGTTGTGAATCTTAAAAAGCGAGGTGGGGAGAGGGAGGAGGAGTGTTACTGTGTAAAACGAGGCGAGGGAAGGAGCTAATTCCACACACACACACACACACACACACACACACACACACACACACACACACACACACACGTCGTCTGCGTGCACCAACGGAAACACTTATCTGTCAGGATTTATTTGTACTTTTTTTAAAGGTACAGTGCAGATTAATTTGTTTTATTTTCTTTTTATAGATTTTTATAGATTTATAGACCATTGGTGAAGTGATGAATGGCTTGAGCTGGGAGGTGTGGAATACCGGATGGATTCGGAGCGCCGCAGGCAGCTGGAGCCGGTGGAGCAGGATTGATACGGAGGGTGATGCGGTATGGACCGATGAACCTGGGTGATAGCTTCTTGGCTTCTGTGTGAAGGTGAAGGTTTTTGGTTGAAAGACATACTCTGTCACCTACATTGTACAAACGTCCCCAACAGATGTTGAATGGCGTACTGGTTGTTGGCCTGCTGGATGGCGGCGTTCGCCTGACTCCACAGTCGTTGACACCAATGAACCAACTGTTGGGTCGACGGCACCTCAACCTCCGGTTCTTGATGATCGAACATCGAAGGTTGGAAACCGTGGTATACCTCAAACGGACTGAGATTGGTGGCTGAAGAGACATGGAGATTATGAGATAACTCAGCCCATAGGAGGTAGCGGGCCCAGGAGCGCTGGTGATCAGCAACAAAGCATCTCAGGTAACGCTTCGTCTGACCCTCCCCTACCCCGTATCGCTGCTGATGTAGCTTCTGGTCTGGACCTCGTTGGGAGAGAACAGCCCCGGCACCCACATCCGAAGCGTCCACCTCCACAACAAATGGTTTACTTGCGTCGGGGTGCAGTAGAATTGGGGCGTTGGTGAATCGGTGGCATAGGTCATGAAAGGTGGTGATGGCGGCGGGATTGAGGCTGAAGTGATGAGAAGAGGGTCGAGTCAGGACGGTTAAAGGGGCGGCACCCGTACTGTAGTCCCGGATAAAGCAACAATAAAAGTTTGCAAACCCGAGAAACTGTTGAAGTTGCTTGAGGGTCTTGGGTAGGGGCCAGTGACGCACAACTTCCAGTTTCTGCGGGTCCATGGCCACACCCTGGGGCGAGATGACAAAACCCAGGAACGTGGTGGAGCGCACGTGAAAGGCGCATTTTTCCAACTTACAGTATAATTGGTGGGCGAGTAATCTCTTAAGGACCGCTCTGACGTGCTGGGTGTGTTCCTTGGCTGTGCGTGAATAAACTAGGATATCGTCCAGGTAAACGAACACCCACCGGCCTAGCATGTCCCTGAGGACATCGTTGATGAACTGTTGGAAGGCGGCGGGTGCGTTGCAGAGTCCGAATGGGTCCAGAGCTCTCATAGTGTCCAGTAGGGGTGATGAAAGCTGTCTTCCACTCATCGCCCTCTCTGATGCGCACCAAGTTGTAGGCGCTCCGGAGGTCCAACTTTGTGAAGATGCTGGCGCCAGAGAGGGCATCCAGGACTGAGTTGGTAAGAGGCAACGGGTGTCTGTTCTTCATGGTGATGTTATTAAGCCCCCCATAATCGACACAGGGATGGAAGTCGCCCCCTTTCTTCTTCACATAGACACCCCGCTTTGGCAGGCAAGGAGGAGGGCCGGATGGTGCCGTGACGAAGGGCGTCCGAAACATATCTCTCCATTGCCTGCGTCTCGGCGGCAGAGAGGGAGTAAAGATGGCCATGAAGTTTGATCGCCAGATCATAGGGGCGATGAGGAGGAAGATGTGTGGCTCGTCTTTTGCAGAACACTTCAGCCAGGTGTCCATAGGTGACGTGGAGTCAACATCGGGTGCCTCGTACTCCCTAGAACACGTCCCAGCCAGAGCCCCTAGGCAGAGTTCAGTGCAGGTCGGCCCCCACTGCAGGATCCGGTTTTGTGTCCAGGAGATGAGAGGGTCATGTTGGAGCAGCCAGGGGTGTCTGAGGATGATGGGTGACGATGAAATGGAGGTGAGATGGAACTCACGGAGGGTTGCGTTCTCCTGCCGTAGCTCCGCCACCTCGCGGTGCAAAACTGCGACTTCTTGGAGGTCCTTTTGAAGAGACGCGACTTCACCATGGAACTCATTGATCAGATCGGCATGCTGGTCAACCACACCGCAGAGGCAAACAAACTCCGCTGGGTCTACTGCTTTAGGCTCAGTCATTCTGTCACGAGCAACCAAGGAAAGAAGACAACAACCTTAGCAGTTTAACAGACCTTTAACAGACCTGAAGCTACAAAACCTTGAAAAATAAGAGGGAAAAAATAACAGGTAATTGAATCAAAGTTCCATTATATTATATTAGAGCCAGGTCCATAGGTTTTGGAACAAAGATATGTTTTTTTGCCATTAGAATTGGTGAGTACTCACGATATAATCAGCGAAGCGTAAGCCAAGGCATGGGCGAACTCAATGACTGACCAATGTGAAGCGCCATCTTGTTTCCTTTTATGCTTCCTGAAAGCGTGACCGTCTTACTTCCGGGTCCTCGTGCCGGTGCGAGTGCGCATGACACTTTCAGCTTTAAATCAATGGAGTTGACAAAACTGTAGGATTAAATATTCAGAAAGTACGGCTTTTTTTATTTCACACCACATTCTATTTAATTTTATTTCTTAGCAATGCTTATAAATAATGCAACAAATGACTGATAAGCAGTTGAGTGACCAGATGTGGCCTGTTCTCTTGTTAATCCATGACTAATCAAGACCTGGGCCCGTATTCACAAAGCATCTTAAACCTAAAAGTTGCTCCTAGTAATGAAATTCTAAGAAAAATCGTAGAATTAGGGCATTTTCTTAGAATTTCTTCTTAAATGTAGGATTAAATCTTAGTAAAGATAAAAAATTATTCACAATACATCTTAGCCCTAAAAACAGCTCCTAAGGTAAAATTTGTTAAGAGTGGAGAGGAGGACTTTTAAGAGGCTTAAGAGTTTCTCCAGCAGAGGACAAAATGGCAGAAAGAAGAAATATTCTCCAAACACTGAATGTAAAGCTAAAAGTAAACACTGCTTTTCTGTCCAATTTAGTTTTCTTGTTGCTTTACTTCCTTCCATCTCTCTTGGAATGTTGGCTACAGACCATTCAAAAGTGCAAATTAAACAGACTGT
Organism: Clarias magur; assembly: GCA_013621035.1. Lineage (NCBI taxonomy): Eukaryota > Metazoa > Chordata > Actinopteri > Siluriformes > Clariidae > Clarias > Clarias magur. The sequence goes on from QNUK01000174.1 coordinate 702,211, forward strand.
CCCGCAATCATGTAAATTGTAAAAGCTGAGACATTTTGCTCCCATCAATCTAAAATGGATTACAAGTAATAAAATCAGTATAGTAACTAAATGTGAGAACTTAAAAATAGTGACTACTGTGTGGAAATTGGTTGCTTCAAAAGCATTTTCAACATTTAGCTGTTTAATTATCTTTAAGACATTTAGCTTATGAACTTTGCATAAAGTAGCCTGTACTCATGATTATACAATTTCTTCATATACAAAAATTATGATTCACTGTTGGTTCTATTATCATATAGTCTGTTTTCACAAAGAGCACATTTCAAAACCTTTGCAGAGGTCAGAGGTTATTTTTTATTAACCAATCACAGTCCTTGAATTGCTGCATCATCCCTAGCAACGGGGTCGACCACACCTCCTCACTAAGATAAAAGTTTTTCTACTTTCCTTACTCAGAGTTGCTCTAAAAGGTTTCCTAAATCACTTTTAGTCTAGGACTGTTAGGAACCTCCACTAGAGGTCACTGTTCATGTCTGTCTGTCTTTGTGTAGTTCCTGTTGGTTGACTCAGTTTCCCAGAAGGCACCTCAGTCAGGTGATGAGGCTCACCTGAACTGAGGTGGCTCATTAAAACTTTCTATAAATAGCAGTTTGTTCTGGGAAACTGGGTCGAGCATTGTTTGTGTTTGTGTCTGATTGTCTGTTGGTGTTTGTTTGTTTGTCTGTTTGGATTACCATCATGTGGGCATTCATTTGTTACTTTAAGTTTATATTTGGTTTATGTTTTGTAACCTTTTGTTTTCAGAGGGCTCTAGTTTTGTTTCCTTGATGTTCCTTGTGTCTGTGGATTCATGGAGCTGCTTTGTTCACTGTGTAGTTAGGCTGTGTCTCCTCCTGTGTCCTGTGTAAGTACTGTTTTGCCTTCTGGTCTTTTCCCTTGTATGTGTAGCCACATGAGTGTTTAGCCATTAGCAGGGTTAGCCGCTAGTAGGCCTTGATGGCTAGTAGGGTTAGCCCCTAGTAGGGTTAGCCTCCAGTAGGCTAATCTCTAGTGGGAGTGACTGCTAGTGGTTCTGGTCACTAGTAGGTTGGCCGCTAGTTTGGTATAGCCTCATGTGTGCCCTGCCTTTTGTCTTCCGGTCCCCTAGGTCAGTACTAACACTATTAGCCACTAACCCGGTTAGGTCAGCCTCCAGTGTCCCCAGTACAACATGTAGCTACTAACCTCACTAACCCAGCTAGTCTAGTTCCTGTCAGTCTCTGTGCCTCCAGTCTCTGTGCCTCCTGTCTAGCCCTGTCTCCTGTCTAGCCCTGTCTCCTGTCTAGCCCTGTCTCCTGTCTAGCCCTGTCTCACCAGTCTCTGTGCCTCCAGTCCTGTCTCTCCAGTCCTGTCTCTCCAGTCTCTGTGCCTCCAGTCCTGTCTCTCCAGTCTCCAGTCTCTGTCTTTAGTTCCCCTCTGTGTCTTAGTTAGCTCCAGCTCCATGTTTCCTCATCCCTAGTTCCCTGTGTCAGCTCCTGGTTCCCTGTGTCAGCTCCTGGTTCCCTGTGTCAGCTCCTGGTTCCCTGTGTCAGCTCCTGGTCTCCTGTGTTCAGTTCCCTTCCTGTTCCTGTGTTTTTCCTGAGCCCTAGGTTTAGTTTGAGTTTGTTGTTTTAGTTCCTTTGTTCTGTTTTTGAGTTGTTTGTTTAAATAAAAGACTTTCTGTTTACACACCCCTCTGCCTTTACGCCTACCTTCATGCCCACGGCAACACCATCAGCCGGTCTAGCACTACCACCAGCTAGACCCATGACAAGGACTCCCAGCTAGGACTTTTTAAGCTAAGATAGGAGCTCTTTGAGAGAATTCTAAGAAGCTTTGTGAATATGGGCCAAGGTCTCTTGGTGGTTTTTTAATGAGCTGACCTGGGTGTTTTTTTTAATAAGGTCAGTTAGTGGGCTAATCATGTCTGAAGAATTAGTCGGCCCCAGGAGCTCACTACCTTTTTTGGTCTTAGATCTCAGGCAGGCTATAGTCACAGCAGTCTTATTAGTTTGAGAGCACAACTGCCCATGACCAAAGAGGAAGCCCAGATACCACACATGCTTGCACTTTTTTAAGTTTGCCTGGTTTTGTGGGAAGTGACGTATTTTCTAACACGTTGGATTTGACTGAGGAAAACCTTCCTGTGCTGTGCTGTGTGTTTGTGTGTGTGTGTGTGCGCGTGAGTGTGTGGGTATGTTTTCATAGTCAAAGCAAGCAAGTGCACGGCTCCCTATATAAACGGTGCAGAGCAGCTCCTTCTTCACTCAGCGGGACAAACATCTAAAGGAGAGCAGATCACTGACCCACTTCACTTCTGCCTCTATTATGGGTCTTCTCCTCCTCCTATGCCTCCTCTCCTCTCTCTTCTCTCGTCTTCTAGGGAAGAAGCCATTGAGGTTACTGATGCGTGAGTGCATTCAGTGTTGCTTTCATTGTCTAAAACAATGCATATAAACCTATGTTATAACTTTGGATTTGTTTAGCTGTTGTACAAATATAGTAGGGAAGTAATAATGCAATCACATAACTATGTTTGCTTTAATGCATCACCTATTGTAGATGGCTTATAATGGATTAAAAATAAATAAAGCAATAAAATTTCTCCTCCCAGTTGGTTTGGACGCAGCCGGAAAGACTACTGTCTTCTATCAACTCAAACTGGGTGAAGTTGCCACAACTTTTCCTACTATTGGTAAGACCGTTGTTATAATAGTGTGATACATACGTTACTTAGCATTAAACCCCCTAATGTCTATTTTTAAATCTGTTTTTATGCCACAAATCAGGCTTTAATGTTGAGACGGTCGAGTACAAGAACATTTCCTTCACTGTGTGGGATGTAGGAGGGCAGAGTGCTTTAAGACCACTCTGGAGACACTACTATCCGAACACCATGGTGAGTTTATATTCCCACACAAACACCTTTGGGTAACTTGATTAGCCTGATGGGATCAAATCTGATATCTAATGCCTGGTTGCTGTTTTTATCATTTTAAGATAATGATCTAGCACAAGCTTCTCCCTAACAGTGTTATAAACATTAGATCAGTGTAATACACATTTAAAGGAACCTGGTCTTACCTGGCCCTGTTTCGCTGCAGGGCCTCATCTTTGTGGTGGACAGTAGCGACTATGAACGTATCCAGGAAGTTGCTTTGGAGCTGCAGATGATGGTAAATTAATCCTTCATTCTGTTTGTCATCTTATCATTTATCATTATATTGTTTGTTGAAGAAATTCTGCTTTCTCTATTTAGCTCAAAAAGGATGCACTGAGGCATGCTGCTTTGTTGGTACTTGCTAACAAACAGGATTTGCCTAATGCGATGCCGGTGCACGAGATGACTGAGAAACTCGGATTACACTCAATGAAGGGAAGATCTGTGAGTAAATCATAATTGTGGTAATAGAATCTTTGAATTGTAATGCTGTTAAACCTTTTTAAAAACCTTTGGACGAGTATGCAAAGTCTTAGAAAGAAAATATTTGTTTATTTTTCTCTGTCTCCTTTCTTTTTAGTGGTACGTCCAGTCAACTTGTGCGACAAATGGAACAGGTTTATATGAAGGACTGGACTGGCTTTCTAATCAACTCTCCAAACAATAAATCTAACTGATTGCGCTAAGCAAATATTTTACTGTATTTAATCATGTCAATTATGTTATGTATATTATTATACTTTAATGTAGATCCTTCTTCTTACAATATATAAAATCTAACATACTGCGCTAAAATCTAATATATAGTGCTACAAAGATTTTTATAATATTTAAATATATAAGATATATAATTTGTGTTTTATTAGATTTTTTTGAAAAGGTTTTTTATTTCAAATCTATGAAAATAATATATTTTTTAAAAATAAAACTACAAAAAGTACTTTTTGGAGGTGCTGTGAATTGGTGATGTCAGAGCCTGGTAATTCTAAATGAACTTCTCCTCTGCAGCACAGGTAAGTTTTGGTCTTGCTTTCCTGGAAAGGTCTTCATGAGAGCCAGTTTCATTATGGTGCTTTAATGGGTTTCACAAATGTACTTGATACTGTTCTTGCAAAAACTGTTCCAAAACAGCTGATGTTCATGTCATAAAATAACAACTGACTGTTGTTGTTGTTACCCATTACCTAATGCCATATGTGTTATTTCTTAGTTTTGAAAAAAATACATAATTGTTCTAGAATGCACAAAATAAATCGAAACTTGTGTCCAGTTCTTTTACTAGTACTATATAGTATTATAGAACATTTAATTTTCTTACAATATATGTTGTATTGTTTGTCATTGGATAGTATTTTGAATAACTAAGCATATCAAGCATCAAGCATATTATTGAGGTTCTAGTTTGGAGTCACAGTGGCAGGTTCTAGTTTGGAGTCTGGTGCTTTTTAAAAATGTGTGTGTGTATATATATATATATGTATATATACACACAATTTTAATAACTATTAATAAAAAAGGAGTGAAGACATATTTTGGGATATCAAGGGACTTGTGGGAATGGCCAAGTTGATTTTTGAGGTACTAGTTTGGAGTCACAGAGTTACATGAATATTCAAGATTCAAAGAACTTTATTAATCCCCAAAGGGAAATTGCTTATTCCCGGTCACAGTTGCTCACCCTTGCTGTAAAGTAAAGTACAAAAAACAGCATATCGATAAAATATAAAGTGTCCTCAAACAGTAAGTACCATATTGCACACTACGTTAATACAATATTGCACAATAAACTGGTATATTTAAATATATGTAATCCTGTATTATAATATGTAATATTGTATTACATAATTTATTTCGATATGATAGTATGTGTAGTATATGATGCTACAATTGTCATATAATTAATACAGGTAAGTATTATTGTTCTATTATGTTACTGTCACTGACAGTAAATACCCACATAGTGTGTAGGTTACATAGAAGAGTTATATAATTTTATTGCCATTGGGAGGAAAGATCTCCTGTGACGCTCTGTGGTACACTTGATAGCGATCAGTCTCTGGCTGATATTGCTCCTCTGGTCAGCGAAAACACTGTATAGCGGGTGAGAAAGATTGTTCAAAATGGATTGTACTTTGGCCAGAATTCTCCTCTTCGCTACTACATCCACAGAGTCGAGTTCCATGCCTAGCACAGATCCAGCCTTTTTTAATAACCTTGTCCATTCTGTTCCTGTCCAATGCCTTTACATTACCGCCCCAACAGACCACTGCGTAAAAGATGACACTCGCCACAACAGTTTTATAAAACATCCGTAGAATGGTGTTACAGACGTTGAAAGACCTGAGCCGTGGAAGAAAGTACAATCGGGTCTGTCCTTTCTTGTAGAGTGCCGTTGTGTTGAGTGACCAGTCAAGTTTGTTGTCCAGATGAACTCCCAGATATTTATATTCCGAGACCATGTCCACTGTCTTCCCCTTGACAGATATAGGAGTCGCAGGGGTCTTGCTTCTCCTAAAGTCAACCACCATCTCCTTTGTTTTCTTGATGTTGAGTTGTAGGTGATCACGCTCACACCAGGAAACGAATATAAAGGTATTGAAGAAATTGTGATTGTTTCATAGTAAGAAATTACACAAAAATCAGTGATGACATATTTTGGGATACCAAGCGCTGTACCTTGTAGGGGTGACCAAGGAAATTATTAGTTACTACAGGTTTGGAACCATAAGGTCACATGACCTGAAAGGTATAAGTAGGGTAAAAATGTCCAACAAATTGATTCCCATCAACCCTGACCTAATAAATTAACAAGATAATATGTCATATCATGAATATAAAAAGAAATGTGAATAATTGGTAAGTAACAATTACCACACGTTTGTGTGAAATTTGTTTATGGTCCCTAAAATGCCGGTTCTAAATGTCTGTGTAATGTCCGAATATCAAACTAAACCCAGATCACACACATTGTGGCACCTGTTCAGGTTTGTTTGGTTTTGTGGAAAGTGACGTCATTTGGAACGCGTTGGATCTGACTGTAGAAAACCTTCCTGCGCTGTGTGTGTGTGTGTGTGTGTGTGTGTGTTTTCAAAGCGAAAGCAAGCGCGCGGCTCCCGATATAAACGGCACAGAGCAGCTGTTTCCTCACACACCGTTAGGGGGAACCTAAAGGAGAACAGAGCTCTGACTGCCTTCACTTCTCTGTCTAGCATGGGTCTCTTCTTCTCCTTTATCTTCTCTCGTATCCCAGGCAGGGAGCCGATGAGATTACTGATGGGTGAGTGCATTCAGTGTTGCTTTTATTGTCTAAAATAATGCATATAAAATTATTGGAGAACTGAGCTGTTGAACAGATTACAGTAGCAGTGTAATAATGAAAATCACAAAAATGATATGTGAAATCACATAGGTTTGCTTTAATGCCTAGTGTATGTAGCTTATATTGTATTTTATAATAAAAAAAAAAAAAAAAAATTTATTTCTCTCTCCTAAGTTGGTTTAGATGCAGCTGGAAAGACTACTGTCCTCTATAAACTCAAACTGGGTGAAGTCGTCACAACTATTCCTACTATCGGTAAGACTGTTGTTATGAGTGTGTAACTGGTTGTCTGATGGCATGGGATTAAACCCTTGAATGCATTGCTTAAATAAAACAAAAAAATCTGTTTTTATACCACAAATCAGGCTTTAATGTCGAGACTGTTGAGTACAAGAACATTTCCTTCACTGTGTGGGATGTAGGAGGACAGAATGTCATAAGACCACTCTGGAGACACTACTATCAGAACACTATGGTGAGTTTATATTCCCACACAAACACCTTTGGGTAACTTGATTAGCCTGATGGGATATAAATTCCAACCAGACACTCATCTTTGGAATAATATCACAAACGCCTTCATGTCTGGTTCAGATCAGGGATCACGGCCAATGTCAATGCCTGGTGGCTGTTATCTTGTTTTTACATCATGATCTAGCATGTGTTCTTTCCTATAACAGTATTATAAACATTAGATCAGTGTAATCCATTTAAAGGAACCTGGTATTATGTTGTGGTTTGCTGCAGGGCCTCATCTTTGTGGTGGACAGCAGTGACTGTGAACGCATCCAGGAAGCTGCTTTGGAGCTGCAGATGATGGTAAACGAATCCTAAATTCTGTTCGTTATGTCATCTTAGCATTTATCTTTATACCATGCATTAAGGAAAATCTGAATTCTCTCTTAGCTTAAGGAAGATGCACTGAGGGATGCTACTTTGTTGGTACTTGCTAACAAACAGGATTTGCCCAACGCGATGCCAGTGCATGAGATGACTGAGAAACTCGGATTACATGCAATGAAGGGAAGACCTGTGAGTAAATTATAATTCTGATAATAGATTTGGTGATTTGTAATGTTCTTTATTAGACTAACATGCAAAGTATTAGGAAGAAAATATTTGTTTATTTCTCTCTGTTTCCTTACTTTTTAGTGGTACATCCAGTCAACTTGTGCGACAAATGGAACGGGTTTATACGAAGGACTGGACTGGCTTTCTAGTCAACTCTCCAAACAATAAAATCTATTTGATTCCACTAAGCTATTAAATATTTTACTGTATTTAAATGTTCAATAATGCTATGTATATTATGACAATTTAATGTAGATTCTTTCTTTTTTTATATAATTTAAAAGAACAAAATTATACTTTATAATATATGTATACATAATAGTGTATATAATTTGTTGATTTATTTGTCCTGACTTTTATAAAGGCTTTTTATTTCAAATATATGAAAATAAAAAAATTAAAAAATTCAAATATAACTGTAGTCAGAAGACTTTTTGGGGTCACATAGATTTTAATGAACAATACATTTTTCCTTTAAACTCTTTATTTACTGTCACACAAGCATACTTCTAATCACAATTAAAGCCCTAAAATCCATAATAGAGCAAACATTTAGGATTTTAAAATAATTTAGGATTTAAATAAGCAAATACTTAAGATAATTACTGCAGTGATTAATAGCCCAGTTGGCATGATGGGTGCATCGCTTTGTCCGCTTCCCTTCTAACCCTGAAGCACCCATCACTCTGGAATAGGGTCACAATGGACTCATTAAACCACGTGACTTTTTTCAATTTGCTCCTGGTAAACTGAAGCCTTGACCACACAGCTACTTAGTCCAAATTCTTTAATTTCTTATGGCATTGTGTGTGTGTGGAACTTTCAATATTACATTTCTTTGACAAAGGTTACTTCCATCATCCTTCCAGATTTTAATAAAGGATTGGACATTTCTTATCCCATATCCAATAATTAGTTATTCTTTGATTGACGCTAGTCAATAATTCAACCTTACTGAAACACAATAAAAACTTTTCCACACCTACATTAAACAACTTCTGGCAAGGTTCTTAAAGAAATGACAGTTACTGCCATACCCAAACATTAATTTTCCAAAACAGATTTAGGTTCTTCACATCTTTCTGGCATCCCGAAGGCAAATAATCAGTAAGCCCGGTTTATCTTAATGGTTTGCTGAGGCTTTACTAAAAAAACAACAATTAAAAAAAAAAAAAAACATTCAATTGACTCCAGTTATATAGGAGAGACACTGATCTACAAACCTAGTGATCAGCTGTAGCTCTCCACCAGCGACCTGTGCATGAGTGAAGCCTGCATATATATATATATATATATATATATATATATATATATATATATATATATATATATATAGGATGTGTTTATTGGCTCATTTTTGGTGCATAAAAATCTTATTTTTATATAAGTTTCAAACAAGTAATGTGAAGAAACCTAGCACCCAAAAATAATCTAATAGAATAGATCTCACTCACTCATCATCTATACTTCATTATCCTGTTATCAGGGTCGCACAGGGCCTGTAGCCTATCCCAGACACTTAGGGCACGAGGCGGGGTACACCCTGGACGGGGTGCCAATCCATTGCAGGGTACACACACGTTCAGACATTATGGGCAATGCAAGGTGTGAGGCTAATTTATCTAATTTAATTTAATTATATTATATTTTATATTTATATTTTCATTTTAGCCAATTTTAATTCCCTTCCAGCTGCAATATAGATCATGCAAGAAATAAGAGATGACAGGATGTGTTATTCTTGTTATATAACACCAAATTATCGTCAATCAAACCAAAGTTTTTATGATTTAAAATTTATTTAAAAATTATATTTCAAGTAGTTACCGTTCATGTTTATTGCTTATTAGAGAACAATAAACACCTGATTGGTGGGCGGGAAGTGACGTCATTTGGAACACGTTGGATTTAACTGGAGAAAGACTTCCTGCGTGAAGCGAGCGCTTGTCAATGCCTGTGAGTTGGAAGCGCTAGCGTGTCCGTGTTTCCGTATTTTCAAAACGAAAACAAACGCGCGCGTGCGCAGCTCTTTCTTCTGACAACCAGAGGCATACCTAATCTCTGACATGCGTCGTTTCTGCCTTTATTATTGTATATTATGGGTTTATATTCTCCACCTTTTCTAGAAGATAAGATTTTTTTGTGTGAATGCATGCATACTGTATATGGCTACATATATGACCTTTGAATTTGAATAGGTTTTATATTGACAAAAAAATTAATAAAAATAATTCATATAATAATAATCATCATCATCATAATCATAATCATAATAATAATATATCCGCCGATACACTGGAGCAGCGTGAAGAGCAGCAGTAAGTTGACCGCACACTCGCACACGGCTTCATGTGGCCGGAGCCGCAGGTACCTCTAATATACAATAAGCAAAAGAGTTTTTTATCTAATTTAATAAATAGTGTATAATATACAGTATGTATTGGATACTCTCTCACGTTTACTCATTTATTATCTACACTGTGCTTTTTTGGGGGGGACTTGGGGCACAAGGCGACGTACAGTCAGGACAGGAAAAAAGCACACCATGGAGAACGGGTCATTTGGAGATGCCAAATAGCCTAATCTGCATGTCTTTGGACTGTTGGAAGAAACTGGAGTACCCAGAGGAAACCCATGCAAACTCCACAGAAGAGAGGCGGGACTCCAGGTCCTGGAGGTGCAGGGCCACAATGCTCACCACTATGAGTTAGAGTTGTATTTACTATTTATTAAAGAATAAAAAGTGAGCTGTGTATGTAGTATGTAGTGAACATTCAACAATAGATGACGCTGTATGTGTGTGTGTGTGTGGCGGATGCTTAGACTCCTCGGCGCACGTGTCTACTCCTGTTCTTGTGATGTGGCACGTGTGACGTCATTCCGCCCGCAGTGGAGCTCGTGACGTGGAGAATAGCTGCTGCAGCAGAGTTAAAGGCCGTTTTTAGTTTTGTTGACGGACAAACAGCGAGTTAATTTTCGATCCCAGTCCCTCGGATTGTGTTTTTATCGAGCAGAATATCGGTGTTTTAATCTCTCGGTGCTGTATTTGTGCGAGTGCTGTGTTTGTGCGCGTGCGCGCGCTGGACTCTGTTAGCCTGTTAGCATTTCTCTCTCTCTCTCTAAAACATCTCGGAAACTAAATTCCGTTTCTCACCGCTCCTCGTTCTTCCTGTGAATCCGAGTACAACATGGGGCTGACCATTTCCAGCGTCTTCTCGCGGCTTTTCGGGAAAAAACAAATGCGAATTCTTATGGGTGAGTCACAAAAACCAAAGTGGTGTGTTGGCAGGAGTTAGCCGGTTAGCCTGTTAGCTAGCACTAGCTCTTGAACACCAACATTCTAAAGTGTAAAGTTTAATAGCTCACTGTCTTAATACAATTTTGTCTGAAATATTTTATACTTTTTTAAAATCCTGAATATGGGTTCCTTATGAATCCCGAGTTTTTGAAAATGCTTGTTCACATGTAAATTGTTTAAACATTATACATACTATTATTTGTTTATTTATTTACGTGCTTACTAATCTGTTTTGCTGTAAGGAATGAATCTCTATGAGGTGTGCTGTTATAGGAAAACAATTAACGCCAAGACAAAGCTACACTATATGGGCAACAGTCTTTGGGCAACAGTCTTTGGCCAAACCTGTTAATTATTGAATTCAGGTGTTTCAGTCAGGCCCCTTTTCTCCAATGAATGGGAATCTTAATACTTCAGCATACCAAGGCATCTTGCACAATGCTATGCTTCCAACTTTGTGGTAACAGTTTGGGGAAAGCTCATTTCAATTCCATCATGACTGTGCCCCAGTGCACAAAGCAAGGACTATAAAGACATGGTTTGATCACTTTGGTGGGGAAGAACTTGACTGGTCCTAACACAGATCCCTGATGTCAAGCCCATCGAACATGTTTGGAATGAACAGCAACGGACATTGTGAGCCAGGCCTTCTCGTCCAACATCAGTGCTTGACCTCATGAATGCTCTACAGAATTGATGGGAACAAATTCTCACAGAACAATCCTGTGGACAGCCTTCAAAGAAGAGTAGAAGCTGATATATGTCCATGTAGTGTATCTCAGAGTCAGTATAGGAGTCAACAATAACTTGTATACTAGAGTGTTTTATTTCTCTTATTCCACACCTACCTGAAAAAAATTGGACATTGTTTTTAATAAACATTCTTCACACATTTTTTGCAGTTCTTTTTTGCTAATATTTAACTGCAACAAGAAACAGTTGTTCCATTTCAAGTATATTATTATTTTTATTAATTTTACGTTATTTAAAGGAGGAGTTAGCGATTCTTTAGAAAGATTATCAGTCATTTGAACTCACAAGATTTATCCTTCTGCCTCAAGTCTCCATACAATGCAATTACACCACTAAGCCACAAGTTGGCGGTGGAGTTTATATGCCACTCTGTACCGAGCGTGTTTTTGGTGTGAAAAACGAAGCAAATCATGTTGGAATCTAGTTGGATATTTAGCATGTAATTTCTAAGGCCGTTTTCATATTAGGGCCCCGGGATCGTTTCCGATAATACTTGACCCCAAATCTGGTTCACTTTGATCAGTGAGAGCACGATAATTCCTCACTCAGGAACTGTGCCTGGGTCCTCTAGAAGAGGGAGTCTGGGGCTCGGGCACAGATTGAATCAGGAATATGGAAGCCAATCGTATCTGATCACGAAACTTGATCACTGTTTAGACGCGACGACATCAGTGCCATCGGCCTTCCCTGAAAAACTCAGAATGAGCATAGCACATGCTAGTCTTCCCTTCTGACCTACACAGCCCTAGCTGATAAAATAGTAAGGCATGAGAGAGCGTTGGTCTTGACATTTTTAACTGAAATATCAATAATATTAGACGTGCATGCCAGGCTAGGCCTTAAGGTAATCAAGACCTACGGCAACGACTTGACCCAGAAGTATAAATTAGCCTTGAGGCAGTGTCTCTGCTAACTGGCCAAAAGAGGGGAAAAAAAAAAAAAAACCGAGAGCATCACATCTTGAGTCACCCATCTGTTGAGAAGAAACAGCATAACCACCATATATTTTTTTTACTGCCCTTAAATTCTCTGAGGTTTTAAAAATATTAATTTAGCTTGTAAAATTTGTTTTAAATTTTAAAGCTAGCTCTGTGAAGGAACACCATTTTTATTTTTAGCTTAGAGATGAATTCAGAGTGGACAAAGAATTTTCACCGAAAAAAGTGTCTTGGAGTAAAATCTCTATATCCTTCTATTAAGTTAATAATTAAAAAATACATGTCACTCTTCTGTCCTGAAATCTCTTACTAGCTGTTACAAAGCAGTAGCACTGGAGGCTCCTTCCATAAACATTTAAACAGACATCTCCTTTTGGTTCGATGGATAACGTTTTTAAATCTTTACAGTTTTTAAATCTTAACAGTTTTTCATGATGTAAAGTATCCTTATGGACATAATGCCCTTGTTCTGACATGGTATCATCATTAATATAAACTCGTGATTTGAAGCTACTATTAGAACTGTACCTTTTGTATTATAGTAAAAATATTTTAATGTTCTCTGAGGTAAATATTATATTTTTCTTCTTGCAGTTGGCCTCGATGCTGCCGGGAAAACAACCATCCTTTACAAACTTAAACTCGGCGAAATCGTCACAACAATTCCCACTATAGGTTTGTTTCAGTGTTGGACTACAACTCAATGAGTCACATTTCTATACATACATTCCCAGTATGGGAAATTTGGTTGCATGCGCCAAGAAACACATGTACAAATGACATGCATTTTTAATTTTGTTTTGTGGAGAAAGATAAATCAATTTTAAATGTTACCTTCTATCAGTATAGAGCAACACTCAGTTATCACTTAAAGTTTTACCTTATCGGTAGAGTATAATGGTGAACTGGTTTGTCAACTAACTTCTCACAAGCAAAGGGCGGTATGCAGCAATTAGCACAACAGTTGTGTCTATAATGAGTGCATTTACTGCATTTATGGCATTTGGCAGACGCCCTTATCCATGGCAACTTACACATATTATATCTGAGCAGTTGACGTTGAAGTTTGAACTGGAAACGTTGAACTGTTTCATTTGCTCAAGGCAAGCTGGTCTTTTAACCTGGGACCTTCCAATCAGTAGAGTCCACCACCTTAACCACTGAGTTACCCCTGTCCCAATTACTAAATTAAGAATTTCCAAAATTATAGCTACAACCACACTAATTTTGTTTTCTGTTTATATCAGCTAAAATCTGATCTGTGTTTAATCAGATTTTGGTCAGATCTCTCTCCTTCAGGCTTTAATGTTGAAAAACTAAAAGATAAACAGTCATGTGACAAAGAAAAACCTGTGTCTCTGTAATGCACCAGGGCATTTCCTTACTGTTTTGCCATGATTTTGATCAGCTTTTCCCCACTCATCTCTTTATCTCGTTGACTTTTTTTTTATCCTGATGGTTGTGGTCTCCAAAAATGACTCCACCTCTACCTACAGTGAAGATGTAAATCATGTGTTCTGACCTCCACAGCTTAATAAAGGTGTACATTGTTGTGGTCAGTTTCAGACACCTGGAGAATTGAAGGCAACTATTTCATTTAGCTCCTGGTGGTCTAAATCCTTAATGTTTTTCTCTTATCTCTTATTTGTTACCTTTCTGTATCCGTGATTTGATGGTTGTAGTCATTTCTAAGTGTCTCTTTCTGCTGCAGGCTTTAACGTTGAAACCGTGGAATACAAGAACATCTGTTTCACTGTTTGGGACGTGGGTGGCCAGGATAAGATCAGACCTCTATGGAGGCACTACTTCCAGAATACACAGGTAACCATATCATGCTAAAGCACCCACATAGACGCTACAGCTATTTCAGGATGAAAAAAAAATCTTAATTCCCTCTCTGGGATCTGATCATCCTTCTATGAAGATGCGTGATTGAGTTTGGTCACTGACCCTTGCTTACTTGCTTTAAAAGAGTGCAATGAAGCAAAGTGTATTTCTTGTTGTGTCAGCCAGACATAACAGGGAAATATAGACGTCTCTGGGTTACACTGTTTATCTTCAGCTTAAGGGAATGATTCAGAGCTGCATGACTCCCTGGCACATGAGAAGTACTTTGTATGTACCGTAGACAAAAGCTTAAACCAAGTAATATTCATACATGTGGCTATGTAATAACGATTATTTTCTTTTCTGAATGTTTTGTGTAACTTGGTTTTACTGCTTTGATGGATGATTTCGCAACCTGTTGGTTCGTTTGCTATCCCTGTTATTTAAATGCACATAATGGAGAAAAAAAGAAAAAACGTGGGTGAGTGTTGTATTGAGCTGAGATTGGCCAGAGATGCGTTAAAAGCTGCACAAAAACAGTGATAGAAGCATAATATTCACATCTGTGTATGCAGGGTCTCATCTTTGTTGTAGACAGCAACGATCGTGAGCGTGCACAGGAAGCTGCTGAAGAGCTGCAGAAGATGGTTAGTGAGACACGCCCAAACATCACAATATTCAAATTCTTTTGTCCTTCGACTGAACATCGTGTGTGTTCACACTCTACACATAGTGGTATAGAGACATACTTTCCATATAACTAAATAAAATCAAACAGAAATCTAGTTTCATTTATACTAAAGTCATATGTGACAAACTTGTCTTGTTTATTATTTACTAATTATTGAAAGAATAGTATTACTTCTGAAAGTACAGTTAAGCAGTAAGATAACTGTCTTTATTTCCAGAACAATGATACCCAGCTCTGAGCCTGATAGAAACAATGGATATACTGTCATGCATGTTATTTAATCGGGCAGCACTTGTACCAAAAACAGGATAACTTTAATTTATCTTTGTGCTAAATTATGTTTCTCATTTTCGTGAGTTACATTTCTTGTGTCCCATCTGTATCACCGATTTCTAACCACGAAGTCATCTTTGTATGTCTGTAATAGCTTCAAGAGGATGAGCTCAGAGATGCAGTTTTGCTAGTGTTTGCAAACAAACAGGATTTGCCCAATGCCATGGCTATCAGCGAGCTGACGGACAAACTTGGCCTGCAGACGCTCAGAAGCAGAACTGTAAGTATACTGTATACAGACTACAGATATCCCTTGCTGTGCTCCTCCTTTTTCATACATCAACTCTGATATGTGTTTAATCAGAGTTGGCTAGTGTTTCTGTGACTGGCAGATGATTGGCTTTGTCATCATTGGAATTAAAGCCCCCAATCTCTATCAGTGCAAACTAGAGATTTGAGGGAGGGATTTCCAAAATGTTTTTTTTTTTTTTTTTGCTTAATTTAAAAAAAAATGCTAAACTCTTGTATTTATTTATGCATATTATAAGGAATGGATTACATTTTAAGATTTAAAATTGTAGCAAAGTCAGGAAAAAATGTGAGATAGAATCTGGATATTTAAAAAAATCATGATATTTGTAGAATCACAATTTTAATCAAATCGGCAGCTAGGTATCGTGACAACATAGCAGGCTGTGACTGGTGATTCCCGTCTATAGTAGCAGTACAGAGTGGTCACACTACTCAAAAGTGAGAAAAAAAGACTTTGGTGTCAAGTGTAGTCTACTTCGATCTGTGCTAGAGTCCCAGGTGTGAAAGCAGCCTTTCTGTAATGTTATAATGTTCCTGGTTTTACATGCTGAATGATAAAACCTCTACGTACTGTACTTGCTTTGTAATGAAACAGCAGTAATGTTTGGATATCTGCTCTCTTTCTTCTCCGCTTCACAGTGGTACGTCCAGGCGACCTGCGCCACTCAGGGAACAGGTTTGTACGAAGGACTGGACTGGCTTTCTGAGCAGCTGAGCAAACGTTAAGCTACACAAATTGGCACACATGAAGGGGCGTTTTAACAAAGGACACAATTACACAACTGACAAAGAATGGATATACTCGTATATATTAGCTCATGGCTATCAAATTGGCCTCTGAGAAACTTTAAATTTTTTTTGTTTTTTCTTGATTTGGGTTGACTGAGTTTAAGTTCTGTTATTTTCAACATTTCAATAAGGTGTGCATAACTGTTTGCCTGTTTGTTTGATTTGAATTATATAAGGCGATTTCCAACATAAATCGAGTGAAGGCAATGAGAACCTGACCTAAGGCTTGTATTTTGTCCAAAAAAAAATGGGAACATATTTATATTTATATACAACAATTGTTTTTGCTCTCATTCCATTTCTATGTATCTAAATTTTGCATGTGTTTTAATCTGAACAGCTTCCATCAATAAATATTGACTACAGACCCCCTTATATAACACCTATATAAATAAAAATATATATACACATACATAATAACAGGAAATAGATAATATGATGTAATCTAGTGGTTGAGGGGAGGGTGTGTGGTGGGGTAACAGTTTGTTTTTGTATGAAACATAAAATGAATTGATGACCTGATTTATTTGGCCTTAATACAGCTTATTAACTGTGATGCCTGACTCGGCCATCTCGCTATATAACCAGCCTTTAACTGCATTTACGATTGCCTTAAAACATGCACGTTTCCTGCTTTTTGACTGTTTTATTTTCATATAACGTTCACCTAAATTGAAAACGACCAAATCAGCAGATTTATTTGTATATGCGTACAGAAAGTACTTTGATATTCCAGTTAACAGCTTAATCGGGTGTTTGCAATCATATCAGTGCTCCCCCCCCCCCCCTTTCTTTTTCCCATGGCTCATTATTAATTCTTAATAAAGCCTGAAATAAAACAGTTGTGACTTAAAGAAGCTTTGTTTCAGAATCTGTAATACATTTATTAGTGTCATGTCACACTCTGAAAAATTCCAATAGCCTGCAAGATTATTTTATTTTAATAAATGTTAAGTATCACCACAGGAATCGTTCAGTCCATCAGAGGGACGAGGCATCTTGTCACCTCGCTCAATAAAAAAAAAAAAAAAATCAAAGTGCTTCATCTTCAGTCGGGAAAGCGAAGGCGATTCTATTGTTCTTTTGAGGCTCAATGTCTCTCAACATTAATTCCATTTGAGGTCGCAGACTAAAGCGATATGGTCAGACGGGTGAGAGACACTGGGAAGAGCCTTGTACGTGGTGACCTCCTGATGACTCGGCAGAGGAATGACCTGTTCTACCTGCAAAGCCTGCGACTCAATAAATATGTAGTCCAGACAACCATTAAAGCCTCCTACATAGTTGGTGTATTCGGGTTCTCCGCATGCACTGATCAGCTCAAAGGGGCTGTGGAGCTTCATTTGTAGAAGCTCCTCTGGTCCATTAGATGCCCAGTCACTGTGCTCCTCTGCTATCGAACACTGACTGAGCAGCTGGAAGCATCCTGAAGATGGTGTGCTGTTGAAATCGCCACAGAATATCAGCGTGCTGGCATGTTCTTCCGTAACAACTTTCTTGAGGTGCTTCAGAGCCACAGCCATCTGTATTAATCGAACATTTGCTCCTTGTTGAAAAAAAATAAAATTAAGGTACACGCTCAGAATTTGGGTTATGCACAATACAAAAAAAAAAAAGACCAAGGTTTCCTACCTTTAGGGTGCCAGTAGAGGTGTGTGTTTCCAACACACACTATCTTTGATGGATCACTTACGGATTGAAGAACACTTACCTTAAAGTAAAAAAAGAAAGTTTATACCTGTATTTTTTAAGCAAAAGAAATCAAACAAGCAAATTAAAATGTATTTGTATAGTGCCCCCTTGTTAAACCCAAAGTCACATTATTATATATTTATTATAAGCATACACTTACCTAAAGAATTATTAGGAACACCTGTTCAACCTCTTATTAATGCAATTATCTAATCAACCAATCACATGGCAGTTGCTTCAATGCATTTATGGGTGTGGTCCTTGTCAAGACAATCTCCTGAACTCCAAACTGAATGTCAGAATGGGAAAGAAAGGTGATTTAAGCCATTTTGAGCGTGGCATGGTTGTTGGTGCCAGACGGGCCGGTCTGAATATTTCACAATCTGCTCAGTTACTGGGATTTTCATGCACAACCATTTCTAGGGTTTACAAAGAATGGTGTGAAAAGGGAAAACTATCCAGTATGCGGCAGTCCTGTGCGTGAAAATGCCATTTTGATGCAAGAGGTCAGAGCAGAATGGGCCGACTGATTCAAGCTGATAGAAGAGCAACTTACCACTCTTTACAAACAAGGTTACTTTTCTTGGCACACTTTAGGCCCCTTAATGCCAATTGGGCATCGTTTTAAATGCCATGGCCTACCTGAGCATTGTTTCTGACCATGTCCATCCCTTTATGACCACCATGTACCCATCGTCTAATAGCTACTTCCAGCAGGATAATGCATCTTGTCACAAAGCTTGAATCATTTCAAATTGGTTTCTTGGACATGACAATGAGTTCACTGTACTAAAATGGCCCCCACAGTCACCAGATCTCAACGCAATAGAGCATCTTTGGGATGTGGTGGAACGGGAGCTTCGTGCCCTGGATGTGCATCCCACAAATCTCCATCAACTGCAAGATGCTATCCTATCAATATGGGCCAACGTTTCTAAAGAATGCTTTCAGCACCTTGTTGAATCAATGCCACGTAGAATTAAGGCAGTTCTGAAGGCGAAAGGGGGTCAAACACTGTATTAGTATGGTGTTTCTAATAATCCTTTAGGTGGGTGTATAGTCATAATATCTGAAACTGTGATGGAAAAAAAAATCATGATGGGGAATAAATTAGACATCCTGAACAGCTAAAGAAAGCATAAACCTAGAGTGATGTAATCCTTTAAAGGTTAAACCGCAAAGTTTACGGATGTAAGACAATATTTATAGCTTCAACCTACTCTAGGTTTTTTTCTGTATTCATTCCACATGCAGTGAGTTTTAATCGTTTACCAGGTGTCAGTTTCTGACTCAGCGCTGCTGGATGGATATTTTCAGCTGATGGATCGTTTCCCAACACACTATTCAAGCTGTGTCTAAGAGCGTTTTTACATTAGTTATGACTGATTTGTACTGTGCCCAGGAACAATTACTCCCCACCTCCCCCACTCCACGGGTATTATTGCATATTTACACACTCCGATACAGCAGATGTGTAGCCTTACGCACCTACTCATGAGCCACCATTAAACACAAGATAAAAAAATGAGATTGTTAACTTTCGTGCTATACCTAAAATTATTGATATTTCGAGAAAAATGAAGAGTCATGCTCTCGCATGCCTTTCTACTTTTATTACCTATGGTTGTTTAAGTTAGAGGATGAGATTGACATGTGCACACAGATTTTAGAAGGAGATGTATGGTGCTGATGATATGGCATCTAAACAGTGATCTACATCTGTTCTTGTACGATTGGCTTCCATATCAGATTAGTATGCTGTATCGTTCCTGAGACCACCTCTTCAAGCAGACACGGTCAGGGCTCCAAATCTCAGAACAACTGGGCTACAATGTGCACCTTATTTTAATTTTTTGATTAAAAAAAAAATTAACAAAATCGACAACGGAATGATGCGGTAGATCTGGAATTACAAACACCTGTATAAGATGGTGCTACACTATAGACAGGGCAACATTCGTTCACAGCTAGGGGCAAGTTTTTAGGTGGAGGAAGGAAACCTGAGAGCGTAGATTGGACACAAACACTTGTGAAATTCCTTTAAAAATAAATTTAAAACTGGCTCATGAATTAACGCTTACTAACTCACAGGAGCATTAAAGCAAGTTATCCGACTTTTCAGCTTTTTCTAAATCCCATACTAAATCTGGGTTTGAACCTTGACCCTGGCAGTGACCACCAGAGTGTGTCGTTAGAACCTGTAGTACCTGCAGCGTCGTACTTCTCTGCACCACCTTTGCTTTCAGCACTGGGTTGGAGCCCAGTTTCTCCAGGAGCATGCTATGGATCGGATCCGTTTCTAAGGCCTCACTCATCATGATGTCGTGCCTGGAAAGCAACCTAAACTTTGATCTCCTGTAAAACGTCGACAGGCCTTCATGCTGCCTCTCTTTCATTTTGAACACCCCATCCATGCCGAAAGCGTCGAGCGCTGGTGCAAGGCTGTCGCCAAAGACGCCTTTGTCGACCTCCTGGAGACAGACGATGTCTGCGTTGTAGCCAGAAAGCTCCTTCTTTATGAGGTTTTGTCTGTAGTCGAGTTCAAGCGCGTACGGAGCGCAGTAAGGGTACAGGACTGTTCTTGAGAGCTCGGTTTGACTGTAGATGTCTGCTAAGATGTTGTAGGTGACGACTCTGGTTGTGGACTCGTCGGTCACCTTGAGGGTGTAGAAATGTCTGGCGTCGAACGTGCAGACCCCTGGACCTGCCTCGACTGCGCTTGAGGTGACCAGGTCTAGAGCAAGGCCTAACTTCGAGTCGTTTCCCGGCATGCATTTCAGCTTGAGTCTCAACCCTATGTCTGAATTGGATGGTGTAAAGACCCGGTCGCTTCCCGCTTCCACCCAGGAGTCCTCTTCCTCGCGCGCATGCGCATTTGGAGAGCTCTCCTTGTACCACTTAAACAAGCAAAACCTCAAATCTCCGAATTCGATCTCAAGTTTTGGGCAGACAGGAAATCCGGCGAGGACTGAAGCAGGAAGCTGTGCCGTGGTGAAAGTCGGAGGATTGCGTTCCACTTTGTATTTCACGTCTCCAACTTGGAGAACGGCTCCATCCTGCCACGCATCGCGGTTCAGCGCGGATTCAGCCACCGGCTCGTCGTTAAAGTAAAGCCGCACCACCGTCTCAACCTCAGTCTGCTCGCTTTTACACTCCTTTTTAGACTTCTTGCCTTTGCTCTGCGCCTTGACAGCGCTCTTAGATATCCGGGACAACGCTTTCCCCAGCTCCTCCGCCTGCTCCCTCAGCATGTGCCTGTAACTCCCGGCGAGGGAGAACGAAATGCTCAGCTTGGATTCTGCTGGCACACAGCGCACAACCAGGCGATCCATAGTGCTGCAAAAAAATCTAAATAAACCTTTACCTACTAATATTCTCTTCTGCGACAAAACATGACGCAAATACAGTCCGCGGCTTAACATGGGGAAACGTGGAAACAGCGCATTAATCTCAAACACCTCAACGACCCCTGGATAAGTACACTACCTAGGGTAGAACACGAACACACATTACACGCTACACCGCGCACTAAAATCCTAAAGACTGCGATTTGTTAACCATCCTTACTACAAGTTACCGGACGCGTCGCCTAATATTTGCGTCATCACGTAGTCATTCGCAACAGTGTTTGGGATTATCGGATTCGACAGCCTGTACAGCAAATAATAGGCAGCACAGAAGCATAGCAATTTATTATTAAACCCGTGCCACATGTGACACAGGATTAGTGTTCCTCTTCTTCTTCTTCTTCTTTTTTTTTTAGAAGAAAAAAAGAGCGAAAAAATCCATTGTGATATCGTATAATTGTTTTAAAAGTAAATTCAACACTTTGTTCAGTAGAATTACCACACGACGACAATTACATTTTTGTCGAAGTATTCCACATATGACCTAATTAGTGTGGTGGTGTTTTCATGTTTAAATCTCTTCAGAATCTCTTCAGAATGTCTTACATGCATCGCCACCGTTAGGTGGCGCTCGGTAACAAATGGTCAAAAGTATATGTACACCTGTCCTTTTTCCAGTGCATACACTGATCAGCCATAACATTATGACCATCTGCCTAATATTGAGTAGGCCCCCTTTTGCCACCAAAACAGTAATGCACTGTGTGTTCTAATCCTTTCTGTCACGACCAGCACTAACCTTTTCCTCAATTTGAGCTATAGTAGCTGTTCTATTGGAGCGAACTACACGAGCCAACTTTCACTCGACATGTGCATCACAGAACCATGGCCACCCATGACCCTGTTCACCGGTTTCCTTCCTTAGATTACTTTTGGTACGTCCTGACCGCTGCAGCCTGGGAACATCCCACAAGAGCTGCAGTTTTGGAGTTGCTCTGAGCCAGTTGTCTAACCATTACAATTTGGCCCTTCCCACAGTAGCAACATCTTTTAAATATCTTGTTACTGTTGTGTCTGGAAGTGGGTGGAATGTATCGGGCAACAACTTGTGAATCTTTTTTCCAGAAGTTGATGTGTTGGAAGTAGAAAAAATGTGCAAGCATAAGCATTTGACAAGGCCAGATTGTGGTGGCTAGGCGTCAGAGCAAATCCAAAACTGCAGCTTTTGTGGGGTGTTTCTGGACTGCAGTAGTCAGGACCTGACATAAAAGTTATCCAAGAAAGGAAAACCTGTGAACTGGCAACAGGGTCATTGCTAGCTAAGGTGTACTAATGCACATGAGGAATGAAGGCTGACCCGTGTAGTCTGAGCAAATAGAAGCGCTACTGTCGATCAGTTTGATGAAAAGGTTAATGCTGGCTGTGATAGAAAGGTGTCGGAACACCCAGTTCATCACTATTGTGTATGTTGTGGGGGGGCAAAAGGGGGTCCTACTCGATAGCGGGCAGATGAACTTAATGTTATGGCTGATCGGTGTAAATGTTCTGTTTTCAAGTTGCAGCGACAAAGTTTTAAGCACACAACTGTATGCTGTAGAATTCACTGGCACAGAGGCCCAAAGCACGACACAAAGCGAGCATAAAAGCGACACAAAGCAGTGTGTTCAGGTTGTGGTAAAAGAGCTCCTGCACAGAACCATGAACTCATCTGAGACACTGAGGTCTCCTCGCTCGTCACCAGCGCCGGATCTCTCAAACGCTTGGAGCAGCACTCCAAAATCTAGTGGAAAGCTTTCCCAAGGAGAGTGGGGGACATTATAACAGCAAAGTGTGTGATGAAATCTGTTGTGTGATGTTCTGCAAATATAATATGGTTATGCTTTATTAGGTGTGTGCATATTTGTGGCATTAAAGAGTGTATATTACAAAATAAATATGTTATAATAACACAGTAAAGGTAAATAGTACACTTAAATATGATGCTATTTAATATATTTTTTAATATCTTATATCATTAATGTTCACCCAGCAGATTTTTTTTAGATATACAGTACTGTTCATAAGTCTTGAGCCATCCCTTTTTACTTTATATTTTGCTTTCAAAGAGACGGACTGTACGGTTTTGTAATATTATGTGAACTTTCCCATGCCTCTATGCCCATAAAACAACCCCCTCATTGAGCTTCCTGGTTCCTTACATGGTAACACTTCCTATGAAATGTCAAGACGAACATACATAGAAATAGTATTGTGGCCGCAGGAACCCTTTTGTTTAACCTGAAAATGCTAATGTATTTCCTATTGTCTGTCTGCCTCCAGGTCTCTCTATGACTTGCATGTTAATGGCTGATTCTTTTGATGTACGAAATGTATGTGACACAGAGCACTTGGCCGAAAGCTTAAATATGCTCTCCTTGCTGTTAATAAATTGAGAACAGAGAACTCCCTCTCCCAGGGCACACAATGTAGTCTTGAGGAATAGTATGCCAGGCTTTCTGACATTTTTGTTTTTGAAGGTTTTTGCTCTCAGTCTTTTCAGTCTAGTCCCTATACCTGACCAGGTTTAAAGAAATGTTTTTTTGCTTGTTAAGCAATACACAGTGACCTATGAATCATAAAAATCATCAAAGTTCAGGCATGAACCAATGAGAAACAGGTGCTGATGATGACAGATAATCAGGCTGGTGATTGTCTACTGGAGATGATAAATTGTCTACTGGAGATGATAAATGCTTAGTGGTTGAAACAGACGAGAGGGGCAATGAGGTTGCTGCTGGGGTTGTTCCATAAGTAACCAGATATGTAAAGCCCGTCACAGCAAAACATTTGTTCTCGTTTCTTAAGTTTAATCTACATCAATTGACTAAAAATGGGAAAGGAAAGTGTATGTGTGAGGAGGCAAGACCTTTCGTATCTACTTATCCTTGATCATATATCTTATATTATTATATATTATTATCTATTTTATCATATAGCATATATCTCAAAATACTTAACACAAATTTGTACTTACACATACTGTACTTTGGTGTGTAAGGGGCACCACAAACAGGTGTGCCTAATAAAGTGGCAATAAGTGTGTACAGATCAATCTACTGGCATGTTTTAGGGTATGTGATGTAGTCCTTATTTATTAATTGAAACTGTAAAGCATCTGTGAAGAGGCATGCAAACTGTATGCAGTCGGTGATGTATTTACAGTATGCACCTAAATACTATGTGTCAAAATGTCCAACATTAGGCATTAGCAAAGAGGCAGACATCTGGCATGAATGAGCTGCTGGTTTTATTTAACTCAACAGAAGATTTGGTGACAACAGTTATTCCACATCGATACACACAATAGCCCATTTTATATATGTGTAAATGAAAAAAAAAAAAACAGGCTAATCTCTCAATTAATATATAATGACTATATTATCAGTACTGTATACTTGTATACATTTATATGATTGTGGTACTGAAATATTTCTAGTCACATGCTGTATGGGACAACTTAACGTTGCATCCATTGTGCTTCAATGCTTGTAGATAAAATCCAAGTAGCTTATAAGAGGTTTAGCTCCATGTCATTGTCAAAGGCTCAGCTTAAATGCATTCACTTCAAAAGAATTTTAGAAATTAAATACAAAATTACAAAAACTGGATTAAACATTCAGGTTGCACCAAAAAAAAAAAAAAGAAAAAAGCAAGAACACAACTATTTGAAAAACACATCATCCAGAAAGAATGGCGGTAAACCATTAAATATCTTACGGCATCCCCTAAATCTCGGAGGGATTTTTATGACACTTGGGATGTTACATACTGCATAGAAACCATTAATTTATGTATGTTGATTATATACAGTACCAGTGATAGAGTTTGGACACACCTATTCATAAAAGGTATTTTCTAAAAGTTTCTTTCACATTGTTTTTTTTTTTTTCAAAAAGGTCTTTAAAAAGTAACAAGTATGTTGTAGATCTTGTATATAAGGGGCGTTCAAGTCAAACCGGGACTTTTGATTCCTGTAATGTGCAGGTGTTGTTTGTGCATGATTGTGTGTACAGTTCCCACAGCAACTCTTCCACAAGTTGATGACAAGATATCTGTGGGTTTTCAACGATCCGGTGTTCTACTCGCTGAATGTTCACAGGAACGACCGGGATCATCATTTATGGACATACAGCCTTCGTTAAACAATTGCACCAGTCAAATCTTTTACTGTGGCTAAGAGTCTCATCACTGTACTGTGCTTGAAATCTTCTGTAAATATCAATAATTTTCACGCCTTCATCCACCATAAATTGTATCACAAGTCCCGGTTTTATCCGAACACCTATTGTAGTTCAGATATTTAAGTGTAATCCTGATAATATTGTAATACTCATAGTTTCTGATGGCTGATTTTCCCAAATATTTTGTTTGTTTGTTTATTTATTTATTTATTTATTTTCATAAGCCTGTAGAAAGTGTAGCTTTAATATTCACATTCAATCAGTTGTGTTCCAACTTCTGACTGGTCCTGTATAGACAATCGTTTTTACTTTTTATTCATTTGACTTTTTGTGTAAAGAGGATAAAAACATTCAGTTACCGAGAAGATCAAAGTTTTTAACTATAATACTTCCATATGTTTATTGTCTAATACACTTAGAAATCATAATGGTTTATAGACAGGTTGTACGTGAGGTGTAATAAAGCGTCCATACATTATTTAACCTGATTCTCACCAGGAGGTTATATGCTTATATGAGACAGACGATATAAATTGAAAGTACACTGTGCTAATTAGAATTAATTTAGAAATCAATCTGAGGTTCTCCTTCAGATTCTGATCGCTTGTGATTCATTTTGCAAAAACAAACAAACAAAAAAGCGATAGATACAAATCGGGTTATCTCCAATTTTTTAAATCCCGCAGGAATCCGCTCTTTCTGTCCTACCACAATTCAAAGTGTAGTAGCACAGTCAGAAGCGAGAGCGCTCTTGATGCGACGTCTCCAGCCTGCTCCTGCTCTTTCACTCGGACGGGCTCGGGAGCTCAGAGTCGCAGCACAATCCGTCTCTGTCCCCGGAGGTTGGCGGGGGATCCTGCTGATCTACAAGTTGTTCTTCTCTGTGCTTTCGGCTTCTGTGCTTCGGGGGAAGTACACGGTGGTCTTGTGCTCTTCGTAGCGGTCGATGTGCTTGAGGTGGACCACCATGTGCAGGGCGTAGGCCAGGACGAGCAGCAAGATCAGCGACGTGATGAGACCCATGAGGATGGCCGGGGTGAAGAAGGTGGCGCAGTCGCTGGCCGAGGAGAACTTGTTCGAGTGAACGTTGAATGCTTGAATCTGGTGGGAATTAAAGCAGCAGGTGTGCGATGATATGACGGTGCCTTACATAAAGGGAGGGGGGTGAATACTTATGCAAGATAAATATAGTGCCATGAAAAGGTTTTTGCCCCTTTCTGATTTTTTTTATTTTTATTTTTTGCATATTTGTCACACTTAAATGATTCAGATCCTCAAACAAATTAATCTTGCACAAAGATAACCAGAGTAAATACAAAGTGCAGTTTTAAAAAGATGATTTCATTTAATAAGTGAAAAAAGCTGTTCAACCCTACCTGGCACCACAAATATGCAAAAAGTAAGTCAAATTCAGGGCCGTAAAATTTTTCCAGGCACTTTAGATACATACTATGTTCTCATCTTCGTCCTCGCTCACTCACCTGGAAGTCTGTGAAGGTGATGTGCCAGTTTGCTGCGATGTCCGTGTTGGAGCTGGGCACCAGCAGCGTGTCGTATTTCTGCAGGCTGCTGACGTGCTGGCAGTGGTACGAGTTGGTGGAGGGAGCGTAAACATCCGTGGCGTTGAACGTGGCCTCGTGTGTCCAGTTGTAATGGATGTGGACGCTGTCCAGAGTGAACCAGTTCTGTCCTGCTGATTCGTAGAACGTGTTGGACATCTGCAGTCTGTCGAAACCGGGAGATCTGGTTTATTTCACATGATGAAGGGTAGAGGAATTACTGAAGAGTGTTGACGATCTGTACTGACCTGATGGCAAGTCCTCTGATCTCCTCCACGTCTCCAAATCGTATGTTGAGTCTTAGAGAAACACAAATAGCAGGACGGTTAGGTTTGATTTGATAAAAGTAGTAGATTTTTGCTTGCTTCAACAGAGTGCTGTAAAAGGTAGAGGTGTGTACCCGAGTGTAGATAGATAGATAGATAGATAGAGAGAGAGAGAGAGAGAGAGAGAGAGAGATGGGAATCACCAGGGACCACTCAATATGATATCATCATGACACCTAGATGTATTGTGATTCGGTAAGTATCCCAATTTAATAAATTTCCTGATTTGATATTAATAATTTTTAGATTTTGTTATAATTCTTTAAAAAATTGAGACATAATCTATATATACAAGAATTATATATATAATATGCATATATATAAGCATTCATTCTTTCATCTTCTGTACTGCTTATCCTGTACAGGGTCACCGGGGGCTGGGGCCTACCCCAGGAGACATTGTGCACTAGGCAGGAGACACTCTGGATGGGGTGCCAATCCATCACAGGACACAAATGCTCACTCACACACTACGGGCAATTTGGGAATGGTAATTAGCCAAATCTGCATGTCTGTGGACTGTGGGAGGAAACCGGAGTACCTGGAGGAAACCCACCGAGCACGGGGAGAAACTCTACGCACACAGACTAGAGGTTGGAATCAAACCCAGACCCTTGAGATGCGAGGCTATAATGCTAAACAATAAGTCACTGTGCCGCCAATGCAAATATATAAATGACAAATATAAAAAAGAATAAACATTTATTCTAGAGTCATACATGTGATACATCAAAGAATCACGATACATCCCTGAATCTTGATTTTTCCCCCATAGCTAGATAGTCAGGTAGACAGACCGATATTTTCCATTAGTCTTACGCAATCTCCATACAATCAATTCGTGCATGATTTGTAACTCACGTGGCCTTGTCCTTGCTGCAGAACGAGCCTCTGGTGTCCACTATTGCGTCAGGGCCAAACACTCTCTGCGTGAGGTCCACTAGTGTGTGATTTCTGTACCTGATGGCCAGCTTCCTGGCTCTAAACAAGATGCACGTTTTCCCGTTGTAAACGACATTCAGAGGAGAGTAGGGCATGATTCCTCCATACTGCAGAAGCTTTCTCCTGCTGGGCTGAGGAGACACTGGCCTCAAGTCATGTGCCTGAAACAGAGCCGTGATGCATGTGAATTGGAATCTACTATTCTGAAATGTGACTTGAATTTAAGCAGATACACATTCGATGCCAAAGAAAAATCTTTGTTCGATTAAACATCTGCCTCATCCAATACATACAGTAAGATTTATTTAGGACTTAGTGTAGGCTATAAAAATGCACAAAAGGTCACGAAAAACTTGAACGCTAAGGAGGATGTTGGACAACACAAATAACTTCCTTATGTCAGATAAAATGAATTCTTTCTGTGTCGGAAAGCGTAATAAGACCAGGTTCTGCAAGTGACAGGATGATATAAATTACATTAGATTGTCTATCTATCTTATCTAGTAATGTCACTGGATGCATCGTAAGTCATTCATTACTATACAACAGCCACATTACTATTAATAACATTTAAATTGCAAGTTGTTCAGTTTTTTTTTTTTTTTTCCTTTGCAACGTAAAATTCAGTTTTAATCCCTGGTAAGATTGAAACACAGCTCTTCCTGTAATCTGTCTTTCCGAGCCACTGTGCAGGCCGTGTGGGATCGGATTGATCCGGCGTAGAGGGAAAAAGCTCAAGGTCACATCGATGCGCTAGCAGACGAGGCCACGCCTCACCTGCAGCGGCCGTCTCATCTCCTCTGCTGTGACCAACGAGCCGTGATCATATGAGACGCTCTGACGCTCACCGCCGACTCCATCTGGAGAAACGGGGGGAAAAAAATTGCGTTCCTTATCCAGGTTGCATAAAACAAGCAATTATATGGTGACTGTCAGGGCAGGTATTTAAATAGTCATGTGGAATGACTTGCTAATAAAAGCAAATTGGTGTGAAAGGGAAATATAGATGAAATGACTCACTGTCTCCGACTTGTCTGTCTTGTGATGCTGCTTCATCTGAACTGTGGAGATGAAAACGCGATAAATTATAGATTAAAGACGCGTCTCATTCAGAGTCTGAGATATGTACGCATCGATTTAATTCACTTTAATCCAGTCTTCCAATTTTTTGCGAATCAATGCTGAAATTACTCACATACAAACAAACAAACATACACAAACACACATACACACATACACACACAGGCAAACCCATTTTCATTCAGAGCATCTTTCCCCCTTTTGCTCTTATCAACATGCAATCTGATTAGACATCCTAATCTCCGCTTGATAAAATGGGTTTTCACCCCCAGAGGCACTGGAGAATCTGATTAAGAGGTGGATACTGCTGTTTTAAGACTTGATCTCGTGTCCCGAAAGCATCGATAATCACCACGTCGAGCTGCCTGCTCGACATAAACGTATCGCGTGTGTCAGCTCCACTCGGACTTCTTCTCTCGGGTGGCAGGGCCATAGACACGTTTGGTTACGTGATACTGTACATCATGATATTCGATCACTGTTCCCATGGATACATATGGGCTGAAGGAACCTCGTGATTCGATTTTGATTCAGGGTGCTATGACGGATAGATAGTTTTTTTTTATTTATTTGGTTTTGTGTTTTATAATACAGGACGGCACTAGTCATTCCAGCATCAGAAACACAGCAAGGACGAGCGAGGTCAGATAATGTGTTTAAGCTGACAAGTGACTCTAAACAGCCAGACTTTACAGCCATGCTGTGCAGAAGAAAGTCAAAGAAGACACAACCTTTCAGATGGGCTGCAGCCATGAATCAGCTGGAAGCAACTGATTGAAACAAAGGCATCATGTCTGGATCCAACGTGCCTTGCATCAA
The DNA here is from genome assembly GCA_013621035.1 of Clarias magur. Lineage (NCBI taxonomy): Eukaryota > Metazoa > Chordata > Actinopteri > Siluriformes > Clariidae > Clarias > Clarias magur. The sequence continues at coordinate 732,408 of QNUK01000174.1, forward strand.
GAAGAGTTCAAGGTGGTGGTGGTTGTGTAATGGCGTGGGGAATCAAACCCTATTTAATCAGTATTGCTGATCAAGTCTTTATAGAAACATAGAGGAAATCCAATCCAGTTGTATCCAGCATCAGTGTAGTGTCACTAATAAATAGGTCAGTGCGTAATGCACTCCATTTTAGAAGCTTAGGTGTATGTGATTTACCCAGTGCACAGTCTCAGTGATCCCACTCATTATAGCTCAAGGAAGTTTTACACGTCCAGTAGTTAGCATATTAGATTTAGTCTTCTCTACCAGTCTGACTCACCTACACAACACGTGTGCCGCAAGCCAATAGAGACGCTTTTTAAAACCGGTACAGTGTGATGAAAAGGTCCCCGAACAAAAACGCACTGAGCCCTCTAAGTTATTGCATTCTGTGGATGTCAGTGTTATGCAACTATATTTAGCCCAGCAGTGAGTAATCATTTATCCGTCCCTGTGAGACGTCCAAACTTAGCAGCGTGAGCCAACACCTCCAATAAATCCCCCTAAAAAAAAAAACACTTAGGCTTTTCAAACACTTGGGATGCTGAGAGCGGTGGTGATAAAACACAACACACAGACAGCAAGGTTGTCATTTTCTGTGATTCTGCGACAGCGTAAAGGATCTACCTGCGTCACGGCACCTGCACATGTGGGTCAATCGTCTGGCAACCGCGCGGTTACATAATTGAAGAGGCACACGAGTTGGGACGCATTCAGTAAGAGCGCGGTGGTTCTCATGGCTGGATGAGCGATGGTTTCTTGCTAGTTCTGTATAAATAAAGCTATTTTGGAGAGCATCACATAGCAGCCAAGTTTTTCCACGTGACGTCCTTCACTTTCCATTTTCATGAGGAGACTCTCCAACAACCATGTTTAACAGTGCATGTGTATCTTTTTCTACATGTTAAGTCCAAAATCTTTTGCATTAACAACAGAGAAGTGTTCAAGTCAAACCGGGACTCGTGATTAAATTTCTGGTGAATCGATGTTTTGACATTTACAGAAGACTTCAAACACAATATGATGATGAGACAGCCGGAGTAAAACGTTTGAATGATGCAAACATGTTAAAGTAGGACATATGTCCGTGAGTGATGATCCTGGCCAAGGTGGCTCGGAGCCCACTGCAGTCGTTCCCGTGACCATTCAGCATGGAACGCCTGATCCTCGAAAATCAACAGATAACTTGAAGAAGTTGAAGAAGATCTGTGGGAACTGTACACGCAATCAAGCACATTACAGGCCATATCACCCATACAGTCCTGATCATGCTCCAACATTTCAGACGTGAAGCAGGCACTCTGATCCTGGCTCTAGCGTACTGAGAAAACTTTCGACCTTAGTAGAAAGATAAGAGTTAAGATACAGAGGCCAGTTTTAACAGATCAATTAAATTATTGCACATTTTTAAGTATGATGTGATGATGATAAAAATTTACCATTTATCAAACTGGAAAAGAGTTCCCAAATTATTCCCAAAAGATATATATATATATATATATATATATATATATATATAAATGCAAATCTTGATGGAACAGATTCAAGTCTCACAACTGGCAAAAACATTTCTAGGATTTTATACACGGATTACGCTGTCGAGTATAAATCACATTCACTCATCTTTTATACCGCTTTATCCTGCGTACAGGGTCGCGGGTGGCCTGAAGCCTATCCCAGGAGACTTAAGGCACAATCCATCCCCTGGACAGGGGGCCAATCCATCAAAGGACACATACTGTACACACACACACACACACAAACCAACAAACCATACAGGGAATTTAGCAACAGCAAATAGCCGAATCTGCATATCTTTGGGTGGTGGGAGGAAATCTATTAATCTAGTAATATTAAAGATGGTAGTTGAAAGTCTGCAGTGTATAAGGTGCATAACTGAAAGCTTTAGCACATCCCATGTTGGGAGACACTCTTTCACTTTTACTCATTTCCAATTCATATGTCCAATTGTGAGTTTTACTTTTTATGGAGATTTGTGGGCGTCGCTAAATGTAAAACAGTTGTAGCGTGAACATTCATTACTGTACTGTATTGTATGTGAGACTGAACAGTGCTGCATTACCCAATGTCCATGAGGAGTTCTTGAACTGAGATAATATTTCTTTTCAATTATGGTCAAGGATCTGTCAGATAATTAGGGATTCTTTCTTGACCTTCAAAATCTTTCATTCTTTCACACTTTTCTCAGAGGGACAAATAAAAGAACTATTAATTATGTTCAATTGATTTGAGGATGTACAAACGAGACTGCTGTACATGCGTGCACCACACTGTGCAGTTAAAAGCAAGTTTATATTACAATTCGTCTGGATAAAATATCTTCCCATGGGAATAGAACCGAATGTAAATCTGAAGCTACAACGCGGGTCTTTGCCTAATAAAAGGTCTTTACAGCACTGTGTTGTGAACTTATTGAATCCACCTCTGTTTGTGGGTTTGCCGGAAAATGATGCAACATGTTGCAACCTCTATTTTATTTAACTCGACTCCAGTGACGAAGAAAACGGAGGCGATGTGAGAGAGTAAACAACACAGAGGTGCTGAGGTGCTTACCGAGGAAAAAAAAATCACTAGAGAGCAACAACGATGAATGCATATCTTGGTATTCATGGCTGTGATTCTGAACCAAATCACAATATTAGGACAGATTTGTGTCACAAATTTATATTGATTTCATTTCAAGCACCATCTGGTGGCTACAGAGAGAGAGAGAGAGAGAGAGGAAAGAAAAAAATCATTCTGCCATCTTGTTTAAACATCTGAAGTAGACAGCATATGGATAATTTTTTCGACACTTACACAGACAAAATAAAGTTTGCCAGATCTGTGAATCATTATAGAGATGAATGATCCTATAGTGTTGCTTTCACGCAGCTGTTTTTGATTATTTGTTGTTTTTATACATTTTGAATACATTTTATACATTGTGTTACATAAACATTTTTGTTACATAAACAAAAGATATACATGGTGGGCCAAAAGTCTGGATCCCTATGCATTTTCCTTATTATTTTTATTATTATTTATTATTATTATTATTATTATTATTATTATTTCTGATTTAAGATGGCATTGAAACTAACAACAGAAGATGGAACAGAACCAGACTTAAGACCACTCAATTTTTTTTATATATTAGAACAATAATTTCGTTTTACGGCTCTGCTACAACATATATCACGATGCTACCTGCCTTACATTTTATGCCGACACGCTTATACCTAGTCACTTGTCACTTTCATGCTCTTCTTTGCATAGTTATTACTATTTACACTGTTGTCACATCACTGTGCTGCATTTCATTCATTTTATGTTTATTCATATATTCTCTGTTGTGGTTTTACTTTAAATATTACTTATGACATATATTCCTGTAATATAGCATTAAGCTAGTAACTTTGGTCAGTAAGCCCTATAGGTTGCAATCACGCATACAAATCTGCCTTTGTGTTATTATCCTCATTGCTACTGGATGTCTGGAATTTCCTTCGGGATCAACAAAGTATCTATCTATCAGTCTGTCTGCCCATCTATCTACCTATCTATCTATCTATCTTCTTCATATTCTATACCGCTTATACTTTGTGAAGGGGTCACACGATATGCAGGCGTGGAGCCTCACCCAGGAGACTTAGGGCACAAGGCGGGGTGAACCCTGGACAGGCTGCCAATCCATCACAGGTTACACACACTCACACACACATACTATGGATTGTAGGAGAAAACCAGAGTACCTGGGGGAAACCCACCAAGCACGGGGAGAGCATGCAAACTCCATGCACACAGGCCAGGGGCAGGAATCAAACCCTCGACCCTGGACGCATGAGTCCATTGTGCACATGATGTTGTTAAATGCAGATTTTTTTCTTCATATAACAACATCAGGTATGATACATGAAGAGACATTACAGGCTCTTGTATTTTGCGTCTACACAAGTGGCACAAAAAGAGGGCCTGTCAAATTCAAGCCTTTATATTCAGACCGTTTTCTTTCTGCTTCTGATTCCCTACAACTGTGGATTGTTAAACGAAATGCACCTTCACATTTGAGGACATCTGGAATCCAGTGCAGGCTGAAACCAGACTCACATCAGCACCACTGCACTGAAGGCATCCTCAGCGCTTCCTCATCAGCTCATCCTCCACATTCCTTCACTACACGCTTACGCAAAAAAATCTATCTACACTACCTCGGCACAACATCTACCACCCCTCTGCGAAAGCCACACAGATCTGTGATGCTTTATTTCAGGTTGAGGTATGGATCTTGGTATATAAACTGACGCCTTCTTCCCATGGATTTTCTCTGATAGAGCTGGCTTCAGTTTCAATGCAGATACACACACACACACACACAGCAGACAAAAGGAGCACCTAGATCACCTTCATATCTCAGCCTAATAAAACATTTACACCTTTGCATATTGGTTGTGTATATATATCATTTTTGCAAACATCATTGAAAAAATAATGCACCATTTCTAATGTATGTTAATGCTATTATTATTATTATTTACTTATTGATAATATCCATGCACAGGTACATTTCACCTTTGTACTTACCTCCCCTCGACTAAAGCAGGCACTTGCTCGTAAGACGAAGAAATCTGCAGGAAAAGAACTGAAAATAAAGCCAAAGACATCAGTGCTGCCATGTATACATGTAAAAGGTTCAGAGATGCTCTCCTGAAACGCACACTGCTGCTTCATAATCTGCCTCGATAAAGGACCGAGCCCTCCCTGTGATTGGCGTGAGCGCCAGCCAATCAACGCGCCCCGGAGGACAACCCTGCATCCAGACCACGCCCACATCAACACGGAACACAAACATGCAGATCTTCTACTAGTGCAAAGTGCGACATAATCTGTTACTAATAATCATGTAATAACTCGTACGGTTTGTATTGCAGAGAAGTATGCGCACCCCTAACCATCACATCCATAAATGATACATTCTCACACAGATGTTGTTTCTGCTCTGCTCTTATAATCTTTTCTTTTTGCTCTAAGTTGTGACTTCTGGTTTCATCCACAAGATCTTAAGTGAATTCAGGCAGTGGTGTTAACTGAGAAGGTCTGGAGTGTAGCCACAGTTTTAGTTAAAAGATCTAAAAAAGCAACACAATCTAAAGAAATTCAAGAACAGATAAAAAACAAAGTAATTAACATACATCAGGCTGGATGGAACGGGTTACCAAGCCATTTCTAAGGCTTTGAGACTCCACCAAACCAAAGGCTTATTACTGTATATCATCTTATCATATATTATATCATCTTGATTATCCCAAGGGATTTGGGCAAATATTGTGTAGACTGAGGACGAACAGTTTGGAAGGTGTGCGTACATTTGGCATAAAATTCACTCACTCACCATCTATACCGGTTTATGCTAGGCCTGGAGCCTCCCACCAGGCACACATGCAGAGCATGCACTCATTCACACTACGGGAAATTTGGGAACGCTAATTAGCCTAATCTTCATGTCTTTGGACCCACCAAGCAAACGCACTCCACCTCACAAACATGCAAACTCCACGCACACAGACCTGAGGCAGGAATCGAACGCTTACCATGGAGGTGCAAGGTGACAGTAACCACTGAGCCATCGTGCCACCTGGCGTAAAACTAACACAGAGTTTTACAAAAAGAACATCATGCCAACAGTCAAACATGGTGATGGTAGTGTGATGATATGGAGCTGCTTTGCACCTTCAGGACATGGAAGACTGGCTATATTTGATGGAACCAGGAATTTTGTTATTTTTTTCAACTATACAAATATGACTGCGAAAAATATATATAATAAAATGGGTCACATAGGTGAAGAAATAGAACAGATACACATGATCACATGTTTTTCTGGATGTTTTCTTTGCAAAGGATGACACAGCCAGTTTAGGGGCAAATACTTTTTCACATAAGGCCAGGCATGTTTGGACAGCTTTTTTCATTTACTAAATGAAATCGTCATTATAAAAGAGCATTTTGTATTTGCTTGAGTTATCTATGTGTAATATTAAAAAATGTTGGATGATCTGAATCATTTGTCACAAATAGACCCACCTATAAAAAAGAAAAAGAAAATCTGGATACAAATACAAATAAACCTAACAATTTAATAAGTTGATTAACTAAGTGGCACATACATAAACAGATAATAATCTATGCAGGCTCTGTTGTAGGAGTAGTTGTACACATTATTGTACACAGTTGCACTTTAATACAACAACTATATGTGTAACATAAAAAACACAAAAACTTAGAAATTACACTCTATATACCAGAACACTGGTTTATACAATGTATATATTATACGTTTTATAAATATTATACTTATAATTTTTTTTCTCTTTTTTACAATCAGGCATCTCGCTGAACAGCTATAAATCCTCCACAGGCGAAATCTTCGCAAAGCATTCTGGGATCTCTCTTTCCTCCCCGGACCTCCATCGAGCCGACATGGGTACGCTCTTTAGTCTGGTTTAAACTTTATTAAAACGCGTGTTATACGGTATAAATGCGTTTAAATAATGACATATATTCAAAAATAATATGTTTGTACATCTGAACGTATTATTAAACAGTGTGTTTATTGTGTAATTATCAAGATATTTGTAATTTATTTCGCGACAACGTGGAGAGCCGCCATGCCATAGGGTGAGCCAACATGGCCGACCGTGTTCCACTGCGGGATACAGATAAATAGTGTTAGAAATAAAGTGAGAAATCCAAGTAGGTGATTAAAAACGGATTATACGGAGTTTGAAGAAGGTTAAGATGTGGAAATAAATGAGCTGTCTCATATTAAAGCACGGCGAAAGAGTAACACGGATGTAGCTGCGTCTTGAATGGCTTTTTTGTTTCCCATGTAGTTCACTACTTCATATTGTTAAGGATGTTTTAAGCATAGAGGTTGCTTTTTTAAAGGTTTGTTAAATTGTTTTTCTAGGCAAGTGCCGTGGATTGCGTACTGCCAGGAAGCTGCGGGATCACCGCCGTGAGCAGAAGTGGCATGACAAACAGTACAAGAAAGCCCATTTGGGTACAGCCTTGAAGGCTAACCCTTTTGGAGGAGCTTCACACGCTAAAGGAATCGTGCTTGAGAAAGTGTAAGTGCAGACTTTTTTTTTTTTAATCCTCCTGCCTTCCCTAGGACGTGCTCATGGACACCGCACCATACGCCGAAAGGATGAGATGACTGGATGGTAGAAAGCGAAGCAAGTCGTGGTGATATGATAGCTGTCAATAACTAATAGGCACGGAAAGTAGCAGTCACCTCTCATCTGTTACGATATCAAGATATATAGGTGCCAATTCGATTAAAACTGATTATACAATTATGATTTTATAAATATCCTGATTTGATATTGCAGTTCTCACTTAACATTTAATAATGAAATTTAACAAAGAAGCCATGTTATTACATAGCAGCATGTATCTGTGATCTGGCATAAATATTTCTAAACAGACTTGCCAGATAATTCACTTCTACCACGCAGAATAAAAAAATAATTAAAAAAACCGCACAATTTCAAAAAAAGTGAACTGCCTAAAGGATTATAAAGAAATGAAGTTTTATCTCCTCAAATGCTTCCAAAGTCTGATTTTCAATTAATTTTTGCTTTCCATTCTTAACAAATATTCCAATGCCAAGATCAAGTTGTCAGGGTTTTATGTTCAAAGATGCCAAATTCAGTTTTTGTTAAATCTTTGCAATAAGCCTTGTTAACTGATGTCGCACATCCTCTATCCATCAAAAATTAAAAATAAATAAATTAAAAAACCTGGATACGGTTAGGATCATATGATTTGTTCTTGGAGTTCTTTTGTGTCTTGGAATTTTTGTCAGAATGGGAATAATACCCATATAGGGCAGGTAGCTTGGTTCAAGCACAAACTCCTCTACCCCCTAAACTTGTCACTTGGGCCCTCGAGTGGAGATTTTAACCTTGTCTGCTCCAGGGTGCTGTATCCTTGCAGATAATGCACTCTGGCCCTGGATTCATAATAAGCTTGGATATGGTAATTGAAAAGAATTTCACTAAGTGGTAATGTGACAAAAGGCTTAAAAGAGGATGTGTAAACACAAACATTTGTGTTCATTTTAGTAATTTTAAATGTATTTAGATTAATAATAATTTTTGGAAATTATTAAATTAAATAAAATTTTTAACCAGTTTAATATGCTTTGCTGAAATGTATTCGGTGCTATTTTGCTGCTGGCTGACATAAAAGCACTTGAAGCACAGAAGTGTTCCTGACTTTACTTTATTTTGTACTCCAAGAACAACAAACTGTGAAATTAAGACTATCTAGGATGTCTTTGCAAAAAGCTTAAGGCATCAGCAGATGTTGAAGTCTTTGCTTTTCCAGAAACTGATGTTTGGTCTTTATAAGGAGCAGAAATAATATATATATTTTTTTGTTCTTCAATTTATGTAGTTGTATTTTCTAAGCCCCTCTTCACTGTTTGGTATCTCAGTGATTTTAAATATATTTTAACAGAATATTTTTTTGTCTCTCTTCACAGCGGTGTTGAAGCCAAGCAGCCCAACTCTGCTATTAGGAAGTGTGTCAGAGTCCAGCTGATTAAAAACGGCAAGAAGATCACAGCGTTCGTCCCCAACGACGGTTGCCTGAATTTCATCGAGGTGCGTTTAAAATTTGTGACCGAGTTGGTGTTAATTGATTTTGGCTGCAGTAATAAACTTCGTACTGCTTTGAGTTTGACAGCTATGTTTGCTTTACAGGAAAACGATGAGGTTCTGGTTGCAGGATTCGGTCGTAAGGGACACGCCGTTGGTGATATCCCCGGAGTCCGTTTCAAGGTGGTGAAGGTGGCCAACGTTTCTCTGCTGGCTCTCTACAAAGGCAAGAAGGAGAGACCTAGGTCATAAATACATTATGCCTGGAACACAATAAACCAATGTTTTTCAATTAGACAAATTGTGTGCCTTCTGTTTTTATTTTAAATTGTGTTGCTTGTTATAACTTTTACTATAAATCAGTAACGTTTGGTGGTAAGTAGCTTGTTGCTCAGCTGCATGATGTAGTAGTAGCAGCAGGTTGGATAAAGGGATGTACAGTATGTATATACATTGCTGGCCAAAAGTATTAAAACATGCCGTCTGTTAGTTTTCTTTGTAGAAAATGGATAGGTCTATCCTATGTAATGAAGTGCTAATTGGAATCAGCTGGGTTGATTTCTGGGTTGTCCAGTTGGACACAAATGGCTAAAAGTAAGTAATTCTCAAGTGAATTGCTGACTTCTATGGCAAATTTCTGTAGCTATTCAGGAAGCAAACAAGCAGGCATTGCTTGAATGAGTGACCCCAGAGTATTGCAGATTTCTATACTTGGCCAGATTTAGCATGTTTTGAAGAATAAAAGACATGCTAAACTGATTAGTATAGAAATTTTACTGCAGGGTAAACAGTTAATTGATTGTCAATGTTAAAAAAAAAAATAAAATAAAAAAGATTGGCTTGCAAAGGATGGCCCAAAGTGGTCCACTTTGGATGCAGGCAATGACTGGAGACGGTCCCGGTGGACTCAGCTGATGTGAGCCTGAAATCGATCAGTAGGTCAGGAATTAAATTCTTACAAGCAGTTTTGTACCAGAACCTTCTAAAATGAAAGTGGACTCCATGTTAAACACCTTCTGTTATGCTGAGCTTCAGTCCTCCTAACACAGAATGACTGCAGATCAATCCCTGCCATCTGATATCCAAATGAGGTTCACTGTTTATAATCTTGTTCCTCTCAAGGTTTCTTCCTAATGCCATCTCAGGAAGTTTTTACTCATCACCCTCACCTTGCTCATGAGGGACAAAGATATAAAAGTTAAACATTTTATTAAATTTCTTTGAAAGTATTTTCATTTTATACAAATATGTGAAGCTACCTTGTGACAATGACCACTGTTAAAAGTACTATATAAATAAAATTTAATATGACCAGTACTGTTTGATGCAAAATAAGTTATGGGCCTTAAAATAGGAAGCTGATTGCTCTGTTCAGAAATAAAATGTTTTAATTAGCCCTCATTGGATTTTCAGACTTTCAGACAAACAAATATCAGACTTCATGATTCAGTACCAGTCGTCTGGGTTCAAAGGAATGTTTTGTTAAACCTCATAATCGAAAGTAAAATGTAATATTAGCCATTTATTTTAAATTGATCTAACAAGCCCTGTGATTCTTCATCAGGTTTGGACATTTGTATAATTTTGACTCAGACTCATGGGAGAACGGAAACCCTTTTACAGTTTCATGTCTGAGCTCAGTTCAGAGTGTTAATGTGCAGGAGTGAAAGATAATGAAATTCTGTGTCTATAAGCAGCCATTTAAGCAGAATAGTCCCTGAAAGGCTGCAGTACAAGTACAATATTTAATAATGCTTGCGTAGAATGAGAATTGTAATCAGATTTATAAGTATATAAACTGTAATATGGCACTCTGATGCATTACTGTAATACATTAACTGGACGTGTTGGGTGAAACTGTGCAGAGTAAATGCGATGCTCTGAGTGAATGTAGGATACTGGCCAGATTCCCTCTTGGTTGTGTGAAACCAACTGACCGCAAAAGTCCCTGCTGTGCTTCATTATAGAGACCAGACGGTGCTGAGCTGACTTTGAAAGCACGGCCAGAACTGAACAGCATCAATAATAAAAATATATATCAGCCGTGTGGTACTGAGAACAAATGATCTTCCTTTTGGTCAATTTATCAGGTCTGTTTATTGGCTAGGGATTTCTCAGGGCACCTGTTAATGCTGCATGATGATCGTGACGATGTCGCCTAAACAGCCTCAGCTCATTTGGCTTTAGATGCCCACGTTTTCAGGGGCAGCTGCTGTTTCTGGAACATTAGCCATCGATGGCACATGGGTGTGAAAAGCCAAGCGTATGCTCAGTTTCCTTTAACAGCATTGGCACTTGCTGACTTCCAATGTTTTCCCGTATGTTATATATTACTCTTAAATCACTGGGTTAATTTGATATTGCCAAGAGGCGATCTAAAGACAAGTTAATCTAATTACATGCACTATATGGCCAAAAGTGTGTGGACACCTGATCATCACGGTCCAGATTTAGGTAGTCTCGCTTTTGCTGTTATAATAAGCTCCACTCTGCTGGGAAGGCTTTCCACTAAATTTGCATAGTGTTACTGTGGGGATTCTCGATCATTCAGCCTCAAAAGCATTACTGAAGTTGGATGAGGAGGTCTGGGCGGAAGTTGGAGTTCCCAAATGTGCTCACAGGGGTGGAGGTAATGACTGGGTATTTAGAGGGTGCAGGACATTTAAGTTCTTTCAGTCCAATCTCAACACACCATGCTTTTATACATACAACCTGTGCAACAACTGAGTGAAGAACCCACATATGGGTCACCAAACTTTCGGCTGTATAATTTATCTATGCATATAATAAAACTGGAAAGTTGATGTGTACATTAAAGATATCTGCGAAAAAATTATTTGGGGCGGCGTAAGATGCGTAACAGAACACATCGAGATATTTGTTTGTGCATGCATCACATAAAAACTACTAATAAAGTTTTAATGGGTTTTCACAATGCGTTTTTTGAGGTAACATATAATCTTTGTTTCATCGTAATTTTAATGGAAAATGCCCTTTAAAAAAAAATCGACTTTGAAAAAAAATTGTTAATCTCAAAATTTAACAGATAGCACTGTACATTTTTAATATGCACTTCTGAGTGTGCAAATAAAAACTACTAAATAACTGGAATCTCACACCTTCATTCCGCGCACTTCACGGTAACAAATAAAATTTTTAGTTCATTGCAAAATTCACCAGATGGTGTTGTACGTTGTTTAAAAAACGTGTTTATGAATGAGCAATTAAATTCCACACGAACAAATTATATAAGGTGCCAATACTAACCTGCACCACCACCAAAACCATACACACACTGAATGACCAGGCTTATTTGTATTCATATGTAAATTTCATTTGTTTAAGTTCAGGCAGCACAGTGATGTAGTGGTGTAGCACTGTGGCCTCGAACCTCCAGGCTTGAGGGTTCGATTCCCTCTTTGGGTCTGTTTGCATGGAGGTTTCATTTTCACCCTGGACTGGTGAGTTTCCTCTGGGTACTCCAGTTTCCTTCCAAAGACATGTAGATTAGGCATTTTCAATTTCTCTGTAATGTGTGTTTGTGCCCTGCAATGGATTGGCACCCTGTCCAGGGTGTACCGTTCCTCATGCCTCAAGTCTTCTGGGATAGGCTCCAGGCCCCTGTGACCCTGAACTAGCTAAGCAAAATAAAGGAGTGAGAGACAGAGTAATTAATATTACTTTCTTTCAAGTCATTCAAATGATATACATAATTAAGAAATTTAAGGTGGACATATTATGGAAAAAAGAAGATTTAAAGTCAATCAGTCAAGAAAAGCCTTAGTGGTACAAATAAATTGTTGAGCTTCCTTATAGTACATATAATTACTCTCAATCACTCACTCATTCTTTATGCCGCTTATCCTGTATGCGGTCACAGAATACTTATAACCTCTTGGGACTCGGGGCACAAGGCAGACTACACCTTGGACCAATATATTGCAGGGCACACACAATCATTCACACACTATGGGCAAGTTGGAAACGACTAGTTAGCTTAATCTGTAATACCCGGAGGAAACCCACCAAGCACACAGACGGACGAAAATCAAATCCTCGACCGCAAGAGCAAACTGGATGTTCATGATGACCAAATTTCTTGTGGATTTATTTCTAATTACTTGTTACGTATTATCCTGCCCTGTTCAGTGTCACTCTCAACAGGCCACTGTGCCATTGCCTCGGCCCCTCACAGCAGTCACGCAGATCACACGCATAGCTCTCAGGCTGCTCTATAGGAATAAAGTATGTTACATGAATAAAATGTATAAAGCATAAGAGATTTACCTCAGCCACTTGATGATTTGAGGAAGGTAGAAAAAGGCAAATGAGTGACAATTAGTCATCTGAGGTTTGTGATGTAACTGGTGATTTTAAAGGAAAGACAATTCTGGTTAGAGACTGAGGAGGCTGTTGCTAAGCAACTCGGAAAAAGAAACGACAGGCATATGCTATCGAGGAGGTGTTTTATTCGAACAACATAAAGGTGGAATGACCTTGGACCTGAGATAAAACTGTCAGCAATAACATCACGCATTACACATACAAAAAAACAAAAAAAAAAACAATATGTATTAATTTAATTAATTTATGCTGTAAATTACATATAGCATTAATTTCCCACTTCCTTGCAGAGAAACATAAAAAATAGCAAAAAAGCTTTAATTAAAAAAAAAAAAAAAATTAAAGTTGTGGGGAAAAAATCACAAAGTGGTTACAAAATGCTGTGCTCAAACACTGACTCACTCACTCATCTATACCACTTTATCCTGTATTAGAATTTTATTATAACTATAAATCTGTGACAGATTTATCTGGGGGGCCTGGAGCCTATCCCAAGAGACTTAGGGCACGAGACAGGGTGCCAATCCATTGCAGAGCACACACACCCACTCTACAGGCAATTTGGGAACGTCAATTAACCTAACTTACATGTCTTTGGAATGTGGGACAAAATTGGAGTACCTGCAGGAAACCCACCAAGCACGGGGAGAACATGCAAACTTCATGCACACAGAGACAGGAATCAAGCCTGGCCGGGAATCGAACCCGGACCCTGGGGGTGCAAGGCGACAATGCTAACAACTACACCACCTTGTGTGTTCAAGCAACAACAACAATGTTTTACAAAAAAAAAAAATGTTTGAAATTGAAAAAGCCAATAATTTAGATAATTTGGGGTAAATTTCAAATAAGCAAAAAAGTACCAGACCGCATGGTGGCTTAGTGTTTAACTTTGTAGCCTTGCACCTCCAGGGTCAAGGGATCACAGTTACAAAGACATGCAGGTTAGGGCAATCGGCGTTACCAAATTGTCCGCAGTGTGTGTGCTTGTTTTGTTTTTCTCACTTTGTCACCAGTGAGAGAGAGAGCATGAGAGAGTAATTTGTATTGCTTTCTTTCAAGTCATTTATCAGACATACAAAATACTGCACAGAACGGTCAATAAATACATTCATTGCTTAATTTAAATAAAATGATTTAAGCATGAAATAAGGCCAAGAAAGATCCATTTAAATCAGTCAAAAGGTAAAAGTAAATGTAACAGGTTAAGCAGTATAGAAGAAGAAAGAATGAATGAATAAAAAAATTACCGAAACAGTTCTTTCTCAACAGAACTAATTCCTTCAGTTGAACAGATCTGACAGTTTCAAAGCTTAAACATTAACAACAGTTTTTAAGGTAAACAATTCACTTCACTAATCATGATTTACCCAAATACCAATGGCTGAACACTTCACATTTTCATAGACAGATTTAACATCATATTTGAAGGAATAATTTCATTAAATGGTAAAGAATGTTCCATACCGCTTTCTCTTGTATACAGAATCACAGGATCATAAGAGACTTAGGGCATGAGGCAAGGTACACCCTGGACAGGATGCCAATCCATTGCAGGGCACACACACACACACACACACACACACGCACACACACACACTCATTCAATGTGTGTGCTCATTCAAACACTACGGGCAATTTGGGAAAGCCAATTAGCCTAATCTGCATGTGTTTGGACTAAGGAAACGACCAAGCATGAGGAGAAGATGCAAACTCCATGCACACAGAATCGAGGTGAGAATCAACAGCGACAGTGCTAACCACTAAGCCTGCAAATGAGCTATTATAAATAAAAATAAAAAGAGGACATGTGTTTAAAATGCATACCACAGACAACAGATTTTCTTTATTATTTTGAAACCAAGAAATCCTCAATTACAAAAGCAGACATGGTGCAAATGATCCATTTGGCCACATTATGACAATTCTTAAGCCAAGGATGTACATAATGTTATATTATATTATAATATTATAACGATTTTTTCCAGAATATGTCTAAGGCTATTTTTTAAAGAAAATATTTAGAATTATCATCGTCATCATTAACAAACATGGAGTCTACCCTAAATATTTAGGGACTCATATACTGTACTAGTATACGCACAGATTTTTTTTAAAAAAGAAACAGACTGATGCACTTGTATGCATTTACAGTATCAACATAAAGCAAGCTTGCATGAATAATCCTGCTTTTATTAGTCTTACACCAAGGATTCTTAATAAGAAACACTTAGCTTTGCTGAGTTGGAGTATGCATATGACAATGTGCAGTATCAAATCTAAGGAATGCTCTTCTTTTCAGGATTGTAGAACACACACACACCAGTTTTACACACACTACCTTTTATCAAGTCAGAAAGTATTATTATTATTATTATTATTATTATTATTATTATTATTATTATTAAGCTGACATGGTAGAAGTCCTAGCAGTGTTTGTGCAGCTAGTCTGATATGAAATAAGCCAAAGGATAAATAAGGTGTGTAACAGTAACAAAAAAATAACCAAACACAATCATAACATACAATTATTTAAATAGACATATCAAGAATGTCAAATGCCCTGTTTATTGTAATACTACGTAAATAAATCTTGTAATTTTTATATATGATTGATGTACGTTTCTGAGAAACCTCCACAAAAACTACAGGAGTGTAACAGAGGAGGAACTCAGAGGCCAAACTGATTGAGTTCATTTATTAATAATCACAGCTCATGGGTTGAGGGTAAAACATTCATTCATTTGTGAAAAATGCCTTCATTTGACACTGCCATCTAGTGACCTGAAGCTACAAAATACAAATGTTCAAGTCAAACCGGGACTTTTCATCACTTGCTCAGAATGTTCTTGTGAGCGACTGGGGTGGGCTCTGAAACACCTCAACTGAGATCTTCATTCACGAATGTATGGCCTTCATTAACACATTGCACTATTCAAATGATTTACAGCGGCTAGGAGTCTCATCACCGTACTTTGATTTAAGGGTTTTTTTTATTCACAAGAAATATCCTCACTAGTCTCGGTTTGGCTTGAACGTTCACATACAGTAGGGATTTATTTGTGAGAAAGCATGTATTCTTTATAGATTATTTCGTATTGAAATTCTTTTGTGTGGCAATTCATGTATCGCGACTCCAATTTTTAAAAAAATTTTTCAAATAATTTTTACATTTATTTATGTTTGCATTTGAGGCAGTGAAATGTTGCTGTTCCTCTACATATGTAGAGGAACATAACATATATATATATATATATATATATATATATATATATATATATATATATATATATATATATAGAATCGGACATTTATAAAATTGTGATTACCAAAAGAATTGCAATACAAATGAAATCAACACCCAGGTATGGTGATATATTGTATCGAGTGGTCCCTGGTGAATCCCATCCCTAGTATTTTTAATATCAGTCTTACATCTGCAGCATCTTTTGTGCAAGACCCATTCAGTAACAACGCATAGATTTTTTTAATATACAGTATGTATATAAAGAAGTGCTAGATCACAGCCTGCTTTAATTACTAACATTAATCTAAAACTCCAGAAATCTCTCACCAGGGGCAGGACTACATCCTTTGCTCTCATAGCTACCTTTCATGTTACTCTGTAATTAGTCTGAATACAAGATTTAATACCAATACCAATATAAAGCTGATGATGTGTGGTATCTTACTTGCAAAACCCAGTAGAACGAGTTTATATGAGAGAGAGGGTCACTGGGTCAGGCCACTTGAGCAGCCTTGTTTTGTCCCATGATCAGGTATTTATAGCAAGACCATGACATAAATAACCCAGAGAGCAGCTCAGGAGTAGGACAACATCTAACAGGGGTATAACTCTTTAGGTAAGCACAAGCGTAAACATTCATCATTTGGGAATCGACCTATAGTACGTACAGTATAAGGAGAGTGTGACATTTTATTTAGTCGAAGGATTGTCACACAGAGTTGCATGTTACTCGTGAATCAATGTTTACAGTCTTGCAAATGCTTTATGATTAAGATTGTGCTACTTGCTGTTTATTATAACCGGAATAACTTTGAAAAATGCAGTTCAATTTTAAAAGAGTTACTCATTTCTATAAAAATCATATTTGCAGACCAGAAGGAAGGAACCACGTGGGATGAAGCTGGACAGCAACAGCGTCGGTGTTCCACAGTGATTTCTTTATGGGCACGCTGTCAGTGGTGGAAAAGGTGTTTTGGAGTTCTCGGGCAGTGACGCTATGGATATTGAGACGCCAGGAGAGATTTTCGATGAAGATGTGGCGACTCAGTATATGATAGAACAGAGCCTTCTGGGAAACAATAAGCAGACTGAATTTAAGGACATCTTGTCTGCAGATGGATGCAGGTACCAAGTTGGAGTTTGGAGTTTATTTTAAACTTATTTATAATAAAAGTCAAAGTGCAGGTCTTTAGTACACCGATGACATATATTTAAAAGCTATAAATTTATTAAAATGTAATACACTTGGAGTAATGGAATAATTTGTCTTTTTGACACAGGAATAGATTAGGATAGTTGTTTCTACCGTATATTGGAAAGTTTGATAAAAAACACTGCTGGCTCAGTGGTAGGTTTCTCACCTGCCATACAGAAGGCCCGGGTTCATTTCCTACCCAATGCCCAAACCCCAGCCACTGGATGCAATGCTGGTCCCAAGCCTGGATAAAATGGTAGGATTGCATCAGGAAGGGCATCCGGCTTAAACTAATGCCAAGTTGTATGTGGGGATCGGATGGTCCACTGTGGGGACCCCTAGACAGGAACATTGATAAAACCATACACCTTTGTTAAAATATCTTTAATTATATGATCTGTGTTGTGAGGGTAAGGATTGACATTGCTCAATTTCATGTCCTGAAATGAAAAGGGTATGAATTAAAAGGGGATGAAGAAAGAAATTTTAAGTAAACAGCCATCATGTTTTTTTTTTTTGTCAATGGTAAATTAACATCTATTAAACATCCAATGGATAGATATAAGATTTTAAATAATCCAGGGTTTATTTAAAGGTTCCTATTATTTTAACATATTAACCCAGGTGTATTGTTTTCATACCTTCTGTTTTCTTTCCCAAACGTGCTGTTTAAGTGAGCTACTGCTGAGCCACGCCCACTAGAGAACAGCAGATCTGAGCAACAAGCCAGACGAAGTTAAATTCTTATATGAGGTCACATTAGGAGGAAAATCTGGCTTGTTTAAACCTTAGCCGATACAAAAATAATAATAATAAAGGTCTAAAGGCAGTGAAAGCTTTTTTCTGATGTTTCTAGTCTCAAAATGAACAAATATATATATATATATTTTTAGTAATACATTAGGTCTCTTTTAAAGACTTTCCTACATGTCTGTTTGTCCACAGGATAATCCACACTAGTCCAGAAAGGGACAAAATCTCCAGTGCCATCAGACGAGGTGACGTAGTGAGTGTTTTTAAGAATTCCTCATGTACTCTGTGGCATGGTTAATGATTTTTGTTTTGCTCTTTGTGTGTCAGGTGATGAAGCCGAGCTTCGTAAGCTCGCAGTCCATCAGTCTGCTTTCTCCGAGGAGGACAGTGCCGGCCAGATTCCCTTACATGAGGCAGCGGTGCAGAGCAACCAGCACATCCTGGAGATCACTTTCAAAGGTCAGGGGAGAAGTGATGTGATGTTTTAGTGAATAACATGGCAACAAGTGTAACAAGGGTTACCCTGCTCTCAGTGTAGATACACACATCTCTATGTCTGGTGGGAGCTTGAATAGTGCTATAGATGAATGTGTTCCATTAACCTGATAGTTAAGTGGATTGACATGTATGCCTGTTTTACAACAGCGTCTCCAACAGACGCTAAGTTTCGAAAAACCCATGGGGGGAAGACAGCCCTCTTTTCAGCTGTGGAGAAAAGTCTGTTGGAAAATGCGTCCTATCTTTTGAACAATGGGAGCAGCCTGGATTGCCAGGACAATGAAGAAAACTCACCTCTTGTTGTTGGTCAGTAAAAGGAAACACCTTAGATCAATTCAACTGCTTACATTTGAATAGGTTGCAAATATAAGAGAAAAGCATCATAGAAATTATGTTTTGTTTTACCTGTCTTAACTTGTCTTGACCTACACAGCAAAATTTAGAATGTTAAAAGAACACTCTACAGCATTTATTTAGGTGAACTCTGAAAGTATTAAATCAGCACTGTGGATTTTACTGTGTTTACACTCCTTTATTGAATAAGAATTTTCTCAGTCTGTGTCATTACATTCCCACAGCTATAAAAAACAACCACTTCGACATGACGAAGCTCCTTCTTTGCTTTGGTGCCAACGTAAACCAAAAGCTGGCGAACGCCAGAACGGCCCTTCACGAAGCTGCTCGCATGGGCCTGACAGATATTGTAAACCTGCTGCTGAAGTCTGGAGCTGATGCTGATCCCAGGAGCACATACGGCCTCACGCCTCTGGCCCTGGCGGCACAAGGCGGTCACTTGGAGATAGTGCAGGAACTCGTACTGCGAGGTCAGCGCTATTCCAAATGACTACAGTTTAACGTGAATTTAACTTAAGACACTTGAGACAGGAATGCTTGCACAATATCATTTCATTGTTGTATGTAAAAAAGATGATTAAATCCTTTGAAGGAAGTCGTGTGAATGAGTAAACTGATAAAAGTGCAAAAACACTTTCTTTATCATGCTTTATGCCTCCGAGTCCCGGTTTGACTTGAACACCCCTCGTACTTACCATACAGTCATATACATAACTTTTTAATTATAGTTTAATATTTCAGGAGAGTAAAAATGCTTTTGTTTAGACGAATTTCTGGGTTTTTGGTTATTGTATTTGGACTACAGGAGCTGATGTGGATTCTCAAGCTCAAGACTGGGCCACCATCCTCTACGAAGCTTCTGCATCCGGGAATCCTGATGTCATCTCTCTGCTGCTGGAGTACGGAGCTGATGCGAATATACCCAGACACACGGGGCACCTGCCGATCCACAGAGTGGCCCATCGCGGATATGTGAAGTACGAGGTGTTTCTGATTCATTTCTGAACAATATGCATACTGCGTTTTAATACAGTTGCAAAATGTACATTAAGGAAGTCAAATTAAATAAAATATGTAGAATATATTACAAGGACAAGAATAACTTTAATAATGGTCATTGCGATCATGATTAATGTTGCATCTAAACAGGCTTGTGATTCATATCTATGGCTAATTAGAAAATGGCAGGAGTAGTGGTGAAAAGGGACTATAAACATGTATAAATGTATAAAAGAATATTTGGATGTTTTCTGATTCCAGAGCTCTGGCACTCCTGATCCCTGTGACCACATATGAAGCGGTGGACGAGAGCGGCATGAGCCCCCTGCACTCGGCAGCTGCCGGCGGACAAACGCAGTGTCTAGAGATGCTCCTGACTGCCGGCTACGACCCCAACTTCATGCTTCACCCCTGGGTGAGGCGCAATTATGACGACCAGCGCAGGTCCGTCCTGTACTTCGCAGTAACCAATGAAGACGTCTGCTCCACCAAGATGCTCCTGGAGGCTGGCGCGATGCCCAACCAGGACCCGGTGAAGTGCTTGCAGGTGGCCTTGCGTCTAGGCAACTACCAGCTGATCGACATCTTGCTGAGGTACGGCGCCAACGTCAACTACTTCTGCAGGGTGAACACCACGCACTTCCCCTCGGCTCTGCAGTACGCCCTGAAGGATGAAATTCTACTGAGGATGCTATTTAACTACGGCTACGACGTGGAGCGCTGCTTTGACTGTACGTACGGAGACAGAGCTCACGTGCCTGATGATTACGAGGGCTGGAGCAATACTGTCATCAAAGATACCACGGTGAGATAGGGGTCACTCAGATTGCTTAAGGGATTTTGGAAAGTGGGGAGACTTTGCACTAGTTGATCTTGGACTGTATTTTGAGCTTCAAGGCTAACACAGTAAACATGAAAAGGAACTCTGATATCTCATGCATAGGTAAGTACTTACATTTTATGGCATTTGGCAGACGCCCTTATCCAGAGGTATTTTTATCTGCTTACACATCTGAGCAGGTGAGTGTTGATGGCCTTGGTACTGAGGTTTGCACCTGTGACTTTCTAAATTCCTTGCCCATGCCCCCATGCCCATTTTATGACATTACACAGAGTTTGTGATATTTTAAAAATGACAATATGTCGATTGTACAGTGAAATGTGAAACAATCATACTAATATTCAGATATTCAGAAGGAAAAAAAAGGTGGGCTAGCATTACTTCTTAGCTTCAACTCCAGTCTTAAACTAAAGAAGTAAACCTCAGACAACAAACAATGTGTCCACAACATTTGGCAAAACCATTACCTTATACAATTAAATTTTGTATTATATGTTATCATTTTTACATCTATGACACGCTTCCTTCCTGCAGTTCTGCGAGGTGATCACTGTCGACTGGCTGAAGCATCTCTCTGGGAGTGTGGTGCGTATCATGCTAGACTACGTTGACCACGTCAGGGTTTGCTGCAAAATGAAGGCGGCTCTGATGGAGCAAAAAGAGTGGCCAGAAATCTGCAGGATTCAAGGTGAACATACAGTATGTGTAGCGTGACATTTTGTTGTGGATGTTGCTGTGATAGGTATTCAGGTCAGCGTTCAATTACTATTATACAGTATATATTAACAATTCTGACCATAATCATTGTTGATTAATTACACTAACTATCAGTCACTGCATAGGTGAAATTAGGTCTGTATAGTCATTCATACTGAGAAGAGGGCAGCTACCTGCCAAAAAACACATTAAAAACCAGTCACAGAAGTATTTTCAGCAAAAAAAAAGAAAAACATCTGATAATGTTATATCATCTTAAACAACACTTTGTCTACTTAGGAATTTTAGGAATATATATTCAAATTTTATTTGTGACATACACAGTCATACACAGTACGATATGCAGTGAAATGCTTAAACGGCCACACGTGACCTTAAAATAAAAGATTATTAATAGGAAATAAATATGAATAAAAAAGAAATAAAATAGAAAGTAAATTTAGCTAAGAATTAATAATATATCTATAGAATACAAAATATACAATATAAGAAAAATATAACAAAACCTAGCTGTACAAATATGGAGAAGAAATTATCTTGTGCAAATATAGAATAATATAGAAATTTATAGACATTTTAGTGTGGAAATGAAGTGGGAAATCAAATAGAAATGTCCGGGGGGGAAAAGTAAGTAAGTATTGAAGAAACTTGAGTCTTGAGTCATCGTTTAAAAGTTGTCAAAGCCTCAGCTATACGGACATCTAGAGGAGGTTTATTCCACCAGCTAGGTGCCAGAGTCTGGATGAATGGGAACGTGGTGGGACTACAAAGCTAACTAGCTCCTAGCGCGAACCAGAATTACAAACTGCTCTCGAACCCCGATCCACACTTGGTGTATGGTGTATGGATTACGCTAGATTTTAATTCATTGCTATTTGGGATTCAACCTTGGAACCCAGAACTTAACAAAACTCATATTCTGAAATGAAATAAGTGGAAATTTAAAGAGAAATTTATGAGAGCCCATGGTTTATTCTCTGTACCTTTTAGGTTACATAATACCTGTAAAAATTTTAAAACAACTTCCACCCCTGTTAATTACACTAACTGTATGTCATTTAACTCTTGGTTGCCAGCTCCACCAGTTGCAGTTAGTTAGCTTCACCAGTTGTGGAAGGATATGTGCCGGTGGTGCAAATTAACTGGTTACATAATCAAACGAATAATAACCTGTTGATAATAAAAAAGCAATATCAGCTTGTCATATGTATAAGTCATGCTGTATTGCTGGATATAGCACAGCTGTGATGCCTTCTGCACTTCATCACAGTCGCCCTATAACCAGCAGTACAGCACTCCCTCTTGTGTAATATTTCTTAAACAGATTACATATCCTGTGTTGAATCTTCCAGAAAACACTCGCTGCTTGAAGCACCTGTGCCGACTGAGGATCAGGAGATGTTTGGGACGTCTACGCCTAAGAGCTCCGGTTTTCATGAGCTTCCTGCCTCTGCCAAACCGCTTGAAGGAGTACATCTTATACAAAGAGTATGATCTTTATAGGCAGACGTGCTAGTCTAGATAGAATCATGTCAGACTGTGATTCATAGAACTGATTTAGTGATTACTGCTGGTGAAATAAATGACGTGTTCAAAAATGTGTATTAATGTATAGTGTAAAGTCAGCATTTTTTCTTTTACATTGTAAGTCATGAATTTTGTAAATGTTAACCGTAGTTTTGTAGAAATACAGTATAATGGATTAGGAAATTAAACATCCAGTGTGTATTTGTATTTTTTCCTGTAGATGAGCTCTGAATTTCTTTTGTGACATAAACAAATAAATAATTAAATTTCCTATGTGTTGTCTCCTAGAATGTCAGATGGTATTGTGTGTGTGTGTGTGTGTTTTTATTTGGGCTTACACGATGACTCAGCATGTCACCTCACAACTGTCACCTCACAACTCCGAGTTAAATCACATCAAATCTATCTATCTATCTATCTATCTATCTATCTAACTATCTATCTATCTAAAGGAGAACTTTATAACTCACACAAGCATGCATTCACTCCTTCTCTTTACTTCTTATCCGCAGGGCATATGCACAGACTCACTCACACACTCATTCACTCAAATTATAAATGACAATTTGTCTAATCTGTATGTCTTTGGACTCTGGAGTACCTGGAGGAAACCCACCAAGCATGGGGAGAACATGTAAGCTGCACTCACACAGACCCGAGGTAGGAATTAAACCATCAATCCTGGAGATACAAAGTAGGAATCGAACCCTCAACCCTGGAGTGCGAGGTGGGAATCGATCCCTTAACATGGGAGGAGCAAGGTGGGAATTGAACCTTTAACCCTGGAAGCTCGAGGTGGGAAATCAAATCCCCGACCAAGGAGGTGCGGAGTAGGAATTCAACATCGCCCCTCGAAGCATGAGGTAGGAATCGAACCTTCAACCTTGGAGGCACAAAGTAGGAGTCGAGTCCTCAACCCTGGAGGGGTGAGGTGTGAATCAAACCATCAACCGGGGAGGAATCAAATCCACGACCCCTTAGGTGTGAGGTAGGAATCTAACCCTCAAACCCCGAGCCGCAAGGCAGGAATCTTTGAAGGCTCGAGGTGAGAATCGACCCATCGACCCTAGAGGCTTGAGGTGGGAATCAAACCCTCGCGGTAGGAACCTAATCCTCGACGCTGGATGCGCAAGGTAGGAATCAAACCCTCAACCCTGGAGGTGTGAGGTGGTAATTGAACCCTTGGACCTGGAGGTGCCACAGTGATGACTACTGCCTCATTAATATGTTTTTAAATGTACTATTTTATCATTTCTATTCGTTAAAAATTATATTATCATTAATAATATTAAAATACAACGTGATTTTATTTTATTTTATTTTATTACTAAAATGGCTTTTATTTTATGACGCCATAACTCCAAACATTGCTTATCACAGCACCCATGGCTGAATCACAAACCCATTAATTCTTCATGTATAGTGCACTACAAAAGCTCTACAATGCAAGTTCCTACAGTCTGCCCTTGCGAAGGTTTTATTGAGTAATTTGGGACACAGCTCAGTCTGTCTGCCACAGAGAGGCGGAGAGAAAGCAAAATATCCGTGTGTGTGGGAAGGGCACTGTCTTGGATTTGTCTTGGATCTTAAGCAAACAGGAAGAGATATAGACAGATATATTTTTTGTAAAATAATACATAAATAACAGCACAACCATGCCAGGAATTGACAAACTGCCGATAGAGGAAGCACTGGAGGACAGTCCTCAGGTACAAACCCTCTGGATCTGGTATCATTCTAGCTTTATCACTAGCTAGCTAAAGAACTAGCATAGCAACTAGTTTTTATTGTATTATTTGTAACGCTCGGCGTTAAATAGTCCGGAAATGTTGCTTAAAACTAAAAAAAAATTTTTTTTTTAAACGTCGTTTTCCACAGCAGGCTTTGTGCAAATGGTTTAATGTTTGTTTTACACAGTGTTTACAATATATAAGCAAAGGCTGTATCCCAAATCACTCAGATTTAGATATATAGTGCACTTGGTAACTCATTGTCTGCTTCTCTATATAGGCCATTTTTGTAGGGGGTTAGGGAGACATTTGCGATAGGACACAACCCCTGTTAACTAAGATAAATAATATACTTAAACTAACAAAGGAAAGCGTTATATGCATTTAACAGGACGAGTAAATTAATAGCGTCAGTTTTGTATTACGTGTGTGTGTGTGTGTACAGAGCTTTTTCAATCTAGCACTGATTCTATTCTACTAAATGTATTTTAGCTATTTTTGTAGCTAGTTTTATAGTGTTATTTTAGTTATTTTTCAGATTTTGGGTTCAGCTTGGGTTTAAATCCTTGCCATATCCAGCTTTCTTTCCAGTTCCTCATATGACTCATATGGTTTCAACAGTCTTTATGAAAACTCAGCAAAGTTGTACTTATTTTAAAATCGCAGTTTTTTTCATAAGAGTGTAAAGAAAACAAGAAGAGAGAGATATTTTTTTGTCAAATAACACTTAAATAACAACACAGTCATGCCACGAATAGAAAAAACAGGAAATGTTCAGTGTCTTAAATCACCTACTGTATGAACTTGCTGTTAGTTAGGGATCAACTGATTATCTATATCTACCACATTTTTATAATTATCTCTGGTATAGTCGTTAGCACCGAGGCCTCCAGGGTCGAGGGATCAACTCCCGCCTCGGGTTTGTCTGTGGAGTTTGCATGTTCTCCCTGTGCTTGGTGTGTTTGCTCATGTTATTCCGGTTTCCTCCCACAGTGCAAAGACATGAACATTAGGCTAATTGGCACATTAGGCAAAAAGGTGACTCCTGCCTCAGGTCTGTGTGTGCAGAGACCTGCACACACGGAGTTTACATCTTCTTATCGTGTTTGGTGGGTTTTGTTCTGTTACTTCAGTTTCCTCCTACAGTCCAAAGCCATGCAGATTAGGCTAATTAGTGTTCCCAAATTGCCTGTAGTGTGTGAATGAGTGTGTGCATATGCCTTGTGATGGACTGGCACCCCATTCAGAATGTACCCCACTTTGTGCCCCGAGTCCCCTGGAATAGGCTCCAGACCTCCGGCGACCCTGTACTGGACAAGTGGTGTAGGGAATGAGTGAGGCTGTTGCAGTATAAGATTTTCTTTTAATCCAGCACATGCTTAAAGACATTTCAAGTTTTCTGTAAAAAATTTTTACACCAGGATAATTTTTTTTGCTACACATGCGTGTCTGTCTGTGTATGTGTGTATATGTGTATATATATATATATATGTATGTGTGTGTATGTGTGTATATATATATATATGTATGTGTGTGTATATATATATATATATATGTATGTGTGTATATATATATATATATATATATATATATATATATATATATATATTTCTGTATATAAATAACTATCAAGTCCAAGAAAACTTGTTTAGAGTAATGGTTTTAAATAGATATATAATTCCTTCTGTTCAGAATTCAGTTCAGCCTATTGGTCTGGTCCTCCACCACAGTCCTTTCTGAATTTCTTCAGTAGTATATTTCACATGGTCAGATGTGCAATATACTACTGCAGATGTTTCAGCAGATGTATGAGAGGTTGTTGCAGGAGCTCCAGTAGTGGCAGCTCAACACTAATCAAGGAAGTTTGGATTATTAAAAAGCATGGACAACCTACAAGATCTACAAACCATCTACAGTCCACCTTGAATGTAAACATCATTTAATGATTTAAGATTTTTTTTTAATGATAAGGATATCATTTAATGGCAGCAGATTCCAACTGTGGGCTGGTTTCCATGAGGTTTTGAGCATGTTAAAACCTACAAAAGGGCCCAGAAGAAAATTTAAGTCATGTCATCATAGTGCCAATGTCATAGTGCTTAGGCCCAAATTATGAATAGTTAAGAAATGTTTTATTATGAAAGAGATCATTGTGGCTTAGAAGTGAATTCAAACCATCAACATAATGGAGTTCTGTATTAATGCATATCTCATGCTACAGGATAGCCAGACTGCCCATGATGTTACTTAGCAACCAAACACTACATTTATTAATAATCAACAATACACTCTGTCCTACCTCCAATCCCAGAGTTGATGTTGAATGTGCATGTGTTTCTTTCTAGACTCGCTCCCTGCTTAGTGTGTTTGAGGAAGACACGTTTGCTGTATCCAGCTACTACCATCAACTCTACAAGGCAATGCAAAGAATATATGATGCACAGGTAGGCCAGGTCTCAAATAAAATACATTCCCACCAGTATTAGGAAATTCTCAGAGAGCAGTTTTTTTTTTTTTTGTATCTGAAAACAGTAATCTTTACATTTGTATGGTTTACAGAATGAACTGAGCGCTGCCACACACCTGACATCCAAGTTACTGAAGGAGTATGAAAAACAGGTAGCATGTTGTTAGTTTAAAGAGATTATTTAGGGAAAACTGACTTAACACAACAAAATATGATGATCTGATGTTTCTGTTTTTATTTTATGATTAAAGACTGACCCTCTCGTTCTCATAGCGTTTTCCGCTCGCTGGTGACGATGAAGTCATGAGCTCGACTTTGCAGCAGTTTGCCAAAGTCATTGATGAGGTGAGAGCAATGTACCGCTTTTATTTCATTCGTTTCATGTACATTTAAATTCACCTTCTTTTCTCTCCCTCCCTCTCTCTCTCTGTCGTTTCACAGCTCAGCTCTTGTCACGCCGTCTTGTCCACTCAGCTAGCAGATGCCATGATGTTCCCCATCACTCAGTTCAAAGAGCGGGACTTAAAAGGTGAAAGTCTATATTACATTTAGCAGTTTGTCACAAATCAGTGCATCATCATTTTGTCTTTGTTTTTGTAAATGGCTTTTCTTTCCTTTAGAAATCCTCACTCTGAAGGAAGTGTTCCAAATATCCAGTGATGGTGAGAATCAAACTCATTTTACAAGTCACAAAAGCAAAAGAATTCTCCCACTTGTTTACTATTTAATTTTGTCTATATAACAGATCTCGATACGGCCATCAACAGGTACAGCCGGCTGTCTAAAAAGAAAGAGAATGAGAAGGTAAGCACGAAGCGTAACCGGTTACATCCTTGTAGTGTTAACATTAACAGTTCATTCGACCGCCTTTACCTTTGATTACGGTACATCGTAAAACATAGTGACTAGTTCATGTGTGAAAATGGTTCCTCATTATTCCAGAACCACTCTTTCACAATCTGAGTCCTGGAACATTCCCGTGCCATCATAGAAGAAAAAACTCCATAGATGTGATACCCTGGTCATTCAGTACATTCAGGTCGTCAGCTGACTTCATTTTATTGCCACATGATGTTGCAGAGCCCAGACCTGACCAATTAAAGCAACCACAGATCACAACACTGCCTCCAGAGGCTTGTACAGTGCACAGTATGCATGATGGGTGCATCGCTTCATGCACTACATTTCTTACCCTGCTGCACATATCGCTCTGGAATAGGGTCAGACAAGCTCTTTTTTCTGATTAGTCTCACTAACAAGTGGTTTTCTTCATTTTAAATTGAGGAAAAAGTCATCATTGTGGTCTCAGACTTTTGAAACCCACTGTATACAAAAGAGAGACGTGTTTCAGTTTAGTGTAGTCTGTAGTGCATACAGTACATGTTAGAAAATGTCCCATGTGGAATGCTTTCCTCAGATCTTCACATAAACTCAGTGCAGGCTTTGCATTCTGACTTTCACCTAATCAGGTCTGCCTTCTCCTGCTGTTCAGTGTGCCTAATTAACTCAACATAAGAAGATTAAAACAGTCACACACTGCAGCAGCAGTCATCATTTAATGAAGCACATATCGAGACTTGCCATGGCCCTTGTAGGGAGAGTGTATGTTCTGCAGATTTTGTTGGCTCGGGTCCTGTCTCATTGTGTAGGAAGGGGAATTATTCTAGAGGTGAAGATTAGAAATCGTTGGTGTGACGTAAAAACTAATCAGTCATCCAGAATTTCTGTACTTTTTTGTTGAACCTATAGTGATAGCTAAATTATTATAGTATCTAAATGGATTTAGTTTTTTTTGTTTGTTAGTTTTTTGTTGTTGTTGTTTTTTACCACAGGTGAAGGCTGAAGTCATGGAAGATGTTTACACCTCAAGGAAAAAGCAGCACCAGACCATGATGCACTACTTCTTAGCACTTAATACGCTACAGTATAAGAAAAGGATTGCTCTGTTGGAGCCGCTGCTGGGGTACATGCAGGCACAGGTGAGGATTACACACTGTCTGCCGTTAGCTTTCTCTATATTTATGCCTACTTGTAGGTTTGTACATTAGCCTACGTGTCTCGTCCAAATTGAGCTATTTGCAGTTAATGGCTGCTGGAAATGATTAATTATTTTTGTACGGGGTGTTCAAGTCAAACCAGGACTTGTCATGAAATTTCTCATGAATGAAGGCGTTAAACCAGTTGACATTTACAAAAGATTTAAGCCCAGTGATGAGACTCTTAGCCACAGTAAAACATTTTAATAGTGCAAACATTTTAGAAAAGGCGTCCCTGAATGACAATCCCGGCCAAGATGGCTTGGAGCCCACTGCAGTTGTTCCCATGAACTTTCAGCGAGGCCTGATCCTTGAAAACTGATGCATAACTTGTCATCGACTTGCAGAAGAGACACATCCGTCTGTGGTAACTATACACACAATCATTCATGAATTCTACTTGCAAATGACAGAAATCTTCTGGGAGTTATTGCCACATCCCCCATACAGTCCTGACATCACTCCAAGCCATTTCCACACGTTTGGGCCATTCCTTACAGGAATTCTTCAGTTCCTGGAAGGCCAGCTTTTCAGACCTGAAGCAGGCAGGCTGATCATGGCTCAGACGTACTGAGAAAACTGTTCATTTTAATGGTCTCCAAGCACTAGTGAAACACTGGCGTAAGTGCATTAGTATACCGGGGTATTATATAGAGAAATAAAAGAGACGTTTTTTTTTTTTTTTGCTCTCATAACTGTGTTCTGCGTGATCAAAAGTCCTGGTTTGACTTGAACGCCACTCATATTTTAACACAAAAACAGTGCTAGGAGATTAACCCTGTGCCCAAAATGGTGCTCTACCCCCATTTCCTTCCCCATAGGTCACATCCTTAGTACCCTAAAAATACTTCACATTTCCCACTTTACAACATGTATTGACTAAGGTAAAGTTTAAGACATACTCTCAGCCTTTTGAGTTCTTATTAATTCTTTGAAGACAGGACAGCTATAAATCCTAACTATCCCTAACTCTTGTTAAATCTAACCCCTTTCTTATTTTGCCTGTGTTTTATCAGATCAGTTTCTTCAAACTTGGATCAGAGAACCTGACACAGCAGTGGGAGGACTTCCTCACCAACATCGGAACCAGTGTACAGAAGTAGGTTCTATCTGTAATCTTTTGCTCCTTTTGCTGTCCCTGATTAATTATCTTATATTGTTTTTCATTTCCCTCCATCTAGTTAGACAATTATTAAAAATATTTCCGCTTGGTATGAGGGCAGGAATTAACAGAGCAGACACAAGCTTAGCCATAACACATAACTCTTTTATTAATGTTGATATTAGTGTGTTCTCTCATTAATGTTTAACCAGAGTCGTTCTGCAGCTCGACAGCATTGATATGAGGCTGAGGGCATTTAAAGCTTAAATGCATTGCAGTGCAGTAATATAACATGTTATTTCTCAGATGTTTTTAGAAGTTAGGGAAAAGATTCTGAGCATGTTATGTTTTAACACTGTTATACTGACATTAGTGCATTGAGATGACGTCTTATATTATATATAAACAGTGCTGATCAGATCTTTAACATGCTCAATAATGTATAAGAGGTAAAGTAGCTATGCTCTCAATGTTCTTTTCCAAAATATATGTATTTATTTTCTTGGTAAAACCTACAAAATATGTACATAAATTTACAGATAAAACCTACTGCATCAAGGAGAGGTAACTAGGAAGATGGCTCAAATGACTGGAATTGGGTTAAGAACTGGTTAGCACAAAATCATATATTGAGCGTGATGGGAGATCACTTAAACGCTTGGTGAAGCATCATAACAAGTCAACAGTAGAAACAGGGCTATGTTTATTTGTGAAAGTAACAGTATTTCCACACACACACACACAGTAAAGAATGGGATGAAAAAGCATAAAGATTGAATGAGAGAGGTCATGTGTTGTGCTGAGTTTAAAGTGACCCTATTCCAGAGTGATGTGTCTGTCAGGGTAAGAAGGGAAATCTATCAAGCGATTCACGTTCATGCATAGTGGCCACTGTACAAGGCTCTAGAGGCAGCGTTATGATTTAGGGTTTGCTCAGGTCTAGGCTCAGCAACATTATGTGGCAATAAAATGAAGACAGCTAACGACCTGAATGACCAGGGTATCACATCTATGGAGTTTTGTCTTTCCTGATGAGACTCTCAGCATATTTCAGGACTCAAATTGTAAAAGAGCAGTTCTAGAAACATGAGGAATCATTTTCACACATGAACTAAAAACTAAATGCATTCAAACCAAATTCTAGAGTGTGTGACTTCATATTTTACTCAGGCAGTTTATAGGAAATTTGCTGTATACGGGTATTAACAGTGCGAGTGTTAAGATTGTTAATGGTTTACCTGAACGTTTTTGTGTTTTTGTTGTTAGTGTGCGCAGAGAGATGGACAGCGAGGTGGACACAATGCAGCAGACCATCCAGGATCTGGAGCAGGCCAGTGATCTGCTGTACATGCCCGACCCTGACCCTAACAAAATCCCAATTAACCGCAACCTGACCCGCAAAGCTGGATACCTCAACACTCGCAAGTAAGAAAGCCCGAGTCTTTAGTACAAGCAGTGGTATTGTTGTTTGTAGTTGATTCATCCAACAGCTGTGTCATTCTGATGTTGTCCCCAGTAAAACGGGTCTGGTATCGTCCACCTGGGAGCGGCAATATTTCTTCACACAAGGAGGAAACCTCATGAGTCAGTCTCGAGGAGACGTGGCGGGAGGGCTGGTCATGGACATAGACAACTGTTCCGTCATGGCGGTGGACTGCGAGGATCGGCGCTTCTGCCTCCAGATCTCTGCCTTCGACGGCAAAAAGTATCTGTAATAACATCACTGCTTAGATAGCACATTAGGAGTTTGATGATCATGTTAGTATTTTTTTATTTATGTAGTCCTTCCAGTGGACTCGGAAGTGTTTCAGGAGATCTTGAGTAAAAGGATTAATTGTTCTTGAAAGCTGTTTTAAACAATGGATTTATTTAGGAGCAGCATAAATTATGCATTCTTTTAGAGCTTTAACATTTAAGTATTGACTTGCTTACTAACAAAGGCCTTGTTTGTAATAATAATAATAATCTATGTATAGTAATGTGTATAATGTTACATAAATTATACATCTTGCTCTACAACTTTTTTTCATTAATTTAATTACATTTTACACTAAATTAGACACCTTTTTTATTTTGTAAAATGGTGTCTAGTTTTTTGCTTCTAATTTATTTTTTCATTTGTAAATGTTCTACAAGAGCGCAAAAGTCTTAGGCAACATATTATCTTCAGTACAAAGTTTATTATATATGTTTATCATGTCTACATTATTATTACTATTATTATTATTATTATTGTTGTTGGTGTAGTAGAAGCCTACATTAGGTTTTTTGTTTGTTTGCATGCCTGTAAAAAAAATAAAAGTGACATTTATTACAAACAAACAAAAAACCTAATGTAGGCTTCTGCTTTTTGCATAAAAATAGAAAAGAGTTCTCTGAGTGTGCTGGAGAATGAGTTCTTCTGGGCACTTTGTCACATTTGCTCCTTTCTATTATCATGCAAAGCAAAGGAGCTTTTAACAACCTATATAACAATATATGTACTAAGGGTAATATGGTATAAAGATCTATTATGATAATAAGACTTTTTCATAGTTCTGTAGATACAACAAAACTCCCTGTACTGATTCCAGTGCTCAACAACAATTTATAATAATCAGATCATATAGTTCTTTTTACATAATTCTTTTTCTTCCTGTAGGATTGCCATTTTACAAGCTGATAGCAGAAAGGATTGTGAAGAGGTAATACAGTAAAAAAATTTTCCCCATAGTTTGGTTTTCATTTTGGGAGATTAACAACTACGGCAATGCTGTTTTTTTTTTCTTTTTTTTTTTCTTTTCTTTCAGTGGATTGCAACAATAAATAACATCTCCAAGAGGATCTATCTTAGTGAGAAGCCTGAGGTACACGTCAAAGAATCCTCACTCTGTTTTTGCATTAATCGCAAAACATAATACTGCCAGGATCCAGTGTCTCTTGCCTAAATTCCTCTATAACTGAAACTTCATCGACAGGAAACTGCTGCCAGAGTCAACCAGTCGGCTTTGGAGGCCGTAACGCCATCGCCTTCATTCCAGCAGCGGCATGAGAGTTTTAGACCCAGCACGTCAGTATCTGTTTATACTCACAGTTACATGGCTTTGTTTTCCTTCAGGCCAGCCTGACTGTTTCGTATTCAAGACTTTAACAATGGTTTTTAATCCTGTTGGTTTCTAGGCAAAGCCGACCCCGTGCAGCCAGGACTGGCAGTCAGAGTTCAGCAGGTTCCGACTCTCCCGCTCTCTCCTCGCTGTCTCTGGACTCCCTGGTGGCTCCAGACACCCCCATTCAATTCGATATCATATCCCCAGTCACTGAAGAGGCCACACCGCAGGCTAAAGGTGCTGCCCAGGGCAGGTCAGTGAATCTAAGTTTAATCTAGACTCAATCTAATCTAGACTTGCCTTTTTTTTTTTTTTTTTTTTAATGTATTGAGTATTTAAGGTAAGGATGAAAGCCTTAAACTGTTAAAGTAAATGTGTATATTGTTTTGAAAGCCACAAATCATTTGTATTATTAAAAAGATGTGTACATTGAAATGTCAGAAAAAAAACTCTCATTAGAAAACACAAAAAAAAGATTTTAACATGATTAGCTTTTGTGATTTGTAGTGCTCCAGTTTCTGTTTTCCCAACATATAATTCACAAAGTGAAAATCCTTAAAAGGCTTTAAGAAGTAAGTACAGTATTAAAAATTACAGTATTTCCAGTTAAGGTTTTGTGAATAGTTATTCAAATATGATGAAGGTTGTACATTGTGTGCTGTTTCATTTGTCACTCACTGATCCCCCCCAGCACCTCAAATGATTGCTGATTGCTGTATTCTGACTTTCTTTTAACCCCTGTGTTTCTTTATCAAATGAAAGAAGAACAAACCCATTTGGAGAGTCTGGAGAGGTGCAGTCTGGAGACAGTGAAGGTACACGTCCCATAAACAGATCAGCGAGACCTCAGTTCCTAAGAAAAAATTAATCATAAGTCTTAAAAATACCTTATACATATGATCTAAATTCCTGTGTTGTCAGACTCCATCCTGCACCAGCTCTTCATTGTGCGTTTCCTGGGATCCATGGAAGTGAAGGCTACAGAGAACCCGGACGTCATCTACGAGACGATGAGGCAGATCCTGGCAGCCCGAGCAATCCACAACATCTTCAGGATGACCGAGTCCCATCTGCTTGTCACTTGCGATTGCCTGAAGTAAGAGTAACTCCTTGGCATTTTGATAAAAGGACTTCATTGCATTCTGATATTTCTTCGACTTTATTGCAAGCTTGTCTTTTTGGAACTGTTTCTAGGCTCATTGACCCTCAAACACAAGTCACAAGATTAAGGGTAAGTCTGATTTTCTGGTTTAAAACCTGATCAGGTTATGTATCGCAAAGAACGACAGGTCTGTATTTTATAAGCTCAACGCTTCTTTCTCCACAGTTTCCTCTGTCCAGCGTGGTGATGTGCGCATCGCATCAAGACAACAAGCGTCTGTTCGGCTTTGTGTTGCATACGGCTGGCGGCCGAGCTGACGGTCGTCCTGTCACTGTCTGCTACATCTTTGAGTCTAATAATGACGGAGAGAAGGTACAGTGAAAACGAGTATATGTATTGCACATTTTAGCCTGATGGTTGAAGTAGTTTTCTGTAAAAACGTAAGCATGTACATGCTTTTACAGTTCGATTTTTATCTGTTCTTGTCAGATCTGTGACAGTGTGGGACTGGCGAAACAGATAGCCCTTCATTCAGAAATGGTAAGCCTTATTTTTGTGTTATAGTGCAAAGCAGACATGTATCGGTGCAATCCTAATAGAGTATTTTATCTAATTATTATGAATCTGTTGTATGTTAAAGGATCGCAAAGCCAGTCAGAAGCAGAGAGAGCTGGAAAAGGTCAAGGAGAAGCAGCAAGAAGAGCTGACTAAACAGAAACAGATCGAAAAGGTTTAAAGACAAAATTCATTTCTATGCCATAATAAATATCAAACTCAAGTCCTTGTGACCCACAGATCGGCATGTTTTGGCTTTTCTCACCTTTTTTTAAAGATGTTTTGAATATAGACACGACATGCGGTTTAGGCTACCATGGCCCTATTTCGAGGATCATTCACTATCTGGTCAAACTTTTGCGAGGAAAATTAGAAAGTGAACAACATTTTATTTTAAGTATACACTTATGTAAAAAGTATATACAGTACAGACCAAAAGTTTGGACACACCTTCTCATTCAAAGAGTTTTCTTTGTTGTGTTCTTTAGTCCAAACGCGTCTCTTCTGCTTGTTGTCTGTCCTTAGCAGTGGTTTCCCAGCAGATATTCTACCATGAAGGCCTGATTCACACAGTCTCCTCTTAACAGTTGTTCTAGAGATGTGTCTGCTGCTAGAACTCTGTGTGGCATTGACCTGTTAACCTGCGATTTCTGAGGCTGGTGACTCGGATGAACTTATCCTCCGCAGCAGAGGTGACTCTTGGTCTTCCTTTCCTGGGGCGGTCCGCATGTGAGCCAGTTTCTTTGTAGAGCTCGATGGTTTTTGTGACTGCACTTGGGGACACTTTCAAAGTTTTCCCAATTTTTCGGACTGACTGACCTTCATTTCTTAAAGTAATGATGGCCACTTGTTTTTCTTTACTTAGCTGCTTTTTTCTTGCCATAATACAAATTCAACCTCTTTGAATGAGAAGGTGTGTCCAAACTTTTGGTCTGTACTGTATATAAAACTGATTTATCCTTCATTTGTGCCACCATCATTTAGAGCTTCATTAGAATTTGTGTGTATTTTGAATATCTGCAGTACTGTAATTAAGTAATTACAATTAAGCATAGTGCTGTGTGCGGAGGTCATTTCTTCCTATTAACCCTCCTGTTACTTTCAAATTTACTAACATATTTTATCCTTGGGGTCAATTTAACCCCGGCAATTTCAACCTCCAGAAGATTATAATTAAAATCGTTACCCAAGTTTATGTATAAAAGTCACTGAATATGCAGCAAAAAAAAATTAAATCATTAACATTGAATGGGGTCAAAATACCCCCAGAGACATTAGGAGGATTAAACTAAATTAAATGTGGAGGATAATGAAAGAAGTGGGAACAAATATTGTTCTCTGACAGGCTGCAAAGTGCCTAAAGATACAAAAATATGTTGTTTATGTATCAACCTCAGCAGCAGCCTCATTTTCCCTCTCATCCCACTCAGCATTCAGAATCACCAGCCTTGTCATCATCTAAACTTGTTTCTCACTGATTCACTAAGCCTTAACTTAGATGTTTGTTCATGCTTGAATAGGTCATAGGTCACAATAATAATAATAATAATAAATTTTATTTATGTGACTTAACAAAAAAAAAGACATTCCTCTAAAAACTGCTCAGGTACAGGGACTAGACTGCAAACGAGAACCAAAAAAGTCCATCAGGAAGCATGGAGATCTATTCCTTAAGACTATATTAAATACAAAAAAAGTCTGGCTCTTTGGAAGTGATATATGAAGAAATGAGGGGTGGTTCATGACTTCAGCACACAGTACTGTATTTAATTGTAATTACTTAATAACAGCACTGTACTTAATCAAGTTCTCGCTCGAGTGTACTTGCGGGTCAAATCTCACCTTCGGTTGTGTGTGTCAGGAATTTGACAGGCGATGCATAAAGTCATTGGTTGCTTTGTGATGACGGCTTGAATGGATGTGACTGTGAATGTGTTTTGCTTTTACATTAAATAAAATTGCATTTGTGCTATCACTATGTCTATATTATGATATTCTATCATAATTCCAGGACCTGGAGGAGCAAAGTCGCCTGATAGCCGCCTCTAGTCGTCCAAACCCACCAACCACCGATGGACAGTTCCTCGTCCTCAGCAAGAGCCAATCAGAAGACAGCGATGTCGGGGATGAGGGGCGGAAAAGGGGTGAATCTGATGCATGAGAGTAAAGTTGGTCTCTAACTGGACTCAACTTTTCAACTTAAACACTTAATCCTGACGACATTTCCTTTTAAAGGAATTTTTTCCCCCCAAAATGACTGCAGAATATTAAAAAGGACACAAATATTGGAGAAAAGAGTCATTTTATGGGCAGGTGGATTGCAAGAAGCTCTAATGAGCTTGTTTTATTGGTATTGAATCATGTATTTTGTACTTTTTCCAGTACTGACTTGTATCAGAAACATGCCTTGAGCAGTTTTTTTGGTCATTGTGTGTGAATGTGTGAAAGAGTTGGTGTACTATTAAAAACATAAGTGTAGGTGGTGTGGATGAATGGGATTTTATTATATTTTGGAAGAAATTGCACGTGTGAATAGCATATGTTAAAGAAGGACTTGTACTTATACTGTAAATCTCACTTTATGCTTTAACATGCCTGCATGAAATTCAGCTTGTGTCAAACCTAAATCAGTAACAGAACTGTATTGAGGTTAAATCTAACCAGATTCTGTCTTGTTTAATTAAATTTAAAAAATAATAATGAAATTCTGTAAATTCCCAGTTAACTGTGATTATTATTGAATATTGTGTAAATGCAATGAAAATATGTAGTTACAAAAGTCCTGGGAGTTTTCAGGTTTTTTTTTTTTTTCTATAACAGAGTTTACAGATGTAAAAAGTTGTTTAAAAGGTTAATTGGATTTAGACATCATTTCATTACATGCCATTTTTTAACAACATAAATATATGTTTGTATACATAATTTTCACTAATTGTTTGTTGGTTTCTAGCACTTAATATCTAATCATTCTTTGTAATTAACATACTGTAATGACAATGCAAATGTACTTCATTTAAGCCACACGTTTGTTAATCTTTCTGTAACAAAAAGTCCTTCTGGGAGTTTTATTGTGTGATTCTGTTGTGGTAAAAGTTTGTCAAAAGTGGTGTAAATGTAAATGTGTTTTTTTTCCAAAATGGCCCTAAAATTGTGAAGTGCACATGAGACGTGTATAAAAACGCCCAGTTGCTGTGACTAATGATCAACCAACCAGTGGACGTATAATTCATATATAGATCATGGATCCTTCATAATAATAATAATTTATAACTTAATCCTTTTCTGTGGTAGACTCAAAGTGTTTTCTTGTGGAAATGTGTGATGCCAACAGAAGAAATATATTTCTTTATTTGATCAAGGTTTTTAGGATTATTCAGAAGTCCTGTAATAAGCTCTGTGTTAAGTTTATGTATGTAATAATAATACCAACATTACATGTACACTCACAGGATCAAACTGTATGTTTCTTTTTTCCCTCCACTGCAGCCTCCAAAGCTGTACAGTGGTGGCCAAAGGTTTTAAAACAAAATGGAAATAAATACAGTAGTCCCCATTGGCCTCCACAGTCCCTACTTGGCCATAGGTTCCTCGATGGATGAATGGATGGATGCCACGTATTGTACAGTCGTGGCCAAAAGTTTTGGGAATTACATAAATATTGGAAATCGGAAAAGTTGCTGCGTAAATTTTTATAATAGCAATTTGCATATACTCCAGAATGTTATGAATAGTGATCAGATGAATTGTATAGTCCTTCTTTGCTATGAAAATTAACTTTCCGAAAAAAACTTTCCACTGCATTTCATTGCTGTCATTAAAGGACCTTCTGAGATCATTTCAGTAATTCAGAGAATGTTGATGATCATTATGTCAGGCCGATTGGGTTAGAATGGCAGACTTGACATGTTAAAAGGAGGGTGATGCTTGAAATCATTGTTCTTTCATTGTTAACCATGGTGACCTGCAAAGATACGCGTGCAGCCATCATTGCGTTGCATAAAAATGGCTTCACAGGCAAGGATATTGTGGCTACTAAGATTGCACCTAAATCAACAATTTATAGGATCATCAAGAACTTCAAGGTTCAATTCTTGTTAAGAAGGCTTCAGGGCGTCCAAGAAAGTCCAGCAAGCGCCAGAATCGTCTCCTAAAGAGGATCCAGATGCGGGATCGGAGTGCCACCAGTGCAGAGCTTTGCTCAGGAATGGCAGCAGGCAGGTGTGAGCGCATCTGCACGCACAGTGAGACGAAGACTTTTGGAAGATGGCCTGGTGTCGAGAAGGGCAGCAAAGAAGCCACTTCTCTCCAAAAAAAAAAAACATCAGGGACAGATTGATCTTCTGCAAAACGTATAGCGAATGGACTGCTGAGGACTGGGGCAAAGTCATATTCTCGGATGAAGCCTCTTTCTGATTGTTTGGGGCATCTGGAAAAAGGCTTGTCCGGAGAAGACAAGGTGAGCGCTAACATCAGTCCTGTGTCATGCCAACAGTAAAGCATCCTGAGACCATTCATGTGTCGGGTTGCTTCTCATCCAAGGGAGTGGGCTCACTCACAATTTTGCCCACAAACACAGCCATGAATAAAGAATGGTACCAAAACACCCTCCAACAGCAATTTCTTCCAACAATCCAACAACAGTTTGGTTGAAGAACCATGCCATAAGGCAAAAGTGATAACTAAGTAGCTCAGGGACCAAAACGTTGAAATTTTGGGTCCATGGCCTGGAAACTCCCCAGATCTTAATCCCATTGAGAACTTGTGGTCAATCCTCAAGAGGCGGGTGGACAAACAAAAACCCACTAATTCTGACAAACTCCAAGAAGTGATTATGAAAGAATGGGTTGCTATCAGTCAGGATTTGGAGCAGAAGTTGATTGAGAGCAGCCCAGTCGAATTGCAGAGGTCCTGAAAAAGAAGCGCCAACACTGCAAATACTGACTCTTTGCATAAATGTCATGTAATTGTCGATAAAAGCCTTTGAAACGTATGAAGTGCTTGTAATTATATTTCAGTACATCACAGAAACAACTGAAACAAAGATCTAAAAGCAGTTTAGCAGCAAACTTTGTGAAAACTAATATTTGTTTCATTCTCAAGACTTTTGAGAATAACACAAATGAATGTGTGAAAGAGTTGGTGTACTACTAAAAACATAAGTGTAGAAGGTGTGGATGAATGGGATTTTATTATATTTTGGAAGAAATTGCACGTGTGAATAGCATATAAAACTTTTGGCCACGACATAACTGCGCAACAGTCTTAGGCACTCTGTTTTTGTACAAACTTTGCTAGAGATTTTTCTCTTACATTTTCTGTCTTTACTTCATTTTATTTAATCATTTCTCACTTTCAAACATTGTATTCCATCACAAATTTTTTTAAAAGTTACAGAAAAATGTGTATGAAATAGAAATGAAAGCGACTACTTTTTAGACCAAAACAAACCAACCAACAAACATACAAACAAAAAAAACAATTGGAACATGCTGTGTTTTGCATCCCAAAAAGAAGCAGGCAGTCAACAACAGTGGGTGGTTCTGCAGCATGCTCAGTAAAACTGCGTAGCTGATTTCCTTATATTTTCCTATAACTACACAAATTGTAACTGACATTAAAAGGTCCTTAAGTGTTATCACACCAAATACTGATTTTGCTTCATTAATTACTGTTTTCTGAGATTTATAGGCACTTGTAATACCTTTATATTTATTTGCATGTGCCTAAGACTTCTGCACAGTACTATACATACTAAAGGTACAGCGGAGGGCTGAAAAGTGAAATTTAATGTTTTAATGACGTTCTCAATTGTTTAAAATTACAACAATTAAAACGAAAAGAATGTGTTATCGTATTCAGCGAAATTGATAAGGAATAATACATATTTAGTATGAAGTCCTTCTGGATCCAGCAGGACATAAAAGAGTCAAAAAGTCAGTCAAAAACAGCTTGATTGCTTCCTGAAGATCTTGTACGGAACATGGTTTAATGACTGTTACTACATTCTTCCCGATTGTTCAACAGTTTTCTATTGAGTTTAGGTCTGGAGGTGACACAAGCCGTGGTTCCAGAAGCTGCACACCATTTTCACCTAGCCAGTGTTTAACTATTAGTGTATCCGGGCTAGAACTAATGGATGAAATCATGTGTTTTGTGCACAGGGAGATCTACTGTATATACACAAGTTGTTCCTTGTTCCTTTCTTGAAAAGAACAACTTGTATAAGAATATATATATATATATATATATATATATATATATATATATATATATATATATATATATATATACTAAATGTATTTCTATACATATATGTGTGTGTGTGTGTGTGTGTGTGTGTGTGATAATATTATTTACAATAGATTAATATAATTAACATCATACTATTTTTCTTTTCCTGGCGTGTGTATATATGCAATTCATATAAAAAGATAAGTGTCGGGACTTTTGCATATTCCAGTGTGTCTACACTTTCTTATGTAATATCATTTAGGATCCATAATTGAACCTTGACTTATTTAAAGCATTAGTCTATGAAAAAAAAAACCACCCTAAATGTACATGACATCACTCCTGATAATGCGTGTGTAAGGATAAGAAAAGGCGCAGGTTTGCTTCTCCGTTCATTCTCACACTGTGAGTAAGTTGCTGTTTTTTTTTTTACTGTAAGCCTAATTGGCCTGCACTCGGGTTTGCATGGCAATACTTCTAATTAGTCCTAACTTTTAGCATGATAAAGCAGGGAGCTCGTGCACTCAAGTAAACAAGTAAATAAACAAGCCGCATATTTATTGAAAGCCGACTTGAATAGACGGATTGAGCGGCTGAGCGCAGACAATGCAGGAGCAACTTGTCGGATTAGTTCGCGGATGCCCTTCTGCATGCATGACAAGAGGCCAAGAAAAAAAAGGGGGGAAGGGAAGGGGGGGGGGGCGAATATTCAAGAGGATTAACGTTAATAGCTTCACCTTCTTTTTCTTATTTTATTAACACTTATTTTAAACTTCTGCGCGTATAAATGAGCTTATACTGGCGAGCTGAGTGCGTTCTCATAATGCCGCTCAGCCGGCTAAAGGAAATGAGGAGGCCGCGGAGGGAGATGAGAAAAGAGCTCATTTTCTACCTGGTGGGTAAAAAGAAAAGGGACACTGCAGAAGGGCTTTGTCCCAGGAAATAACGAGCTTGACGGCATTCTGTGTGGGGTAACAGATAACACCGCGGCGGTCACGCTCGTAGCGCAGGAGTCGCACACACACACACACACACACACTTACCTGGAAATCGACCTGCTGCCCCCCGGTGCTGCTGCCGACGGCCGGCGGAACCCATTCACATGGAAACGCGGCACAGTGACGTGACGCCGCCTGGTAGCTCTTAAACAGACGCAGGACGGGGCAGCCTCATTTCCCCCAAACACCCGCTTCCTCAGACAACTCGGGACAACTCGGGACGAATCGTTCTTGCGTGGTGAGAGAGAGAGAGAGAGAGAGAGAGACATGGCGAGTGTGAGCGCGCAGCAGAGCCGCCACTCTCTCTTCACTATAGACCGCATCCTGGGGCTGGAGAGAGCCGAGCAGAGGACAGCTGGGTACAGCCCTCACCGGCCCTGGACAGGTAGGCGCCCCACGCGCTTATTACTGATACTGAGGAGAAGGAGGATGATTATTATTTTGTTTATTATTATTATTATTTTGTTTATTGTTATTATTTATATAATTTATTATGGTTGTTATAATTACTTTGTTTATTATTATTATTTATATAATTTATTATTGTTGTTATTATTATTTTATATTAATATAATTTATT
The DNA here is from genome assembly GCA_013621035.1 of Clarias magur. Taxonomy (NCBI): domain Eukaryota; kingdom Metazoa; phylum Chordata; class Actinopteri; order Siluriformes; family Clariidae; genus Clarias; species Clarias magur. The sequence goes on from QNUK01000174.1 coordinate 775,454, forward strand.
GTTTATTATTATTGTTGTTGTTGTTGTTGTTGTTATTATTATTATTAATGATACAGTTCTGCTTTAGGGCGACACGCTACATCAGTAGAATCTATATAGATCTCACAATCAGTATTTCCCAGTTGATTGCTGATGTTCTTAAAAGTAGAAAGAATTCTGATAAGAGGAGACAGCCTTAATCTGATTTCATTCATGGCATATGGTGGGTGTGGTCAGCCTCAAGTGGGTGTTGAGCAAAAAAAAACTAATTGATCAAAAAAGCAACTAAAAAAAAAAAAAAAACAGGCTTTGCCTTTTTTTTTTTTTAAATACACAGAATAGGTACAATATAATCCTAAAAACTCTGGATAGATAGAAACATGAATGTTATTGCATTGTGTAGGACAATTAATCAAATTTGTTTGCATGTTTGTTTGTTTGTTTGTTTGTTTGTCTGTTTTTTTTTTATCTAGAAGAGATTTTATGTAATTGACTTGTGAGATCAGGGCAAGACCTGATTTGTGCTAGATGAAATTCGTCTAAATATTTGAACATATACTTCAATAGAAAAGAGAAGTGGCATGGTAAATCTGACAAAAGATCAATATCGCAAATTAGCAGTCATTTAAATAGTGACCTAGAAATCATGAATATTAAATAGTCGAGATGTTGCAGCTTTTTGTTTGAGATTTTCCACAATTTGAAAACTATAAAAGAAAATTTAGCAAGTGTAGGGAAAAATGTAAAAATAATTAATAAAATCCCAAATTTAAATTTTCATGTGTGTGTGTGTGTGTGAGTGTTAGTGTATACATGCAGTATAATGGCCTAGTACTCTGCAAAAGTCTTATTTGAACTTTTTTAAATTTATTTATTTTTATGAATGTTTATTTTATGACTTATGCATTACTTAAAGAAAACAATGTTTGCATGCAAGTAAAGAAAGTACCATATTCTAAAATAAATAGACTATTTTTCAGACACAAAATAATAATAATGGATGTTTGGTTTTGCTGCAAAAAAAAAGTAGTGTGTGTGCTTGAGACAGGTTAAGTCTTCAGAAGTAAAAACTATCAGCCCTGATAATTACACAAACTATATCTCCAGACTATTGTTTTGGTGTTTTGTCTGAACAAATTTTCTCTTTGTTCAGTTTATTACTGTTTCCTTCACATTTTAAAACGTAATTATTTGTTTCAATTAATTACTTTCGGAGGCATCTTTGCTTTACAGCATTTCCTTGGAAGTCTTTTCCACAGCACCCTATTATACAGGACGTGTCTATAAAATTCCAAAAGGATCATGTCCAACATATTCTACATTTACATACATGATACACTGCTGTAAGAAAATAAGCACAGAGTAGTAGATTATTCAGATTATTCAGATTATTCACATAATCTGCCTATAGTTAAGGAAAAAACATTTCATCCTTCGTTTTGAAAGTAGCATGATGTTATGAAGGTTAAAACCTTCAGCTTTGATTACAGCACACAGAATGTTGTGGCCAGTTCATGTGTGAAAATGATTCCTCATGCTCCCAGAGCCACTCTTTCATGTTCTGAGTCAGAGTCAGAGTAGAATATCCCCAAACTTTCACAGAAGAAAAACTCCATAGATGTGATAACCTGGTCATTCAGTACATTCAAGTCATCAGCTGACTTAATTTTATTGCCATATCAACTTTGCTGAGTCTAGCTCTGACCAACTGAAGCAACCCCAGATCATAACACTGCCTCCAGAGGCTTGTACAGTGGCCACTAGGCAGGATGGGTGCATCGCTTCATGAGCTTACTTTCTTACCCTGACGCACCCAGCCTGGAATAGGGTCAGTCTAACTTATCAGACCACATGACCTTTTTCCATTACATCACAGTTCAATCTTTATGCTAGCAAATTAAAAAAATATTTCCTGATTAGTCTCACTAACAAGTGGTTTTCTTATGGACACAAAGCTGTTTAGTCCCATTTTTTCCTGTTGATTTTTTACCATGCAACTCCATGATTTAAATGATTTTTTTTCCACAAAGGTGATGGTTCAGCACTATCCTTTCAGGTTTTGATAATGTGTTAAAGGGTTCTTAGTCACCTTTCAGTAATTTCACATATTTTCTTTGCTTTATGCAGCTCAATAATTTGACCATTCTGTAGTGGTAAGTTTTTTTGTTTTGTTTTTTGGATAGGGCATGGCTTTGTATCTAATCTGAAAATACTGATATTCTTTCTTTAATGTTTATTCCTGTAGTGCAGGGCTTTTTATTTTCATATCATTACATTTATTCATAAAACACACCTTCACAAAGTCACATGAATGGTCTATCACTGTTTTTGTTTTTGCTCATAGACTCTATATTACAAAATCTTTATATCTATATACATTAGAAATCTATATACATTAGATAATTGGTAAGTTGACTTGGATGTGTTAAAGGTGAAAATCTGCCACTTTTGTACTTATTACTTAACCTTATCATCAACTTACTTTTTAATTCATCAGAGGTACAACCACCAAAAAATGACAGCTTTGTAAAAACAGACGGCTCCCTGGACATCCCCGGGATGGATGAAAGGAAAAGAGAAGCATCTGTTGAAAGCTGTAGGCGTTCACCAAACTGGTGCATCGGACGGAGACCTAGAACTGCTTTTTCCAGCTTACAGGTAACCTACTCAGATGCTGATACTATACTAATCATATATTTTACTAGTCAGACATTTGACTAATATACCAAAAACACTGTTTACTGCATGGCCATGGTAACTGTAAAATTATTTCCAGAGATCCTCTGATATTTAATGAACATAATCCAAATATTCATAAAATAGTCCTAATTACACCTGGGTTTTATTTCATTTACATTTAATTGTTCTTTGTATTTATGATTCCAGATCGAGATACTTGAGAGTGTATTCCAAGTAAACTCGTACCCTGGGATTGATGTTCGGGAGGAGCTCGCTCAGAAACTGCATCTCGATGAAGACAGAATACAGGTACTGGAACAGCTTTAATTAACTTTTTATGGATTCTTCAAACATTTAAAAAAGTGTAGCCAGACTTGTAAAAGTTAAGAGCCATCTCAGTTTTGAAGGTGTAATAAATATGTATAACTAAAGGCCCATCATTTGTTTTTAAACCGACCATCCATAATTAGGAAGCTTGTAACAGGATCACTGGCACCAATGCTCAAGTAGACTAGTGGGGACTGGGGAGCAAGGGCCAGAGTTGCAATAGAAAAGCAATTGCAGCACAACTTATTGGGAAAAGTCAATGCTGGCCACAACAGAAAGGCACCAGAACACTGAGCGCACCACAGCCTGCCTTCAACCTCCCCAGATCCAAATTCAATTGTGCACCCTTGGGATGCGCCAGACAAATTAGTCTGATTCATGGAAGCCCCTCCCTACAATAAACAGCACCCAAAGGATGTTCTGGTGCGAGACACCTAATCTACACAATACTAAGCTTTAATATTAATATTTTGCACTGTAATGTTATGGCTAACCTTTGTATAAGTGCCTTAGAAATATAGGGGATGCTAACTTTGGCACTGTTTTTGCACTGTTAATATAAATAGGAACATAAAAATAGAGTGTCATTGGATTTATGAGCTTTAATGCCAAATGGTGTCACTAGTTATATGATGATTACCTTTCTCTATTAATGAATCATCCTCGAAAACTTGCAAATAGTGCATTTTTTTTTTACATATAGTATTGTATATATATTTATATAATTACACATGACTGTTGGAAATAAATGTACTCATTTTCCTCTCTTTTGTCAGATCTGGTTCCAGAACAGGAGAGCAAAACTGAAGCGCTCACATCGAGAGAACCAGTTCCTCATGGTCAAAAAAGTCATCAATGGTCTCCAGCAGTGAAAGTAAAAAACACAAACAAAAACAGATTTCTTGTCATATTATAATATATTCTATTGTGACTTACTTTGAAAATCTGAATCAATAACTTGTTATTTAAAGCATTTAAAGCAACTGATTAATTAAAATAGTGGTTTAACACACACACACACACACACACACACACACACACACACACACACACACACACACACACACACACACACAGAGTATGGGAATTTGTTGGACTCCACATGTGGTCTTTTCTGGATTTCTTAGACTGCTTTATTGTTAGATAACGAACCTCATGGAAAGCCATTGTCCCACTTTGCTTGCTTTAATTGAGGGTCATTAGATGAGACAAAAGAGGATTTTAAGGAGGGGAAGGAGCTTTGGTATTTTTGCTGAATAACGATGAAGGGTTGAGAACTGCAACCATGTTGGATCAAACGCTTATGGAAAATGAACATAATGATGACGTAATCATGCATTTTACTAATATTAATATCATACAATGATGATAGTAATTTATCACAATTTGATAGGAAACAGAAGATTTGGTTTCAGTGATTAAATAAAAACAGTAGAGGGCACCAGAGTGCTGAGAAATTGCGGCAATGGGGTGAAAAAAAATCTTGAAGGACCATGTTTTAGTCCTAATTCCCTCACACTTGTGAGACACTACAAAGCTAATTCAGAAATTAGATTTTGAAGTTTAATAGTTGGCAGCAGCTGAAGCATTTTTCAACTGACTGATAGGTTACAAGTTCAAATCTCATTAGAAGCAAAGCTCTTAACTTTCTCTATTCACCTCCATACAAGTATTTATAGATACATGCTAAAAAAAACCCTCACTTTATTTTTAGTGTTTTCCCATCTCACTCCCAGTGTTCCCAGTATAATCTCTGCCAACACAACCCACAAATCAGGATAAATTGGCTACAATAGATGTATAGGTATGAATGGATTTAAAACTGTAATCATAAAACAAACCAACTCATCAGTATTATTAACATAACTGTATTGCAATTTCATGAACTCTGTTTAATACTGAGGCACTTTTAGGGACATGTCGTTATATGGAATCAACCGTCAATTTACCATTAATTAATCATTCCTGCAGCACCATGTGCCAAAGGTCCATTAAATTTATTACAGAATGTCACTATCAAATGTCAGAATAAAATCCCTTCTATCTGTGTATACAGTAATTATACTGCATTTTGTGGACAAACCTTTGACCTTTAACTGTAACCTTTGATCTAACCCTAAGTTAACTCTAAGTTAATAAGACAAAAAAACTTGCTATGATACTTAAAAACTGTCCTATCATCTTTCCTGTCTGGAAATGTGAAAGAATGGATTTAACATGGATTTAAGTGCTGACACTAGGGACTTCTTTGGTGAAAAAAGGAAAAAGAAAAGTTGATGTAATCATCTCCTCACGGACATCAATCAGTTATAATGATGAAACACAGAAAACCAGCTGTGGATATTTCCTACTAAAACATTTCCTGGTCTTTTTCCAATTGTTAGATTTCCAGTTTGTGCCTTGTGTAGCCTTAGATTTCTATTCTTGCGTTTCTGCTCTGCATAGTTGTACAGAGTAGTTAAACCTTTCTAACTGGATCAGCTTTCTCCTATATTTCTGACCAACCAGATTTGTAACAACACCAACCATGTCACAGGAACACATTTCTCCCTACTCTGATGTTAAATGTGAATATTAACTGTTTATCTGTATCATTGTTCTAAATACATGAGATAAAGCTTATTTATAATGAATATGTCTGCTTGAGTCAATGTGAATTTTTTTCAGCGTATGATTTTTTTCTCTTCACACAGTAGCCACATACGTATTGATTAAGTAGCTTCTGTAGGGAGTTACGTCATCACGGACAGGATGGCGAGAGCTCTGCTCATCTTTCAAGTCGAAAAAGAAAAATAAAGAAGACCCTTTTCATGTTCGCATCAATAGTAACACAAGATCACCTGAAAGAGGAACTGGGCGTTCCTGGCCAGACAGTTGGCTTATACACACAACTTTCCCATGATTCTCATCTTGGGCTCTTTGATCTTTGCAAATATAGATCAATGCACACATGTTTTTGATTTTAACAGTTAGAACAATCAGATGATTTATTTTTTGCTCTTTTGAATTTTTTTTTATGCAATGCACAGTAGTGCATGTTTATGATAAATGCAAAGCATAGGGCGCTATTAATTTTTTTTTTTTTTACAGCATTCATCCTATTAAACTATTCAGTTTTATGTCACTATTGTTTACATGATAAAATTCCAATCCTAAAAAATGTCTATACTAAACCGCCCCTAGGTACAAATAAGTGTGTGTGTGTGTGTGTGTGTGTGTGTGTGTGTGTGTGTGTGTGTGTGTGTGTGTGTGTGTGTGTGTGCGCGTGTGTGTGCATGGTGTCCTCAGATGAACTGGTGTCCCATCCTGGGTGTGTCCCTAGGATAGACTCCAGATCTACCATGGCCTTGATTAAGATAAAGTGCTAAATGAAAAATGAATGAATGAATGAATAGCCGAAAATATTTCTTGTGTCTATTGCATGCTTTAGCAAAATAAATAAATAAATAAATAAATGACGTATTAATATAGTGTACATTTAATAATTATTTATGGTATACAAATAGAGGTTAATTAGCTTTTACAATACAACTTTTAAACTTTCTAGATCTATATACATGGAGTGCTTGGAGTACTTAAATGATACATTAGCAGTCTCTTGTCTGGGAGTGAATGAGCCCAATTTCTGTATAAGTAGAATATTTTGATAAAATAGTCCTCAACCAAAGTCAGTCACAAAATTCTATTTCACATCAATACAAGCTGATAGAATGTTGTGCCTCCTATATGTTTATGACTTCAGGATGTTCTTACTTCAGTAAGGACATAAAACACAAGCAAGCTACAAATAAAATCATAGCTAACATGCAATTAGGCTACATCTTGAAATATGAAATATGGTAGTGTTAAGAATTTAATATAATTAGCCAATGATACTAAATAAATTAAATAATAATCTTGACAAATATTGTTTTTGCTGTTGGACAATTATGAAATGAACTGTAAAATCTCAATGAAATGATGTCATCAAAGTTTGCATTATATTTCACACTAGCCTGTTTTCAGTGCTTTCAGTTTTGAATCAGGTGGAATTGTAACTCATGTACTACTAAGACTATTACTAATACTAATAATAATCTTACTATCAATTTTACTATTACTTATACAACTACTATTACAACCACTGTACTAATTTGACTGCTACTACTGCTAATTTTAATGGCACGATGGCTTAGTGGTTAGCAGGGTCAAAGGTTCGATTCCCAAATCAGGTCTGTGTGAGTGTGTGCAGTTTGCATGAGTTCCTCGTCCTTAGCTGGTTTCCTCCAAGTTCGCTGGTTTCCACGCACAGTCCAAAGACATGCAGGTTAGGCTAATGGGCGTTCCCAAATTGTCTGTAGTGCATGAATAACAATTGGCCATCGAGCTGGCAATTTGACCCCTCAACCGATGTGCCGGATGGCATATGGATGGTCCAAAATATCAAAAATTACTACTTAATAATAATAATAAATATAATAATAATAATAATGCATTTTATTTATATAGGCGACTTTCTGGTCACTTAAGGCTACTTTTCAAATATTTCTGTTTTGAATCATAAAGAATAATAATGTCAATTTTACTACTGCTACTAATTTTAGGACTACTACTACTACTACTACTACTCATTTTATTTCTATTACCCCTACTTCTACTACTCCTTTTTTTTTTACTACTTAAAAAAAATGTAAAATACATGATGTAAGTCAGTGACAAAGTAAATTTATTACTACTGCTAGTACTACTGCTACTACCACTGATACTACTATATTAATAATAATATACTATACATTATTAATAATAATAATAATAATAATGACACTGTCTTACTGGGGTGGCCATGCTTCACACTGGGGTGGTACTCAAATATGCCAGTGAGAGATACTGTATATAACAAATGATTTGCTTGTAACTCTATGATATAATACATTGGACAATGAAATAAGTGACCTATTTTTTTGTGTGCATTTTTCAAAAAATGCACAATATAACTGATGTCCATACTTAATTGGGTGATGCAATAAAAAGCTTTCCAGACTCGCTCACCACATACTGTTGATCCCTGGAATCACTCCCTTACTGTTCATATCTACAGACTCTGGCCATCCCTATGATTGCACCGAATGAATTACAATAACATGAATGAAATAAGCATCCCTACTTATCTTACACGCAACAAATATTAACCACCAGAAATTACTACATCGCGATACAGTATGTCAGGGGTGTCCACATCCAGTCCTGGAGGGCCAGTGACCAGCACAGTTTGTAATTCACCAACACCTAAACACACCCACTGAACCTAGTAATTAACAGATGAGTTAAATCAGCTGTGTTTGAGAAGAAGAAGCACCAAACTGTGCTGGTCACTGGCCCTCCAGGACTGGATTTGGACACCCCTGCAGTATGTCAAAAAAAAAAAAAAACTGAGGGAGGAGTTCATATCTAGAGCGCCCCCTATCTTCATAGCAGTGAACTTCGGATATGAAGCGTCTCCACTGAGACCTGGCTGCTCATTCGCGCTTCATGGACGAGCCTGGGACATGGCTGTGCGACACACACTGCTCCGGCGCGTAACGACGCTGTCTCTGGTCTTACTCTTACACCAGCACACTGCACGTGCGGCCAGCGCGGGCAGGAAAGGAAGCAACGAGAAATGCGGCTCCAAGGTGAGAGACGACGCGCGGACACGTTTCTATTAAACTCCGAACTCGAGAGGAACAGAAACATGTCGTGTGCGTGGGGACATTTTGTTTCTTTTAAGCCACTGCAGAACGCGACATTGTTTCTGTTGAGTAGGAGAGGTCAAAGATTGGACCAGCTTTTGAAACGTTTCTTCAAAAACAAAATGCTTGTTTGACACAAAGTAGCAGAAGTTTCCAGAATGTTTGACTCTCGGTTTGACTCTCGGGCGATTCTGTCACTGACTTACGTCATGTATTTAACTTCAGGTTGATTTAATCTAGAATAAAACAAACTATTATATCTTTAAAATCGTTAGTTTGTGGAAAAATATTTATATACATGTATATATTTATATATACACTTGATGTATTTAAAGTGTAAACGAAACCTTTTTCAGGACCATCTGCTGCAAGGAATTAAATGTAAAGGTGAACCAATTAATCGATTAAACGATAGATCTCGTAATTTGACTTAAATATATAAGCGATATTTATGTCTTTAGTTGTGTTTAAATGTGTAGGTCTTACCAGACTAGTGAGGATTTCTTCTGTTGTTCTCTTAGACACCTGGTTAATTTGGACACTTCGTTGAAAACCTTTTATTCTTGTTAATTACTTAATTTTGTGTGCTAATACTAGTTTAAGATTATGATAGACACGTTGAGAGTTTTATATGTGGAGTATAAAGTGTTAATACTCCGACCAGGTCACACCTGTGCTAAAACGTTAATGTGTTTTTATTTCATTTTTTTTCTACATTTTTGTAAGCATATTTGACTTTATTATTTTTTAATGCAGTACTTTCACCTGGTTTACCACATGGCGTCGAGTGCACTTCCTCACCTTGTTTGCTTTTCGTGCCTGGCAGTTTACTTAAAGATTCACTGGCCCGTAAATACCAATCGGAAGTGCTGTTGACTTTTAGTGCTCACTCTTGTGTACATTGTTTTTCCGACCTTTGCGGCTGCTTTGAAGCCGTTTCCTATAGGAAGTGAGGGGACTGTTTGCTCTATTAACATGCTTTGGCATTTCCTCCTTCGAACTACAGGCCGGCTCTTTTCACGGCCACTTCAAAGGTCGTCGAGCCGCAGAAAGAAATGGCTGTCGGGCAAAAGTGCTTGCTTTACTAGTGATGCAGGTTTTTTTAAATTACTTTTTAAGCATAGAAATGAACATATTAGGTAATTGAATATGATGCGTGATGGGTTTACATTTTAACTTTTAGCTATTTAATGTAATGTCTTACCATTGCTGAGAAGAAACGATAAGCCTTAACTTGCTTTTCCAAGAAAGAAAAGAAAGATGGATATTTAAATCTGGCTGCATTTATTCCGGAGCTTTGCTCATCCCCATGCACACCCTCCCCCCCCCCGCCTCTCCTGCTGAGAGGGGTTGAAGCCTTCATGTCGAACCCCAGCAGGGGCTGGCTGGCTTTGGATGAAAGTGCCTAACCTCCGGAAACTTCCAGACTCTACAATAGCATCCTTCCTTTGGTTCTCCATCAGACACCCCGAGTCCTAACAAAAGCCGGAGTTTTTTTTTTCCCCTTCCCTTTTCTCTTGTTTTCCTCTCTGAGATTGATTTTAGCCTTCTCTGCAAAATAAATGAAGTCAGTATTCATCAGTGGGCAGATATTACTGGCTTGCATAATCAGTAAGAACAAAAAAAGAATCTCTCTTCTGTCCATTTGGTGAAGTTATGGGAACAATGTGTGAAGTTGATGTCAACCAAACACGCCAAAAAACGTCAGCCAGGATACTGAGCAGATTTCCAAATCACTTATTTTCCCTCCAAGGGGTGTAGCAATGGCGAAGCTTGGTGATTGTCGCTCAAGGAGACATGAGCTGTTTATTGTCTGTGGAGCGTGAAGGGGAAATCTGTCTTATTTTTTCCCCATATAGAAGTCAGTACCATTTTAGACATGGAGTAACGATTGCAACAGTACACACAATTGAGATTTCGGTCTTCTTCTTTAGTGTATGCTGTGGACAGTAGCTTTGCTCCAGGTGTGCTTTTATACTACAAAAAAAATACTGGCCCTGTTTGAGCATTTGTCATGCTGAGCTAATGTTATTTATTTGTGTAAAAAGGTTGCTATTTTTTAACAAAGATCATTAACTCAAAACCCTGCGTCAGCTTTGAAGTCATCCGGTGTTACTAGCTTTTTTTTTTTGAGTGTCTTTTGGAGAGTTTTTTTTTTTTTTGTATCCTTAGTTGTGAAAGAACTCTAAACAAAGATAGATTAATGGCTTATTGAAAGAAAAAAAGAAAAGCCAGTACTTTTTCTGCAAATAATATATAATCAGAAGTCGCCAGACTGGTAGTTCTTAACGCTAATAATATATAAGGCTTTTAGGCGTTAGAGGCCGAATCGACATTTCGTGTCAAGGCAACCGAAACAGCACAAAGGAAAAAGTTTTCCATTGTCCTTAGACACAAACACATAGCCTTTTATTACTACAGGCTTTTGAATCTTCAGCAAGCTCTGGCATGAGTGCACCTGTGGGACACCTTCTTCCTTTTTTCTTCACTCCTATTTCAAAAGAACCTGCATGTTTTCTCCTCTTATTCTCCTACTATCTGACTGCTGAATGGTGAAACAGGAGGAGTGGTTCATAGCGCTGAGGGGTGTGGATAGAGCAGAAAGTGTGTTTGTGTCACTCTGTGTGTTTGTGTGTGTGTGTGTGTGTGTGTGTGGAGGGATAGGTTTGATTCTGCAGCATTGAAAACTATCCAAGCAACTCCGTAACCTTGGAGGCCATGCCTTGTACTGTGGTGGGAAAATCCCTGGTTGGCTAGTCCTGAATGTGGGGTCCTGTGGCTTTCAGCTGAAGCTCCGGCCTTTGACAAGCCAAGCGTCCTGCTGTTCGACGTGAATGGAGTGATGTAGCTGGTAATCAGAGGTTATGTCGAAAGTGAATTAAAAGGCTGGCCTCTCTGCTCACCTCTGTGGGGTCAATTGTTGGTTAAAGGCTTGTTTGGTTCTTTTTTTTCCCTCCAGCTGCTTAGTTGGCTCATAATTTTTGCCCTGTCCCATCTTCTGAAAACAGCTGTGTCAGGAAGTTTGTGTTGCTTGAGAAGAAAACAGTGTTCCATTAGGGCTGAAATTATGTTTGTAGAGTGCCAAAGTCTTTCTTAAGGGTTCTGTAATGGTTCTTTTTAATTTTCTTTTTCTAAACAGGTTGGAAAAGTTGTAAGATACAATGTCATAGTCATACGTCCATTAAAACAGCTCCTGAACGTTTCTGTAAGTAGCAGGGACTGGAATTACCAGTATATCATCATGAGACCTAGATGTGGATTCCGTTTGTATGTTGCAATTTTTTTTCAGATTTTGTTACAATTCTAAGGAATTATTAGTTTAGAGTTTGGATTGTGCCACCTGTAGGATTATAGAGGAACAGCAACTTTAAATGCAGACAACTTTATAAAACAAATGAATTGATTTTGGAGTCAGTGTGGCGAAACATTATATATATATAATATATATTTATATATATATATATATATATATATATGTATATATATATATGTATATATATATGTATATAATATATAGTATAGTATTATGTATATAATATATGTATATATATATGTATGTATATATATATGTATATATATATATATATATATATATATATATATATATGTATATTATATATATATATATGTATATATATATATATGTGTTATATATATATATATATATATATATATATATTATATATGTATATTATATATATATAAATATATATATATATATATATATATATATTATGATCGTATAATAAATTATATAGAGAGATCATCTGCAGTCTCAGTGGTCATTTGTTAAACTAGGTAAGTGAAATGTCTAATTCAATTAGAATAATCCTCCTGAAGCAAGCGAGCTGTTTGTAAAGCGATCTAATACCCAGATTTGGAGCTTCTTGCCGTTAGAGATCTGCGGGAAAGGCCGTACCCTTGGGATCGTAACTCGATACGGAGCGCTTATACTATTCCAAAGCTTTTCTTTTGGCCCACGGATTGAAGTCATTATAATCAATTAGCTGTTCTTTCCTCTGGCCTAATCAAGGATCTCATGCAGAAGAACTTCCTGCCTAGGTTTCAGGCAATGACACAAGATAGCGTTCGAGTGTGTGCGCTTCAGGGGACGGAGCACAAAACTCGAGGATTCGGCCTCAGGCTGGGCATGACCATGACGTCTCCGAGTTCTCTGATTATTTCAGTAATTTATCCCATCTTTTGGTTTTGGAATCGCTATCAGAAACTTGTGTGTGTGTGTTGCTCTACAAGGGTGTGTGTCTGGCCGGACTCTTGTAGAACTTCTTGTAGCGTCTCATTTATGAGTGCTTTAGGTTGCCCCGTGTTTTCCATTAGAGAATGCGAGCAGGTCAATGTTTTTTTATGCTCAAGGAGTTTCTGGAAAACCGCTGAGCAGTAGTGCTTTCGCAGAGCATGAAATCCAAGACTCCAAATCCCACAAGCTCTTATTCTTTTCTGTGAAGACATTTATTGTTCTGTAATGTCATCAAGCGGTGCTGCTTGCCTCTGAATCCTGATGTGTTCTCATTCTGCTTAGTCTGCTGAGTCCACATCAGGTTCTATTCATAATAAACCTCCATTCAAAAGGTTTTTTTTGTGTGTGTGTGCTTGGAACAATTAATCCAGGTTCAGTGAAATCCTTTGAGGAAACTTTGAGGTTCAGAGTCCTGTCATGTCCTTCCTGAATCGAGGGGACATGTCTGGGCTTGTTTTGGGGCAGCGCTTTGTTTACACTTCTCATAAGCTTCATTTCAGTCAACACAGAAAGCGGGATACGATTATGCGGATAAAGGGAAGGCAAACATGAACGGCCTTAACAAAGGCTGGGATTAAATTCAAACTCAAACCAAGCTTGTTAAGATTTTGACCTTTTGAATAGGTTGGTAAATAATAATAATAATATTGAGGAAAAGTTTAACGTCCTGTAAAGCGCAGGATCCCAACCATCACCCTTTACGTTGTAGCATTTGTTCGCTTGTTGTTAATTAGCTGACTATTTGTCATATTCATAGTTTTAAAAAAGAATTGCACTGTAGGGACAGGAATCACCAGGGACGTCCTGATACGATATTATCATGATATCTATGTGTCGATTCAGTTTGTATTGCCATTCTGTAAGTATCACAATTTTCTTTTTGTTGCAATTCTGAACAAGCTTGTAGTTTAGAGGCCACCATCTTTTAGGATTGTAGAGGAACTGCAACATTTTACACAATACTCAACTAAATAGATAACCACCCCCCACCTCCCACCCCCCTCCTCACTTCTCTCGTAGCACCCGAGGTCAGCCCTCACACGTGTACATCATGACTCCGAGGTCATCCCTGAGAGCCTCCGAAATCCATTCAGGATGCTTCCTAGGGTTCAGAGGGCATCGAGCAGGGATCTGTGAAATCTGGAGGATGTTTAGCGAGACAACATCTTTTTCCTCCAATCCATCAGGTTAGATCGTGGTCATGTATACTGCCACGGGGGGACGTCTATCCGGAACGGAGGGAGCTGGAAAAGCAATCAGGTCTCTAAGTTTCCCATTGAGGAACGTCCCTGCCTGTTAAACACATACGTTTTTGAAATTCACATGCTCGTCAATGTCCCTCTCGAGTCCCCTTAAGCGTTATTCGCTACTTGGGATATTTGAAACGCATTTTTATACAGGCTTTAAAAATGGTTCAAGTTATCCTGTGCTTGAGAAACACCTCGCGTAAAAAAAAAAAAAGAGTTCTTCACCGCTAATGTCATAGCATATGGTTGCGTTTCGAAAGAGGCCTGGCTGCGACAAATGCTGATTGGAGCGAAACAGGAAAGGCATTAAGCAAAACAGAGCAAGGAAACGTTGAAGCCAGACTGCCCTGCAGCATTTGATCGCCTCCCACGCAAAGCCCCTCATCAGGCGTAACCTCTTTGACCTCTCGTCCTGTCTTTCCAAAAGATTTGTATAGCTTCCCCCTCCCGAAGTTCGTGTACAAGTCGTTTTTTTTCTTGATTTCTTTTTTTTTTGTATTTGTGAGAGAGAGGCATCCTAGTGTAAAAAATAAATAAATAAAAAATCCATGCTGCTTGTATAAAAAAGTAACACGTGCCTAATACCAAGTCCCTGGTATGTAAACGCATCTCTGAGCATTAGCATGATTAAAATCCTGAATGTGATTAGCACTAATTTAAGACTACTGTTTGGCCCTCATCTGCGATACACACGAGTGCTCAACGTCAACACGGCTCCTTTTCATCGACGTGGCTGCCGGTTCTTGAAACCATCACGGTTTCCTTCAACCGAGTGCCCATCCCCCACCCTTCGTGTTTTGAAATTACATCCATGTTATCAGGATGTTTGCAATTGCCATTGAGTTAAATACAAGAGTATAATTGCAGAGATCTGGGCAACCAGTCCTTGCCTCATTGGTGCCATATGATCACCTGCAGCCATGTGGCGTTCGCAGGAAATGCAACTCAGCAAACTGCATGCGAGTGTGATGCTCGAACGCAAGAATTTCATTGCCCTTAATAAACGACAGGCTAACCCGAGCAGATGTATTAAACAAGTTTGTAATGAAACAATAGCAGTTTTGTATGACACTCGGATTTGTTTCCCTTCTCTTCGGATTCGAGCATTTGCCTCTGGACTTCTTTTCCAGATGAGCTATTCATTGTATACTTTTAGAATGCTGAAAAGTCACTTTTTTCCTCTTTTGAGAAGAAGAAGAACAACAACAACGTCTTTCTTGACATCCTATTCCTCTATTAGTCGTGTAATTCTCTCAAGTCCCCTTTAGGCACACAAAACAAATCCTTGCAGTCAAGCGTGCCAGCAGTCCTGATTTGATAGCACGGAGGAAACTGCTGATTAATGAGTATTAGCAAGGCTCAGATAAAAGACACAAAGGCAGTTGTGCCAAAAAAATGACCTTTTTTTTTTTTTTTTTTAAAGGGGGGGGGCGTCAAATGAGAGACACATGTTGTGGATAATGAGAACAGCATGTCTGGTCTGGTCTGGTCATAGCAAACTCCTCGTGGTCAGCTTTGTCGAGCCAAATGTCTAAAGGTGCTCATATTTGTTCTAATCGGACCTGCTGGAGTCGTGAGGACCAGGACCGGGGCGTGGGTGGGAATCTCAGCTGAAACATTGCGTAGGGCTTGTTAAGAGTGTGAATCTTTTTATTCTTTTTTTTATATCATATAGCAATGTTTATTTGACAGTTGGGAATCATGGTAAAGTCAACTGTGATGACAAATAACAAAGAAAACGTATTTGTAGCACAGACAAATAGTGACTAAAGAACAAAATCACTGCCTGAATAATGGTGTCTCTCTTTTTTTCTTTCTTTCGTTTTTTCCATCATGTCTTCCCGTAGGTTGAGACAACTTTAAAGGGGTTGTACTTTGAAGTGGATGCTGGGAAAGGGGAATTCTTCTTTCTCCTGATCGTACTCTTCACATCCAAATTTCTGCTTTTATTCTCTCCTGTGTCACGACGAGCTTTATCGGCTTATCGTTCCTGCTTTAAATGGGACGAATCGTGACTTTGCTCCCTCCGCGTTGCTCTGAAAACTCAGCCAATTTGTTAGGAAAACAGTGATAAGTGGCTTTGTGGTAATGTTTGTTTTGCTAGAGCTGAGGAACAAGCCCAGCGGGAGCAGCTTAACATCATCCGATCAGGAGGATCTGAAGAGGAATATTATAAAAGCATACACCATAAGGTAGCTGATAGAGTGAGAGCCTTCACCTTTCACCACGTGTTAAGCTGCAAGAGCTTCCTGCTTTACTGAGAGGATGCATTAATTGCTTATGATTTTTTGCTCTGTATCGATCGCAATGAGGGATTTAAATTCAGTGCTGCGATTGAGCGAAAAAAGAATTTGCGAACACCAACTTTTTTTCTATGACTTTCAAATTATGTTCACAATAAAATTGATTTACATTTGTGTTGTATACAATATTTTAAAAAAATGCTAAATCTATAAATGACAACGATGCATCAGAAGAGCACCACTTATTGGAGACCTTTTAGTAGGGATGTGAATCAGTAAGGACCACCCGGTATGACATCACAATATCTAGGTTCCGATTCAATTTATATTGCGATTCTGTATATCCTTTTAAAACTTTTTTTTAAAAGTTTAAAACTTTTGAGTCATGTTTAAAAAAAATAAAGTCGTAACTCGAAAACTTTATACCTATATGCTTTATGTATTTAAACAATACAAAATAACTTATTGCAAAAAAGTTAAAACATTAAATTTAACAAAATGTGATTCACCATAATTATTTAAAAATTTCAAAAACAAATTTGCAAATAATTTGCTACTACCACACGGGGTGCTGTACTGCCAGCTGTTGGGTTAATAGACCCCTGAGTCTCTCTGGTGATACCGGCATCGCCACGAAAAAGAATCAGGTTAGGCAAGCTAATAAATTTAATATCTAGTCTTAATGTCGACATATAGCAGTTTCATACATATTCTGCCATCTCTTGTGACAATCCTCCTAAAAACGGTTTACAAATAAATCCTTTAATATCCAGGTTGATGGAAAAAAAAAAAAGTGTCTGTTACCTTCTATTATAGCCATATTATTTTTTTATGTGTGCGTTTCATCCAGTGCATCATCTGTGAGGCATATGGAGTCGATCCACTTCTTTTCAACAGGGACCAACCCACCTGGTTTGGAAACCAGCTATGGTTTCTAAAGAGTACGGTGGAGTAGGAAGGTGGATTCTGAACGTTACACATACGTCCAACAAATGTTGCCGTCTAATTAAGCAAGCACTCATTTTCCCCCAGGGCTACTGGATTAGTAGTTTCCTCCAGTCCTCTTTCATTTTTAACTCCCATAACCCCCCCCCCCCTGCCCCCTCGTGCCCCCCCTTCACACATGCACCTCCTGTTTCAAGACTAGCAGTAAACGTAGTCTAATTAATCAGTGTCGCCAGAGTATCCCCTGCGATGTCTGTCTTTTATTCCGTAAATATGAGATGAGCGTGTACGTGTTTCTTTTCTGACAAGGGAAAAATTTTAACGCCAATAGCATCCCCCCCCAATCACACACACACACACACACTTTTTTTTTTTCCCCATTTGGGGTCATGGGGGTGTGTAAGGGGTAAGGGCTTGGGAGCTGGAGGATCAAACAAATACTTCCCTTTTTTTGGAGAAAAAAAGCTCAGTGTTTGGAGTTGTCTCCATATGGCTTACTGCTAATGGGGGAATTTAAAGAGAACCATCTCCACTTGTAAAAGAGCTGGCTGTGTTGTTGTTAAATTAACTTCACGTGTGAGGTTGGATGCCAAAAGACAAGAGGGTTTGGTGGGGAGGTGGGGGGTGAAAACAGGCCCTTGCAAGTTGGTCCCCTTGTGAGTACAATAATACAACAACTTGAGTAAACTATCAATGTTTGTAGAATCGAGATGGCTCTGAGCTAGGAAGGGTGTCTATTATAGCTGGAGCTTGTGTGACCAAGAAATAGGAAGAATGAAATAGAGACCGTTTTGATGAACGCTCTTCTTTTGAAGCTTGTTTTCTCATGTGATTATAATTACTGTTATTATTCCAACTCGGGGGGGAGAGAGAGAGAGAGGGAGGGAACACCTGGTTGAAAGAAGTTTTGGTGCCATCGACAGGAAGCACACATCTATCAGGGCTCACCTGCTTCTGGCTGCTGTTCTGACATGTCCGTCTCTCGTGAGTCTGCACGGCTTGGACACCGTCTAATTGTCTACCAGCCAATGAAAATACCCCACTCAAAGTATGTTAGCGCTGTTGACTGAAGTGTGTGTTGGTGAAAGTGTTAGCTTTTATTAAAATGGATGTACAGCGCTTTCAGCTTCTATGTCTTCAGTTTTTCTTGTGTCCCTGTGTTTTCATATGGTTTTTAATGAACCAGGTCATTAAGCAAAAGGCTGAGTTTTTCCCCACAGAGTTACCTTTCTCTCACACTCGCTTAATAAGCCTCTATAAAGTGTAACAGCTCTTGTTTGACCGGTGACTGACCCCGCTTTTTACCTCACGGCCAGCATTTCTGCTTGTTTGCCACATGGGATGCTGCAAGTTTATGGACCCGAGTTACAGCTCTACAACCCCCCTCCCTCACCCTTTTCATCCTCCAACTCCAAACCGTCCATTTGAAGTTTTAGGATGCCAAATGACTTCTCGGGCTATTAGGAGTGCCGTGGGCGAGGACATCACAGGGGCCGTTGAAGGTCTTCGGGGCGGACTGCCTTCCCAGCAGGATCAGCCCTGTTCGGAGGAACAAAGGGAAGGTAAATGAAGTGCATAGGGGAGTTGTTGCTTGTTGTAGAAGGCTGTAAATACAGATGGAGGGATTTCGGAAAGAGTGTTGGGGGAATGTGACAGGCTTGTTAGAAGGTGTTTTGCCACCCTTTCCTGCTGAGGTGTGAGGCTGTTGTAAGAGCCTCGGGCCCTCTGATTGGCTGCAGGTGTGCTCAGGCGTCCATGGCAGCCGGCTGTCCGATGTGACCCACAGGACCCCGCTGCGCCCATGGCATAGAATAAACCCCAGGACTGTTAGAGTGCCCCAAGAGCCCGCTCTCTTTCCCTTCATTTTGGAATGCTAAATGAGGTATTAGTGCGCTGTTCTTATCTTCACGCTGGCTGTAAATGTTTTCATGAGCCGGTTGTACAAAGAGGCCTTGGCCAATTAGTCCTGTAGTCTGGGACAGTTCCTCCTAAGAGCAGGACGTTGTAATCTTGTGTGCTGGACGGCGATGAGCATCAGCCATCATTAAGCTACAGTCAGGATGTTTTTGACGTCAGTCACGGTGGTCTCGGGAGTAACGTTTGTTATCTGAGTACTTGAGCTTAGCTGCCATCTGGTCAGGATCTACGCCTGGGGAAACGAATGACTCTGGGTGTGGAGTTCATCACGTTATCTTTCGGAAGTAGTCGAACGCACCGTTAAGTAATAGTCACTGAAACGTCCTCTAGGCTTTCTAGTGCAATTCAAATCCATGTTGTTTTCATTTGCTGTTCCGATGCCACTGCGCATGCATAACTAACATGTGGACCAGATGAGGGACTGCTTCGTAGTACGCTGTTTAAAATAAATAAATAAATAAAAATTCTTGCCATATGTGCATTTGCTATTGCTGATGTTGCAGAAATGTACAAACAAACACACAAAAAAAACACTCTCTGTAACTGTTTATGTACGAGTTATGATCATTCCTAAGTGTAAGGAGAGATCAGTATTAGACTATACTGGACTGCTGGTTTGCCATCAAGTCAGATCTAACAGCATTTCCAGACAAAACAGATGTGTTTTATGCTATGACTGCATTGTATTATGTTGACTAACAACTCATCATGTGCACGAGTACATGACACAACTTGCCCATGAGCTTACACAGAGCCAACCCGGGTTGTTCTGATGACATCACTGTCAGGTATCTGATACGATACAATACAACATTATCACGATACCTAGGTGCTTCTTCACAATTTGTATTGCGACATACTTTTGAACCATGTTTGAAGAAAAATGTTGCGTCATAACTCTAAAGCCTTTTACCTATAAGCTTCATCAATATAAATTATTCTAAAATGTGATTCACCATAATTATTATTACACTAATTTTAATTTGCTCCTACTACATGGGGTGTTATACCTGACATAGTTTGAATAGTTTACAGTTCCCCTCGAAGGATTATACAGGAACTGCATTATTTCAACACCCCAATTGTATAAATACGTGTGTGTGTGTGTGTGTGTATATATATATATTCAAAAATGTTTTGATTTTGAAGTGACAGCGGTCAGCCTCGCACCTCCAGGCTTCGATTCCAACCTCGGGGCTTTGTGTGTGGAGTTTGTGCATTCTCCACGTGTTTGCTTGGTGCCCAGGGTGTACCCCGACTCGTGCCTCAAATCTCATACGATAGCCTTCAGGCCCGCCGTGATAAGGATAAGGAGTGTGGAACATGAATGAAATGATATAAAAGTATCCAAATACGTAGTTCCACACAGGATGCTGTGCTGCCTGCTAATGTTCAGTGTGCCACCTGTAGGATTATATAAGAACAGCAATATTTTACCACCTCAAATGCAAACCTACGTTATATACATAAAAAAATAATTTTAAAAGATTAATTTTTAACATCCCTAAAATGCCCCCACCCCCTTTCACCCATCTCCACTATTGTGTAATCACTGTGTCTTCATTAACAGGATGGAATACTTTATTTGCTTTTGGAATCTCTATGATTTTAAAGTCTACAATAATTCCTTCATGTTACCAAATCAATTTGATTTGCTTCAGGATCTTTTCTTACACTCCTTGTGTTTTTGCGTCTCAGCCATCAAGTCAAATTATAACCACCAGCATTTGATGCTCGGTTGATCAAACCAAAAACTGGCAGCTATGTTGTTGATATTGCGTCTTTCCTGCACCATGGAACGGTTTCCCCGCAGGGCACATGGGAGGAAAACCAGACTTTGATTGAGGAGTTTGCAGAGCCGAGATGGCTGCTCAGAGAATAGCGAAGGGAAAAGGAGTGGAGAAGGAGTGAGCGAGTGTTAGGATTGACGTTCAGTGGTGCACTCCAAACAGGTTTATCAAGCTTTTGGTGTGTTTATTATTATTAATACTATTATGTTCTTATAAACACTTGAAACATTCAGCTCATGTTGAGCAATGAATGGTTGTAATTAACTCGAAACTAACATGGGATATGTTGTAGATTTGCTTAATTATGTGTACGTGATATGGCTTAATGCTATTCCTAATGGTTTTTAAGCTCCAAGCTGTGTTGGGGAACTAAGAAGTATTTTCCTTCCTGTCATGTTGAACAACTTCCTCTAATCAGCCCGCCAGATAACGATGATAAGATCTTTCCAAAAAAAAAAAGTCTGCACTGAAATTCAGAGGCATCCTAGTGCATCGCTCGAGTGTCTTCTTCTACCAAGAAGCCTCGGTTATTGTTTGCCTTCATGTCTGCGAGGCATTTGTTTATTTTCTTTTTTCCTTTTACCATCAGTCTTGATCTGACACGCAGCCTATAGCTTCCTCTTGTCTCGTTTTAGCTCCTGTCACGCAAACCGGTTTTGTTTTGACTTGAACGATAACACGCCTCGAACCACTGTTCTCGGGCCAGTCCCAGCCGCCTCAGTCAAGTAACCTAAAATTAAAGCACGCACCTGATTCTGCTCCAGTAGCCGGATCGGGACAGAACACGGGTGCGTGAGAGAGTCTCACAACTCCAGGCTTGTTTTTCTAGAGCTGGCACCGAGTGCATTGAGTGAGGTTTTGTGCGAGCCAGAAGCCTTGTAATTGCAGGATACTTTAGTGTTGCTGTCACCACTTGAAGCACCAGAGTTTTTTTTTTTTCGAGTCTTGAAGGAATGTCCTTCATGCATTCACAGTAGTTTATGTGTCACATAGTTTCGAGTGAAAGTAAGCGATTTGTTAATGCCGAACCTCCTTAACTGTGCCATTTTTCTTTCTCTCTCTCTCTCTCTCTCTCTCTCTTTTGCAGGGAATCCAGTCCAGTTCGGACGAAACCGGACGGAAACTCGTCACCTACCGGAATGACAGTAAGGCACCGTTGTTTTAATTTCGAAAAGAATGTCACATAAACACAGTTTTCGGCTCTCTGCTTGAGCTTCACCCGATCCCTTCCCCAGCTTTCTGAATTATCAGACGTGCCAAAAAGTCACATTTTTTGCCTGTAGCTAATCCCAATTCTCACTCGGGCCCCCATTGTGCGCGACCACGCACAGGAACGGTCACGGCCTAAAATCCGACCCTCATTAGCATCACAATAGTAGCAGCTCCGACAAGAACTCACGGGGTGTGAGCGACACAAATGACTGCTCCTCTTTCTTCCTCTACCTGCTGATCTTTAGCTTCGATAGCACTGAAATGGGGGGTTCGAGAAAGGAGGGAGGAGAGGGGCCTGCTTGCATGGCTGCATCCTTGAGCTTGCCAAAGAATCTCACCAATGCCCTTTCAATAAAAAATGTTCTTGTCTTTTTGTTGTTGTTTTCTTTTTCCCTCCCTCTGTAGACTGCTCTCTGAACTGGAACCCGTGGGGGAAACATGCCATCCACGAAGTGAACAATATCAGCTTCACTCATTTGTCCTGTGATAACCAGGCTGCCGTGATGGTCCACTGGATGCCAAGTCCCCTTGGTGAGCCCCCTGTTTGCCATGTTTTCACATGCACACAAATCAAACACTAATAATGTTTTCAAGCTAAGAGTTATTCTTATTAACTCTCATTACTGGAAAAAAAGGAAGCGAAAAGGCCAGCAATCCTGGACAGCAGTTTGCAGTTATGAATACTTCCAAATAAACGTTTTCCATCATTTTACGTTAAGTTTAAATGCTTAAGGTTTAATCTTGCGGCAACTTAATTTCAAGGTAGTCGATGCACACAGAAGACTTCATCATGCAGTTCAAGGTGCTTAAACTCTAGACTTCTGCAGGTGGTATTACATCAGCCTGTATTTTCCTGTACTAAGTCCTGACTAGACAAGACGATGGCCAGACCCATAACAAAGCAAATGCGTTTTAGAGTGTGTCCGACCTGCCTGACTGCACAGGGGTCATTTCTCTCGCCTACCTGTCTCTGTGTCTCTCTCTCTCTCTCTGTCTGACTGACTGGCAGCGGTGGAGAAATAAGAGACTGGACAGGAGAGCCATGCTGAAAGTGAGGCTTCGTCTTCAAAGAGAGTGCTGGTCCTGTCCTGATCAAAGGCGCAGGTTTTCCCCCCTCAAAGCTTTTTTTCTTCAGGCCTGACAGTCACACAAATCTGCTCAAGCAGGAGATGAGATCTGCACATAGGAGCCCTGTGATTTTTTTTTTTGTTTGAAGAATGCGTGTGTGTGTGTATTTTGGTGGATGAGGGGAGGGAGCACTGGGGTGTCCCTGGCTTCCGTCTGTCGAGGCACTATTGAACTTGGTAATGTGAGTCCTTTTCCTGAGAGCAGCAGCACAATGCGCCCTGTTGTCTGCTTCAGGTTAATCCTTTGGACTGGATCAGGAGTTGATACGGTGTGGGTATATATTTAAGAAACGTACCAATAAAGGGATGTTAAAAACGATACGATGGGGGTCTTCTGAGTATTTTTATTAGGTTTTTTTTCTTCCCCAAACCATGTATAGCGCCTACGAAGCTCCAAGCAAAGAACTCACCATGAGAGTTAAAGTCTCGAACAGTCGGACAACTTTTTTTTTTTTTTTTTTGGCTTTGCCTCCGGTAACTTTTTGAGGCCAAGCGATGGAGGTATCTGTGAGCCGGTGAAGGTGTGGAGTTACACGCCGCCTTGAAGAGCAGGCTCTTTCAGCTCCGCTCCCTGCCGAGGTAATCGGAACCACATGGAATGTGTGCAGTCTGCCCCCCTCCAATCCATCCCACACCCCACAACCCCCTCCTCATCCTCTTCCAACCCTCTTTCTCTTCTTCTCCCCTTGCAACTGATAAGGCAGAAATGTAATTAAAAGGGAGGAAGACTGGCACACGTTGAAGGGCATGAGAATGCTCCCTTGGCACGCACACTTGTCCTCTATGTGTGTTAAAGGCTTCGTCTCCCTCTCCAGGGGTGCCAATAAAAGGAGAAAAGGAGGGAGAGCTGTATAAAAGGACTTGCAGATTTTGTTCTTTGTTAAGGGTTTAGACAGTGCTACAGTTTGGATTAGCGGCAAGACATGTCGCATTTAATTACAGGTCGACGGTCGTCTTTTAGCGCTGTGGTTACTGTTCATGGTTTTGAAAGATTGTCCGATACAGGTTCCCTGCTCGACTTTCAATCAGTGACACGATCTGAAGGATCACGCAAACCGTATTTTGTAAAGGGAACGGTATTGTTTACCTTTCAGTTTCAGTTCTTTCTCCTTAAACAAAATGATCCCTTGGTGTAATCTTGCTCTAGGTAACACTTGGTGCTTACCGTTTTTCTAGTGTATACCAGAACCTTTTTTTTAAGGTTAATTCTGTCGTCAAGGAACTAATAAGGAATAATTCTATAGCATGTACCTCTTAATTGGTCTACATGGGTAAGAACATATTATTCCATTCAATCACGATAGTCTTAGCGCTCCTAACTGTCTTTTCATTGTGGATGGTGAATACCCAGTGTGTATGACGTAAAGGCTGTGCAGGAACATATTTTGTACAGAAATCTGTTGTTAACTTGAGACAAAAGAAACCAAGCAGTCCAAGCCACAACATCTCCTTCAGTGAGCCAAAGTGCAGAGCTTTCTAAAAGCCAGTGTGAAATTACTATTCTTGTAGACTACATTTACATGGACGATATTGATCTCCTTAGTCCATGAAATCATTCCGATTCAAGATTCCAACAGGCTGATCTGATAAGATGTGCATTCACATCCACAAAGCATTTAATCACGTTTAAACGTTTTTGACGTGCACTAAGTGAAGCATTTAACCTGCTGGACAGAAGAATATTTTTCCCCAACTTTGAGGCTAGATTAGGCTTCCCATTTTTTCTGATAAATCCTGCCTTCCGCATTATAATTGGTTACAAGAATTCAGTCTCATCAATGATTTGCTAGGTGCTTTACTAAGGGTGAAACATGACTCAATCGGAGCTCCTTCTTCAAGCAGAGATCTAGTGGATGAAACTGAGACAACTTGTTTGTTCTCATCATGTCTCCGAATGTTACCCAACATGGAGCAAACAGGCCCAGAGAAAGTAACCGTCAGATCAAGTGATTATATGGGTACGATTTACCTGTTGAATAGAGTATTACAGATTGTCACTTATTTGGCTGCTCTGATTCAGGTGTTTACATGGTGCATTTTTATTCGGTTCAGGTTATTATTTCCATTGTTAATCGAGTATTAGGGTCTGTGTAAAGACGCCTAAATGTCATGACCATTGTGTTTCTGAGTGCAGGTATTGAGCATGTAAAGGGATTTCGTATTTACCTGGAGGACAAGAATCCAGAGGGGAAACAGTGCCAGCACATGATCCTTAAGGACCCGCGACAGCTCAATTTCTCCTTCAAGAATGTTGTAAGTTAAAATTAAAGGATTAAAGTTGGCACTGTTGTTAGTATTATGTCTTTTGACTTGATACAAAGCAGACATGTCAGAAGGTTTTGGAGGAAAATAATCAGATGGGGCAAAATAAGATGGGATGAGGTGATGTGACCCAGTCGGAAGTTATTCCACAGGTTATAATTTTTGTAATAACACCACAGCCTGAAGGGATTTATTCCTCATATACTACATCAATTTTTCAATATTATAAATGTTCAAGTTTATTAATGATGAGCATGACGTACATTTTATCCATTGCTTCATGCACATTTTGTGCATTGCTTCATACGCTTGCCTTCTTACCCTGACGTGCACATGGTCTCAACAGACCATGTGACCTTTTTCAAGTGCTCCAAAGTCCAATCTTCATGCCTGCTAACAAATTGATGACACTTTTTCCTAATTAATCTCACTAGCAAATATTTTTTTATGGCCACACAGGCCTGTAAATGCAATCTCCGGTTGTGATAATGTGCTGAACTCTATCCAGTTCCAGTATTTTCAAAACTCCTTAATTGTTTTCTTTACTTGATGCAGCCCAATAATTTGACCCTTCCAAAATGGCGACTTTATATTCTTGACCAGGCAATGTAGTTGGTTAGCAGGTTGATGCTAATGAAAGTGTGTTGTATTGATTCGACAGAAGCTGAGCTCACAGCCGTTCGTTGGTTTGGCCTTCGAGACGGACTACATAGTCCGGATAGTTCCGTTTCCCACTTTCATGAACGACAGCTTCTTCCCTCCTTCCTTCCTGCACACTAACAGTGAGTTTTTTTTGTTTATTTTTTTGTTTCCATTCATCACTCATAATACTCCATACATGTTGGCTTGTCAAACCCATAAACCATGCTCCTTTTAGATCTTTGACAATAAAGAATTTCAGGAGGGAGTCATGAATTACTTTTCGCCTTGTTTTCACAGGTTGCGAAGTGCTTCTTGGCCCGGACAACCTCGTCTGCAAGCCATGTGAGTAACGCAGGCCTGAGAACATCATCTGAACGTATTCGTCTGCTACATCTCGCACCATGACCTGTTCAGAAATCTCAATTCTCTTTTTTTTCCCTTCTCTAATTCTGACAGTCTGGAAGCCCAAGACGCTGAACGTCTCGCAGCTCGGCTCCAACCTGCACGTCGTTTTCGATCATGCTCCTCCCACTTTTGGCTTCAACACCTACTACCTGTATTACAAGCTTCGACAGGAGAGCCACTTCAAGCTCAAACGCTGCAAACCGGTTAGCACGCTTCTCCTCAGATTAAGCAAGGACGAAGGGTTGTGTCATTTTTGTTTGTTGTAGGCTCAGTGGATTTCCGCTGCGTTCTTAGTATTCGGATGACAGATCGTATGTAGTGAATGTTTCAGTGTCATCTGCTGCTAACAACATAACAGATCATCCTGAATGGAAAGAATGAGTTTATTATCTAGTTCTCTGATTCATAAAACTAGAGAGAATCAGGAAGCTTATGTTGTACAAAACAGCTGGCTTGGGTGTGCACTACAGGATTGGTCAGATTTTTGTCCGCAGGTTGGCAGATTTTCAGAAATAATAGTCACTCTTTGCTGATAAATATTAGCACAGATCTTTTGCCTTACCTGCAGTATTTGCAATATTGGTGCAAGTAGCACCAAGTCTCCTGATCTTTCAGTGATCTTTCAGGATTCTTTTCAAAGCCGTTCATATTTCTTGAACCCTTGCTAATAGTTTCCACCAGTGAGAGCTTCTTAAGGATTTGCAATGATTTAATGGTTTTGCTTGGAACGGTCGTGTTTAAAACAAAAAATCCATTTTGGGTGCTAAAACAAAACAAATGTATTCAGTGAATGTCTATTATGTGACAGAATATGGTTGTTCTTTAAAGAAAAAGAATAGAAATGAAAGAGGGGGAAATTATGTGACATGACTAATGCCTGATTTTCAAGTTTAAAATACGTTTTTAGAAAAATAATAAATTGTTTAGCTTACATATCGCGATTCCTTTGTGTGGAGAGTTATGTATCGCCACACTGGCTGCAAAACCGATTAAAAAATTCATTTATTTATATACATGTTCTGTCCGGAAAGTATTCGGCCATGTAATATGAAAAATAGAGGCATTTAATTGAAGAAGATACATGAAGCATTGTACATAGAAGGCACCCTGGGACCTCATGCACTGCTCCCAGTGTCTTTTTTTTAAATGTTCAAAACACTTCCAAAAAAAATAAAAAATCCTTTGTTGGAATTGCCATCAGCTGAATCATCGTATTTTCCTGAATCTCATCGACGGTCTATAATCTTTTGAAGTTTTGGTAAAAGCCAGAAGTCAAATGTGCCAAATCTGTGCTGTAATAAAAGGGGGGCTGAGTCACCTGGGTGACTGGAGACACTCATTGCATCGTCCCTGAAAGCCTTTTGAATCATCCAATAATTTCCACGGAGGAATGTTGAATCTGTGTCAAATTTTCCATCAAGCTTGGTCACTCTACCCGTTCAGGTGTTTTGAATGCGACAGCCGCACAGTACACATGCTCACTCAATGGCCCCCACTGACTAGTAAAGTGAAGTCGTCATTGTTCATGCATGTGCATTACAGTGAACTCTACTTGGCTGCCAGGTTAGATCAATGTCACGCAAGCAGTGCTAGTTACATTAACAATGGCTGGATACTTCCCGGACAGACCTCATATGTTTTCATTTGAGGTGGTAAAATCTTGCAGTTCCTCTATAATTCTGGAGGTGGAGCACTTTAAGCTAGTCACGCATTGGCAGGCAGCACAGCATCCTGAACAAATTATTTGTTGTAAGTTTGTTTATAATTTTAACAAATCTGGATATTTGTAAAATCTTGATACTCAAGTAACACAGTAATATTGTTTCGGATATACACTGGTGATTCCCATCCCAAAAAAATAAGCACATGAGCGCTTTCTTTTGTATTGAGAGTTCTTGTTAGGAAATTGATTTAGTAAAATCTCTTTAGAACATTAAAAGCTTTAATATTAACAGTGATTTATTTTGTTCAGATTTTTTGCGGTGGTAATTGATTTAGCTAAATTTACTTTTTACATATTAAGACGGCTCTGCAGTGCGCATGCACAAACAAAACAAAAAAAAGCATTCCTTTTTGTTGTGTTTCCCCATTATACATATTTTCTTTGTCCTGGGCTTAAACAAGTTACTTGGATTTCTTCGTTATGACATCATATAAGATATTAGAGTACAAAGTGAAACAAAAACGTAGTGGTACAGAAACAAGAATGTTATCTGAGGGATATTTTAGCTGGAGCGTTAACATGCACAGTTGTGAGGACGATGTTATCTTTTTACATAAATAGTAAAATATGGGACCTTTAAAGTAGCTAATACCAGTTAGCGATGTTTAACCTTGCCGCTTTGTCTTCAGTTTGAGTGTTGTGTTTGGTTATTCTAAAATGATTGAGTATTAGTTTGGGATCATGTTCAGGCTGTTCGTCAAGTTATTTTTAGGTAGAAAGCTGTGCATGTGTAACAGTGGTATAATGAAGAATCGGGTTGAAAATTTGCCTAATTAGCGTTGCACACGCTTGTACAGTATTTACCTCTACTGGAGGACGATGAAGAGAAGGAGGGAGCAGGCTAACGCATTAATGCATTCAGCAGCATGTAATGTTCTTCACAGATGGAGGAATAATATATAGACATGTCGGGCAAGTTGGCTAACAGGCCTGTACCTCGGTGGATCACTCCCTACTCCTCCTGCCTCGCGGGAGATGTGCACTCTTGGCAAGACTGAAAAACTTGAGTGCTTTCCCAGCCTCATATTGTTACTCAGAGAGTGTGATGGGAACTGGAAATGAACTTTACTTTAACTTTTTCGATGACATTTTTTGGCCAGGTTTTTACTCCGCCGTTGTATATATCTTAAGAGGGATTTAGAGACCTCTGCAAATCTTTACCTTCAGGTTTATTTTTTTTTTCCTACAGAGAAAGCTGTGGCTTTTCAACTAAATAGCTTTCACGATCAGATCGTGTAACTAGATTTTACATGGTTTGAGCCATAGGTTGTTTTGTTTGTGAGTACTCCAGTTTCTGTTCCATCCCTCTAAGCACAGCTGTAATACTCTGTCCCTTTGGAATAATGAATTTTTTTTTTTTTTTTAAACAGAGTCACTTTCACTCTTGGAAATCTAGACCACTATACCTCATTCTTGCTTTAACATACCATCCATTGTAGCACCAATAATAGGTTGAAATATGACCTGCATCTGGACTTTGTGGGGATTCCAATGTTCTCTGTTGCTGTTAATGTTTTAAACGGTGGATTTGTTTTATCGTCTGTGCTCATTCTTGAATAAATATATTCAGTTATCTTGGATAATCTCCTGTATACATGATATATTCTTTAACTAGAAACTGAAGTTCCTGTGTCGGTATCTTACAGGAGCTGAGTGGCCCTAAAACAACCTGCGTTCTGCAAGATGTTGCTCCAGGAACATACGCGATTGAGGTAAAAGTTGCACAACAGTATGAGTACCGAACCCGAAACTATGATTGATGTAGATTTATCCGTCTTTATGCATTTTCTCCACAGCTCCGTGATGACCAGAATAACACCAGGAGACAGGCTCAGTATCATGTAAGCCAAGGTAAGGAACCGCCCCTAATTACTTAAGGGTCTTTGGGGTTAGTAAAAGTTTTGGCACCTGCAGTATTTTCTCAAAACCCACAGCTTAATAGCAAAAGCATCACTTAAATGGGTTTTGCTTAAAAACAAGTGCCAAAAGGAACGAATACCATTAACAAGCTTTGCTTATATGTGGTGATTGATGTGTGTATTTGTTGTTTTCTTATTATGGGCTGAAAGGAGATGTACAGTAAGTGTTTAATGCTAAGGCTGTAAGATTTATAGGGTGGTGAACCAAACTGCCAATCATGAACAGTGAAAAATAAAGAAATTATATGTCATTATGGTTATAGTGATTTTGAAGAATGTATGGCGGGGAAACCCTTTTTTTTTCTCTGAAATGATCAAATCAGTCGTTTTTTTTTTTTTTCTTTTTCAGTGCACTCTCCGTGGGCTGGACCCATCCGTGCCATGGCCATCACCGTGCCTCTGGTCATTATGTCCGCCTTTGCCACTCTCTTTACAGTCATGTGCCGCAAGAAACAGCAAGGTGCCTATTAACCCCCCCCCCCCCCCCCCCCCCCCCCCACATACACATACACGCACACTCTTCTCTTCCCCATCATTAGTCAGGATCTTCTTACCTCCAGAACTCACTTTTGTCCTGCGACTGTAATCTGATCTTTGTAATCTCTCAGCACAGATGAGGATTAATGGCTTGAGAAATCTAAGCATTTGTACTCGCACCGTTCTACTGTTGCGCTGCTCATGACGGACAAAAGGAAACTCCTTGTAAGGCTGGTTGCGTGCAAGGAATCTCAAAGTGGAAAGCACCAACATTAAATAATTAACGCCCTCTGTGCTGTTATGGTTAGGACCCTGTCCGCCTAGTGGTTATGTTTCCGACGCCCCTGCAGTCCCTTCAGAGATTAATGTATTTTACTGTGCATGCAGCATTTATGTTCAGCCTTATTTCCCAGTCAGCCCAAGTGAATTTTTCATCATATGGTAATAATAAATGTACTGGAATCTACTGACATCTTTCACCCACCCGCCCCCTCACTAACTCTGAATCTTTCCCCCTGAGCCCGGATTGAACTCTTTCATCTCGAATCTCTCCGCAGAGAACATCTACTCCCACCTGGACGAAGAAATCTCAGAGACGTCCTCGCACACCACCGCTTTGAGCACAGAGAGACCGTGGCCTCGGCCTAAAGTCTTCATCTGCTACTCCACTAAAGACTGCCCCAAACATCTCACGGTCATCCAGAGCTTCGCCTTCTTCCTGCAGGACTTCTGCGGCTGTTCAGTGAGCTCCCAGTCTGCTTCCCAGTCTGTTCACTACAAATTGGTTTAACGGTTACTAAGATACATAGCTAGGGGTCACATAGGCATGCTGGAAATTTTTGTGCCGCAGGCTTGGTTGTGAATTTCAACCACTGAGGAGTTATGAGGGAAATGTGTACAGATTGCCACCTGCTGGTGTATGAGATTTAAATGTTTCCTAAACCTTTTAAACATGTTGTGCACTGGGTCTATGATCATAAGAGTTATAGAACATTATTATAGAAATGAATCTGAAACATTTATACAACAAATTCTATGAACATTTGATGAAAACTGCATGTTTAAATCCAGAAATAAATGGAACAGTGCTGTTCCAGCTAATGCAGTCCCTAATGTCTGTATCCTTATTTATGTATTCAGGTTGTTCTGGATCTTTGGGAGCATCTGGAAATCTGTAAGGAAGGTCAGATGTCATGGTTGAGCCGGCACATCGACGAGGCTCACTTCCTCATCACTATTTGCTCCAAGGGATTTAAATACTTTGTAGAGAAAAAGCATCGCAAAGGCAAAGCCACATCGAAGGAAAAAAATAAAGAGCTGGCTATACCAGACTTGAGCAGCAATGACCTCTTTGTCGTAGCCGCCGCCATGATCAGCGAGAAGCTGCGCGAGGCTCAGCAGGGTTCGGGTGACCTCTCGCGCTTCATGGCCGTATACTTCGACTACTCGCGTGAGAGCGACGTGCCTGCCTCTCTTTCTCTAGCACCCCGCTTCAAGCTGATGGACCAGCTGCCAGAGCTGCTGGCGCGGCTGCACTCGCGTCAGCTCAGCGTCCCTGCCGTCAGCAAGCGTAACTATTTTCGCAGCAAGGCCGGGCGCTCGCTTTACGTCGCCATCTGTAACATGCACCAGCACATCACCCATGAACCCGACTGGTTTGAGCGACAGCTCATGCCTCCTGTTTCCGCTCCCATCCCTCACAGGCGCGAGAAGCCCGACTCGGGGCTCGCGCTCAACGAAGTGGTCCTTAAACGGCCCTCTGAGAATGAGCACCCCGTCATGAACATTCTCATCCCGCCCACGATGCCAAATCCAGGCATTTTCTTGCTCTCCAGCGTGGCATCGGGTTCAGCGCAGGAGGAAATGGGGGAAAGTTCATCACAGTCATCATCAGGTCAGGAGGCAGGTCCGTTATCAAGGCCCCTATGCCACACAGACGGCTCAGCGAGCCCTTCAGAAATGCCCAGAGACTCTGGAATCTACGATTCATCAGTGCCATCTTCAGAGCTGTCAATCCCACTGATGGAGGGACTTTCACCAGACCTGGCGGACTCGTCCTCGTTGACCGAAAGCGTGTCGTCTTCCTCGGGTTTAGGTAAAAAAGAAAAGTAGTGTTAAATTTGAAAATTTTCTTCACACACATGATCAAGAAGTGAGTGGAATTTCTTCACACTTGTTTATTCTTGTTTCTTTTCAGGTGATGAGGAACTGCCTGCTGTTAGCTCGCTACATTGCACCACACCTACCATCTGTAAGGCAGAACTTCATCACATTGTGGAGACAAGTGAAGGACTTGTAGCACCTGGCTCCCCCTAGTGGCCTTTTTCCTCGCTGCGCATCGCCACTTTACTGCATCGTTTATCACATGACTCATCACAAGACTTATTTCCTGCATGTCCCACGTAGACATGAAGAAGATTGTGGTTTTCTTCATGGAAATATCTGGAGACGTCAGGAGGGGTACGCCGTCTAACCAAAGCAGCTGCGATCTCTCGAGTCCAGCCTTTTTTGTTAGCACGAAGCATTAGAGTAGGTTGAACATAAAGCGGGGTTTTATCAGAACAATCACGTAACCAAGTGCTCTATACCACATCATCAGACGGAGTTTACAGCACAGGAGCATGTGTGGACAACCATATTGCCAATTTGGAACTTGGCAAACTTTTATAAAACATTTTATTTATTAATTGATTAACTTTTATCATTGTTTCTTTGTAGACTTCACAGATGTTTGAATTACTTTTGGTTAGTTTTGGTCTTTCTCTGATTTTTGTTTGTTTGTTTCTTTCTTTCTTTAAACTGAGATCTAATTGCATACATGCATACATTGCATTCACCTACCATTTGAGTTTCAGAGCAAAAGTCGTTCATTAATCAGCATTAATTAATTGATGATAAAGGGAAAATGAAATAACTGACAAGATTCATATTTGTCAATTTACAGAATTTTTATTTTTGTACAGCTTTTATTTAGAATAATAGAAGGGATTTCTACATTATATATATATATATATGAACTTCGTACTGTTTTATAGTACTCTAATGTAGGAAATATGTAAATAAAACTAAAGTTTTTATGACTCATTGTTTGATGTTTGATATTGTCATTAGGTGTGTTATGCATGGTTCCACAGAGATGTTTTTTTTTTTGGTGGGTTGATGGCTACATCAGTGAAACTTTGGTTTGGATTCTTTTAAAAACAATCCAATAAAACAAGAAGTAGCCTCTCGCACGTGAACACAGGACGCAACTTGCCTGAAAGCACACCTCCAACGTGCCTCGAATGTTTTGCATAACTGGGCAACAGAAACCTGTAGACAGTCTGCTCTCACTGTGTGCTTGTTTGTATTCATTACTAGATGATACTCCTAGGCTTTAACAAGAATTGGGGGAAAAGATGGTCTCGGTGCTTTTCTTTTGCTGACTGAAGAGAAAAGATTTTTTTTGTTCTATACTGTTATACTTGATTTTCATTTATGTTAAGGTACGTCGATCATGTACTGTGCTCAGTCATCACGTCACTCACTATATAGGTGCGCTTTATCAGTATAGTGTTAATGACTGCCCCAATCTGAATTGCTTTTTGTTTTCAACTCTTTTTTTACCTATCCACCTCTAAGCACTGGGATTGAACGCTGTTCAAGTTCCTTTTGTAATTTCAGTGCATTTCCACAAGATGGAAGCAGAGAGATGCTCATGCAGCTATAGTTCACACAAAGAAAACACAAGGTCACTTTAGTACAAAAAATACAGTTCTGAAAGAAATTTGAGGAAAGAGAAAAAGTGCTGATAACGTGTACAGAAGCAACAGTGCATTAACTGACGATTGATTACATCTATAGACCTAATTAAAATGAATGACTATGATATAGGCGACGACTGTGCCCGCACCCCTGCAGGGTCAAGGGTTCGATAGAGGTGTTCCTGGAGTGTGCATGTTCTCCCTGTGCTTGGTGGGTTTCCTCTGGGTATTCTGGTTTCCTCCCCCAGTCCAAAGACATGCAGTTCAGATATTTAATAATGAATCATACCCCAATGTAGTTATACACTTAGGTTTATGTGATAGCCCATTATTTTATTTTTTTTGTTCTTGAGGTCTTGAGGGAAAATGTATTCATTAATTCATCTTCTAGATCACTTATCCTGTACATGCTCATGGGGGGTCTGGAGCCTGTGCCAGGAGACTTGGGGCACAAGGCGGGGTACAGCCTGGACAGGGTTTCAAACTCCACTCACACAGACCCGAGGTTGGAATCGAACCCAATTGGCAAATTGAAAAAATTGGGAAATCGAATAATTGGCAAGTGTTTTTTTTTTTTCAAAAATGTTTTATCATATAGGATATTTTTAGTAGCATTTAACTTGGGCTTTCAATGGGCGTGGCTAATGTACACAGCCCCGCCCATTGTGGCATGCGCGAACGCGGAAAAGAAAAATAACGGACAAAAAAACGTCACAAAAACAAATCTGATGCTGTTGTTAATCCTTTGACGTATTTTGTGTGCCTTTATTCACACAGTCATCTTAATTTGTAGTTGACAGACAGGACATCTTTAGATGGACCGTGTGTGCCTCCCACTGCGTGGGCGGAGATTGCAAATAAGACTCCGCCCTGTTGTGTCGGCGGCGCGCGCTGAGGCGTGTGCACGCGTCCACTTTTCAACTGCCGAGAAGAAGAGAAGAAAAAACAAACAGTCGAAAGGATAACAACAGTGTCAGTATACCGGGTTTTATAACGACAACTTTTCTTTATCCAGTCTTTTATTAGTGTGTGAAGACTTTGAATTAGACAGGAAATATTTAACAAGCCTGTCTGTGGGGTGAAGATTTCTCTTCCAGACTCTTTTGTGGAACTGGATGTCTAATTATTTCCTTTTCAAATTCAAAAGATAAAAAAAAAAAAATTCTGCTTCCATGCAAACTGATGTCAGAAGCCATGAAGTATCAGGGTAAGAACAAATACCTCGTTATTTCCTTGTTTAAAAATAACATGCTGAATGTTTCTGCAACATCAACTTTATTCTAATAATAATAAACATAATCAAATCACTCAATCATAAGTACACCTTTCTTAATCAATCAATCAAACACAATTAAAATCCTTTTGAAACAGTCATGTTTAAAAAAAGAAATAATTTTCTTGTATCTTAAAGTAAAATTAAAGTGACCGCTGCAACAATATGTCCTTCTTTCTTGGTTTAATTTCAGCCATCATCAGTAAAAACAGAACCAAAAAAAAAAAAAAACACTATATTAATACAACACCATGTTTTGGAGACTTGGATGTGCCTCATTTGTGCACCACAAACCCATTAGATCAAGATCTGCTCTTTCTTTTTCCTCTTGATGTCTTCTCACATGCATTCTGGAACCAGACCTTGCTCTTCCGCACACATCTTTACAGCTCAGACGTTTGCAATGTGTGTCCTGGCTTTTTACAAGAGCGGACATAGCATCAGCTTGTGAATTACCGCTTCTTTGTGGACTGGGTTATTCAGCAGATGTGAGTTCACTGACCAGGGAAAGCTGAAGATCCCTTCTATATGTTCCAACATGTATTGAATTGTAGATTTTAAGCTTCGTTATGGGTTTATTCTGAGTTACTGATTTAGAAGGTCAGGAGTTTGAGCCCCGGCATCGCCAAGATGCCACTGTTGAGGCCTTGACCCTGTCAGCATCAAGGACGTTGTATCCTGGCAGACCCTGTGCTCTGACCCCAGCTTCCTAACTGGGAAATGCGAAAAAAAAAAAAAAAAAAAAATCTTGTTCTGCAAGGTACATTTAACAAGTGATTGAATCTTATCTTATCTTGTTGACCCTGTATTAAAGTGTTTTTTTTTTTTTTACTACCAACAAAACACTTTAATGCTTAATGTGTTCATTTAGAATATTAAAGATTATATGACCTAAAAGATATGGAGAATGGGATACAAAACAATGCATTAAGCTCTTGCCTCAGCAAAAGTCTATCAAGTGTTAACTCTCAAAAGTACTAAAAATTGTGCTAGACTTTAACTTACAGTATGCAATATTACAAAAAATCTATCCCAAAAACTATTATTATTAAAATATGTTTTCATTATACATGACTGCACACAGTATCTTTCCTATATACTGTATAGATAAAGGATCCGAACAATTATAAAATACCATAGTTTAATTAAATTTTTGCTTAATTTAAATTATTGAACAAAGATGTATTTTTAAAACCCTGAAGCAGTGAAAATACAAGATACACATCATTTACTTTAGTAATGATATCTTTTACCTTTTATCTTTTTTTATCCTTTCTATAAACCTATGAGTATACAATTCATGAGTGATGAAGTATCATATTAACATCACAAAATGCTAGTAGACAATGCTAAGCTTGTTTGTCTCTTGCAGATATGAGAGAGATATCTGCATTTGAATACTAGTTTATATTGCTCATTTAATCTTTCAAATCTGCCTACTAGAACAACCACCTATTGCTAGACAAGTTTGCTGGCTAATTAGTGTCTGGGTACCACATCATCATCATCTTTGTGTTGTAAGAGCTTTAAACCTTGAGCCAATTTGGTGCCATTAAAATGAAAGCTAAGCTCATACATAAGGATCATTGATATAACTTTTTATTACTGTAGATGAATTAGAGTCAGATTGATTTAAATGCAGATATGAAATAAAATGACCCTCATTTATATTTAGAGCCTACAGCATATGTCTCATGCACAAGGCTGGCCCATGTCACAAGATATGATTAGCTCGTAAGCCTCAAGGTCACGTGTGATCTGAGCTGATTGTTCACCTGTTGCCTTATCAACAAGTGTGCATGTCTCAGGCCTTTTCTCTACACAGAGTTTCCCTTGGTTGTTTTTTATTTCATTCATTCTGCCTGAGCTAAAATGACCTCCATGCTGGCACAGAAGCACCAGAGTGTGCTGATTCATAAGCCCTGGACTAATCCCAGCTGAATGTGTTCAGAATGATCTTATAACCGCTTGTGACTGCGTATCTGCTCGGGGGAAGACCGAGGCCTGATCCTCGCTGCACTTTTCCTTCGTGGGATTATTGAAGTTTTCCTTAGATGTTTCATGAATTTCATGTCTCTGAAGATTTATTTTCTGTACACATCTCTGTCTCCTGTATGCCTTTCTGCCAGTACAAGTATTAGTATTCTTTTGGTAACGATGCACCAGATACACTGCCTGGCCAATAATCTAAGATTTAATTCAATCACTTTTAGCTTTATAATATGAATGATTCCTCATTCTCCCAGAACCACTCTTTCACAATCTTATGTTTTCTTTTCTTTCAAAGTCATGAAATGTATCGGTGCCATCGATGAAGGAAAAACTCCATAGGTGTGTTAACCCGATCATTCAACTTATGACATTCAGGTCATAAACTGATTTCATTTTATTGCCACATGACGTTGCTGAGTCTAGACCTGACCAACTGAAGCACCCCGGATTAAAAAACTTCCTCCAGAGGCTGGAATGGCGATTTTTTTTTGTTTTGTTTTGTTAAGATAAAAGAGAAAACTTGGTACAACATTAATCATTATTCATAGTTAAATTTATTGTGCTTGTTATGTGAATGTTATCGTTTCTGTAGTTAGGTGACATGGATTTGTATGGTGGACACAAAACCGTTATAAAAGTTAAGACTAATAATAATTAGCGTATTGCCAAAAAATCTAATTCCAAAAATATTGTGTAGTAGTTTATAGTTTATATAATATAGCAATTCAATATTACAATAATAAAAAACATTTACATTTTAAATATAATCAAATTCAGTATGCTACTTTTCAAAACTGACAAATACTTGAATCTTAATGTCATGAGATTGACAGCAGAAGTGGATCTAAGAGTTTGAATGCGTGAGTAGATATGAACAAGTTAATTGAGATTTGACTAAGTGAGGTTACGTTGAGCCTTAAAGGCGAAGTTTTCTTGAAGAAGCTGTTTATGTAGTACATATGAAATCAGTCTCCAGTATCAATACCTCGTTTGTACATTATTCTCCTCCAGGTTGAAGACTTTTAGTTTTCTTTGACTATATAAATGTAGTCGTTTTCTAAGTTAAATGACTAATAACTAACAGTTCCAGCATAGTCAATTGTGTGTTGTTGTTTTTTTGTGTGTGCAACAAAAGTAGTGTCAGGTGGTGTTTCTGAAAATACCAAAGGGACACTCTGAAAGTGAAAGCCACAACAAGGACAAATGATGGGGATTCCACAATTTCCTCTTTAGAAGGAAGAATAATAAAAAAAAAGATCTAGTACAGTATATAGTGCATTGTCTTTATTGTATTATATTGCATTATATTGTATTGTAATGGAATATCAAATTCCCATAATGCATTATGATAGGATACAATTCAGATGAAAATCAGAATACTGCAACTACTTGCTGGCAGTTGGGTTGTTTAGTTGTAAGTTTCTAAAGGGAATCTCCAGGAAGAAAGAAAATTACTGATGCATAATTAACCGCAGTGGTAGATTCTGTAGAAATTGAAGTGGTAGTGGGATTTCCAAAATTTGAATCCTGGGGGAACTTTCTCTTGATGGTGGAAGTTGATTGTGAGGAACTTAAAAGCAGTTTAGGTGGATTTTTTTTTTGTGTTTGTGTGGGAGTTTGGTAAAGGTTTTGTGCTTTTTTGCCAGATTAAAATTTTTACCTGTTTCTCTCTTGCTCTCTTGCATGTGCCTTGAATATCTCTGTATGCATGTATACTGTGTATGTGTAGTGTTCAAGCCAAAAGGTGCATAACCAATTAACAGTCACAGAAGACTTCAAGCATGCTACGGTGATGGGACTCTTGTCACGTCACATCAAACCACAGCCTCGCCATGACCACCAGCCAGTTTATTGTGCGCCTTACCAGCCTTAATTTACCAGCGTTTTTTCTCGTCTCAGTCTGTCTCGTTATCGACCTTGCTTAGTTTTTGACGTCATACACACCGCCGCTTGCCACAACGCACTCTTGCCGGTGATCTGTGCTTCCGCATTCCAGTGAGGCTTTCCCTGCTCACACCGCAGCTCGGAATTCACGCCAAGGCTTTGAACCACCACACTGTCAACTCAACTCAATCAGTCACAAGCACTCCAAAATACCACTTCTATTCGTAAAACACTTCCCGCATCTGCACTTGGATCCACCACACCCCCTACTGAGCCTGACAGAATAAACTGGCCCAAGTGTCCCCGCAGCAAACTCTTTGTTCCTGTCTCAGTGCGGCCTCAAGTGTTGGACTGGGCCCATGGTTCCAGACTGGCTTGCCATCCTGGAGTGGCATGCACCCTTTTCCTCCTATACCAAAGCTTCTGGTGGCCCACCATGAAGGAGGATGCCAAAGATTTGTGGCGTCCTGCGATGTCTGTTCCAGGAACAAAAACACAAACCGACCTCCGGAGGGTCTACTTCGACCCCTCCCCATTTATCACCGCCCCTGGTCTCACATCTTCATCGACTTTGTCACCGGACTACCACCGTCACAGAATAACACATGCATCTTGACCATTGTGGATTGTTTCTCCAAGTCAGCTCATTTCATCCCTCTACCCAAGCTTCCGTCTGCCAAGAAAACGGCTGAACTTCTGGTCACCCATGTCTTCCGACATCATGGGCTTCCCGTTGACATAGTTTCGGACAGGGGCCCCCAGTTCTCAACCAAGTTCTGGAAGGCATTTTGCAACCTCATCGGTCCTACCCCCAGCCTCTCATCCGGATTTCAACCTCAAACGAACGGCCAAACTGAACGAGGAACTAGAAAAATCCCTGAGGTGCCTGGCCTCTCGGGACCCATCTTCTTGGAGCCGCTTCGTCCCCTGGGTCAAGTATGCCCGTAACTTACTCCCGACTTCTTCCACAGGCATGTTTCCCTTCCACTGCTGCCTGGGTTACCAACCACTCCACTTTTGAGGAGGTGGCCGTTCCCTCAGTCCTAACCTTTGCCCACCGCTGCAAGAGGACATGGGAGCGGGCCCGTAATCAGTTGTTGCGCACCGTGAGTATTTCCAGCGTCATGCTGACCATCACCGATCATCAGCTCCAAGGTATCGCGTCGGCCAAAGGGTTATGTACATACACGTGACCTCCCCCTCAAGACCACCTCAAAAAAGCTCTCTCCAAGGTTCGTTGGCCCCTTCACCATCAATCGCATTATCAACCCATGCTCTGTCCAACTGTTGCTACCCCTCTCCATGCGCCAAATCAACCCCACTTTACACGTTTCCTAGATTCGCCGCCTGGTCTCTTGCCCCCCCCGACTCATAGATGGGGGCGAAGCTTTCACTGTTCGCGGGCTTCTCAAGTCCCGCCGCCGCGGGACTTTGAAGAGAGAAGCTGGGTACCTGCCAGGTTTATACTAGACCGTTCTCTAATCACCGAGTTTCATAGACTTCACCCCAAAGCACCAGCTAGAACGCCTGGGGGCGTTCGTAGGGGGGAGGGTACTGTCACATCACATCAAGCCACAGCCTCGCCATGACCACCTGAACACGCCCGCTCCATGCTCCCAACCACTTTCATCTCACCGCCTCACTTCCCGCTCTCCACACCTGTTCTCTATCACTGATTACTTTGCATGCCTATTTAAGCCACGCTCTGACACCACCACGTTACGAGTTTATTGTGTGCCTTACCAGCCTCAATTTACCAGCGTTTTCTCTCGTCTCAATCTGTCTCGTTATCGACCTTACTTAGTTTTTGATCATGTCTTCGCCTCTCGTTATTGGATTATTGACATTTGGATATTTCTCGTCGCCGACCGCTTACCTGCCACCGACCACGAACTTGAATCACGGACCTTCTCTCGTCACTCCGGCTTCGACCCTCGCCCGTTTCACGACCGCGATCATCGCACTTCTATTTGTAATACACTTCCAGCATCTGCACTTGGATCCACCACACCCTCTGCTGAGCCTGACAACTCTTAGCTGCAGTAAAACATTTGAATGGTGCAAACGTTTTAAAGTACGGTCGAGGTGGCTCGGAACCCACTGCAGTGGAACGCTGGATCCTTGAAAATCGCCAGATAATTTGTGATCAGTTTGTGGAAGATGTGCATCTGTCTGTAGGAACTGTATACACACAGTCATTCAGCAGCACCACTCGTACATTACAGGAGCTGAGAGTTATTACCACATCACCCATTCTGACCTCAATCCAAGCCATTTCCACAAGTTTGGGCCTTTAAAGGAGTTCCTTGGAGGCCAGAATTTCAGATGTGAAACAGGCAGTCTGATCATACTGCGAAATCTTTCTGCCTTGATGGCATCCAGGAACTAGTGCAATGTTGTATAAATGTAATAAATGCATTAATGTGGCAGGGGATTATATACAGAAATAAAGGAAGTTTTTACTGTCATGAATTTGTTCTGTTATTCTGCAAAAGTCCCCGTTTGATTTGAATGTCCCTCATGTATGCTGTAGAATTAAGAAGACATAGTTGTTAAAGAACTCGAGTATCCTGCACAGAGCAGTAAACCAGATTCATAACATTATGACCACCTGTCTAATATTGAGTAGGTCCCTTCTTTTTACCCCCATAACAGTAAGGCACTGTGTGTCCTGACACCTTTCTATCAGAGCCAGCATTAACCCGTTCTTCCATTTGAACTACAGTAGCTCTTCTATTGGCTCAGACTACACGGGCCAGCCTTCACTCCACAGTGCATCAGTACACCTTGGCCACCCATGACCCTGTCGCCAGTTCACGGGTTTTTCTTACTGACCACTGCAGACCAGGAACATCCCACAAAAGCTGCAGTTTTTGGAGTTGCTCTGACCAAGTCATCAAGTCATTCAAATACTTATGCTTGCCCATTTTTTTTCTGCTTCCAATACATCAACTTCAGCAAAAAAGGTTTACTTGCTGCCTAATATATCCC
Organism: Clarias magur; assembly: GCA_013621035.1. Classification (NCBI taxonomy): domain Eukaryota; kingdom Metazoa; phylum Chordata; class Actinopteri; order Siluriformes; family Clariidae; genus Clarias; species Clarias magur. The sequence goes on from QNUK01000174.1 coordinate 818,197, forward strand.
AACCCACTTCCATCCGCCATTGTAACGAGATATTGAAAATGTAGCTACTATGAGAAGGGCCAAATTGTAATGTCTGGACAACTGGGTCAGAGCAACTCCAAAACTGCAGCTCTTGAGGGATTCAGCGGTCAGGACATACCAAAAGAATTCCAAGGAAGGAAAGCCTGAACTGGTGACAGGGTCATGTCATGGGTGGCCAAGGATCACTGATGCACATGGGCAGTGAAGGCTGGTCGGTGAAGTCCGATCCAATAGAACAGCTACTATAGTTTAAATTGAGGAAAAGGTTCATGCTTTTTCCAATAGAATGGTTTAGAGCACAAAGTTTTGCATTATTAGCATTACTGTTTGGTGACAAAAGGTGGGACCTACTCAATATTAGGTGTGTGGTCATAATGTTATGGCTTCTAAGTATTGTGTAGGAATTAGGAATGATTGTACGTATCAGTTCCTAAAAGATAACAAATTTTATATGAAAACAATACCTGCTTTCTTAGCAAAACTGTACAAGGATGTGAAAGCAGGACTTTGTGGCGCAGGCTTAGGAAAAGTTCTCACAGGAAAGTGTAAGTAAAGTCACTGCTGCCGAGTTGTTAGCAAGCGGTCGATGCAGGTCCAGTAGGTAAATCTGTCCTTTTGTAGGGATTATGAGCTTCTTTAAAGACTACACTCTTAGTGAAAAAGTGAGTTCTTGTGCCAGGGTTATTGAGAACCAAATTTCTGTTAATGCTTTATGGAAGTTGTTGTATTTCCTTTGAGAGGTCATTATACTGTAACTGACGGTGACCTTAAAGAATTCATTATTTGAGTTAAACTAAAGGGAAAGCTATTCTGTATTAATGAGAGCTGCATGTGCAGCATGGTGGCATAGTGGTTAGCATGCCATGATTGTGCATGCATTTTGCATGTTCTAGTGCTTTTATGGGTTTTCTCCAGGTTCTATAGTTTCTTCCCACAGTCCTTTCCTGAAACTGTGTGCCCAGCGATGGATTGGCACTCCAACCGGGGTGTACCTCGGCTAATGCCCAGAGTCTCCTTTGATAGGATTCAGGCCTCAGAATGGGTATAGCGAATGAATGAGTGAATGTTGCATGTGTATCATAATATGCCTTATTGCCCTTATGAACCAATTCTTTGCTTTGTGAGGACAAAAAAGGTTCTTAGTGTGCGAGTGGCTTTGTTTGAAAACTCCACCTCCGTACACTGTGTCAATGCCATTCATGATGTTGGCATTTCTGTAATTTTGGATCTGCAGCTGTGCTTAGATTAGACTTGCAAGCTGCTGCTCTCTCTCTCTCTCTCTCTCTTGCGCTCTCTCTCTCTCTCTCTCTCTCTCTCTCTTTAAATCTCTCTCTGTCTCTATCTCTCTCTCCAACACCTGTCATCCCACAGGAACGCTATGGCCCATGTACTCTCTCAGCTGTGATGAAAAAGCCTGTCATTTAGCACCAGGTGGATTTTTGCCTACGTGGTCTTGTCATCAGTGGCTCGCTTCTCTTTCTCCTGCCGCATATGTTTTGTCCTGAAAAATTCCTCATTTCATCTCAGATGTCATACACACCAATATAGCGTGCGATAGAATTGATGGCTGGGTTATGAAACGTGCTTGACGTGACACATGGACTGTGATCACTGAAGATTAAAGGTGACCACAATGCATAAGCTTGTTCGGATAACTTATCCAGTTCAACTATTTGCCCTCATCAGGATTTTTTGTTGATGTCATATGGTGTGAAAGAAGCGCTGTATGTAGATTTAGTCCTTTAAAGAGCCACTTTGTTTTTGGGTGCAATTTGCAAATGATAACAAAATACAAGGATATCAGATAGACATTGTGGTGAGGTCTATAACACAGTGTGACCCAGTGGAATCTTGTGGGGTGGGCGGCCATCTTGGATAACAAATTGTTCCCTTTGTTTAGACCTTTTATCCATTTAAGACTAAGGAACTTAAAATTATACTAACCCCCCATAAAAAAAAATTACAGGATTCAGTACTAAATGCAAGCAATCAATGTCTCCAATAGACACTTGTTGCATTGTTACTTATGGCGCATGTTGCGACTTAATTACTGCTGATATTTCTGCTGCGCATTTATACCACAGACCTCCCATTGTACCACATTCACTAAATTCAGACTTGGTGAACGGGGACGATGGTGACACACCCTGGTCATTTTCATCAAAGCAGTTTGAGATGATTTTATGCTTTTGTGATGATGTAAAAGTAGCCATGCATAACATGGGATGCATACTAAAGAGTAATAAAATAAACAGAAGCAAAATTTGGTGTGAAATCTGTTGGCTTTACATACAGATTAGTGTAGTTTTATAAGTGAAACAGTTGGTAGGTTTTATTGAGCATGCTGGAGAATATGAGTTTTGTCATGTAAAGTATTGCATTCTTTATAGGCATGCAAATATTCTTCTGTGATTTTATTTATTTACTATATGTACCTGAAACTTTGTGCGCACATAATTTAATTAGACACTCATAAGCTAGTTTTAAAAAAATGTACAACGGCATTTGTTGACCTTTGGAATGAACAAAAATTTATACTTTACGGTGAAGTGCGCGGAATGAAGGTGTGAGATCCCGTTTATTAAGTAGATTTCAACTGCACACTTAGAAGTTCGTATTAAACAAATTACAGTGCAATGTGTTCAATTTTGAAAAGAACGAATTATTTTTTAAGGTCAATTTGTTTTTTTTTACTATTTCAATTTATTTTGTTATTATTTTAATGGTACAAGGGCGTTTCCAATTTACATTTCTAATGAGCATATCTTCTCTTCCCTTGGGCTGATTGCGATGTAACATGGCCATTATGTTTCTTCAAGCTCGACCAAATACACCAGTGAAAATCCCATTAAAATTAATTGAGGAGTTTTTACGTGATGCAGGCAAAAAACAGAACATCTTGATGTGTTCTATTACTCATCTTACGTCCTCCCCGACAATTTATTTGCAAATATCTTCAGTGTACAGACACGCCAACTTTACAGTTTTATAGATAAATTTTTTAGATCTGTTTGAAAATATTGAGTGGTTTTGTTCATAATAATGCAGATATGATAAACACATATAACACAATTTGTACTACAGATAATACTGTGCCTGATATGTTTTCATAGTACTGTATATTTCTTTCAAATTTGATACACTTCAGTGAAACGAGCACTAAATGTTGTGATCTAAAGAAGGACCTGATTTCGAACTAGATGTTCCAGATGAGTTTGTAGACCTTCACTGTGTTGTGACTGAGATGAGCTGGGCTTGTGAGGTGGAGTAGCATGGTGCATGATGTAATGGTTAGTCTTGTGCTGCCGGCATGTCAGTCTGTCGCCGGGGTTGGGATTTTACGTGGGCGTGTTTTCGTTTGTTGGTGGGAACCAAATGTCCCCACAAGGATGGGGATAGTTTTGACCTTTTGGGGACATTTGGCTGGTTCCTATTGTTTTTTGTTTCTGTATCGTTTGTGTGTGTGTGTGCGGGCGTGAGCCCAGGCTTCCTTTTCTGCTTATTGGAACGTTTATGGAGTTGGAAAGACTGAGCAACAGGTCCCGCAGGACCGATAGGAAAACACACACACACATGGCCACTGACTAACATACGTACACACACCCAGAGCCAAAAGTAGTTCTACAGCCATCACCCAAACCAGCCTACAGTTACCCTTATATACCTCGTCTCACATTCAGAAAAAGAGAAGTTAAACAGCAGTTAAACCTCAGTTCCCTACAGGCCATGCGTAACCGTTCTGCTCACAAAAGTGCAGAGTTTCAAAATGGAAAAATCACCAGACCGAGAATGCAACGTGTAAAAACCTGCTCGGCGGATTAAACTTCATGAATCTTAAAAGCAAACGAACACGCGACTTTTCTCCTCCACAAGAATCCAACCCTATACTCATCGGCTCTTGATTGCCAGCAAAGCAGCTTCTTCTTGGAACATCTCACACCCTCGTAAAGCCCTCGCACACCCTCGCCGTTTTCTCATTTGATCTGTTGACAGACTTTGTGCCGTAAACGTGTGGTATTGAATTACACGATACGGGATGAACATGTGATCGTGCCACCATGATGCAGCAGGAGGAGTGTAGTTAAAGGGGACTCATTTATTCAGCAGTGTGATGCACCATAGTTTAATAGTTTTATTAACTAGTTTTTTTGCGGGGGTTTCGAGGACGCTAAGCCAGATAACTATTGAAAATAATCCTACTAAAATTAATTAAAAAGGGGAAAAAACATATATCATCATTATCATTATCTCTAGTATTAGTCACTCTGTTCTCGTTGTATTTTCCATATACCTTTGAATGAACGTCAGACCAAGTTCTGAGCATATCCCTGTTTGGCAGAATTCAGTTCAGTACTTTCAACAAGCTTGATTTTGTTGTAATTTTCACAGTTTTCCAACAGAGGGAGACACATCACTAGAGAGCAGATAAAATAGGATCAGGCTTTTGGGACCTCTCAGTGGATCAGTTGTACACATCTGGTCCAAATAAAAATTGTAATTGTTGGAAATCTGCTGTGGTGTGAGGGGACCCACTCTCCTATTTCCACCAGGAGCGGCCTCGTCATGTTCAGGCTGTGACGCGGTCGCCTGATGCTGTAGTCAATGCTGAACTCAATGTTATGGATCTGTACCCAGTGGAAATCCTGGGCGAGACACTCGGAGACTCGCTTTTAGGCGAAGATAATCAAGTTCAGGGTAGTAAGAGGAACTCATCATTATGTCCCCAAACATTAACCAGCAGAATGAACAGGATATAGAAAGGAATGATTATTTTGCTCTCGTTTTTCAGTGCTGTTAATTAGCCTTGTGGCAGCTTTTGAGAGAGACTAAAAAAAGAAAAGAGGAGGAGGAGAAACTGTGGTTCTGTTATTGTTGTCATGGCAACATGTGTTTGGTTTCGGAGAAGGTGTGCAGGGAAATAGGGGTGTGTGTGTGTTTGTGTGCCTGTGTGTATATTTGTGCGTGTGTGTGCGTGTGTGTGCGTGTGCGTGTGCGTGTGTGTGTGTGTGTGTGCGTGTGTGTGTGCGTGTGTGTGCGCGTGTGTGTGTGTGTGCGTGCGTGCGTGTGTGCGTGCGTGCGTGTGTGCGTGCGTGCGTGCGTGTGTGCGTGCGTGTGTGCGTGTGTGTGTTTCCTCTGCAGGTAAGAGGCCAGAGTTCAGGAAACAGCTTTATGGTGTTTTAAAACCACAGTTGAAAGTGTAGAGTGAAAAGTGCAAAACAGCAATTACTTTCACACCGTACTGCAAAAACTCCATGCACAACTGCTCTAACTGACTGTTTAAATAAGGAAGCACAAGATCATAATTTATAATCAAACTTTAAAGCTACTGGGGGATTAATCCTATAATTCAGGATCAGTACAGTACCATAAAACATTGTAAATCTTTGACCCGTTCTCAAAATATTATGAAAATATTTGCCCAAAAAAATCCATTGCTGATTAGTTTGTCAGTGTACTAAAGTGTAAACTTCCCCGACAAAGCGTGTCGATTCCCCCCACAAAAACCAGTGTCACTTTCCTCCCAAGCCAAGGCCCAAAAAGAGTTGATTGATTAATTGCAGGAATTGACTCATTCGTAATATCGTAATATCAATAGTAAACACAAGCAGTATATATCGAACAGAAATGTATCGAGACTGTAAAAGGATAATAAGCGCCTGTTGCTCTTTGAGCTAATCTCACATGTGGCAGTGTTTACAGCACGCTCGAGGCACAGACGCCTTTCTCATGAGCCGAGTGTGTAATTACAGGACAGCTCGCTTAATCTCTGCTGACTTTTCTGACTGAAATTAAAACACACACACACACACACACGGTTCCTCTTGTGCAAACCGGGGTTCTTCTTTCATGTCCTCCAACAGTAGAGCTACGGCCCGGTTTTGTAATAAATTCATACTTTTAGAAATATCGTTAGACAAAAACAAAATTGTGAAATGGAGATAAATTCTAAAAGACCATATTTCAGCATGAATATTTTTCTGTATCTTAGTGAGGAAACGTGTGTAGAGTTATCCTACTGTCTGTCACGGGTATGTCAGTCTGTCATGTTGCAGTAATGAAGAAAACATCTCAAATATGTTGGGCAGTTTCTAAGAAAATGTTATGAATTCGTGAAATGTCAGACTTTCCCTTGAAAACACAGGACGTCTGGTCACCCTCTTTTCTTCCTGACGCTTTTTGACAGGTATGCCGTCCAGGAATATTTCTCACACAGTCTGTCATGAAAGCACAAGATTTATTAGCATGTTTTTTTTTTTTACTTGATTCCTTGGAAATACGTGAGTTCTGTTTAAAAAAAAAAAAGAAAAAAAAAGAAAGAAAACCCGTAGTTTGGAACAGAATGTTCCAAAGTAAGGTGTACGAGTTAATTCGTCAGCACTATTCCTTTAGACGACAGCTAAAGATAACCACTAGGGGGACTCTTGATTTAAGGGAGAATAATAAAAGTGTTTATTCCATGAGTGAGTTCACACTGACGAACGAAAACAAGCCATTGTAATGTCAGGACCTGAACGTGGATTTGTCCTGTTCTACAAAACTCAAACATCATTATTTCTCTTTTCATCATCTCTGCCAGTGTGTAGTGTTCATTTTATGAATCCCTATTCAAATGGATTTGCATGTCTCCCAAGTGAACGGTGCAAACAAACACCGGCTCTTGTGGGTGAAATCGTGCATTAGCCTCCCACACTTGAGAGGTGATTATACAGCACCTCAGCCAAACCGCACGACCGAATAAAAGCCCCGAGCGCACAAAGGTAAGTGGGTACGACAGCACGCAGTGTGGCCTGCAAGTGCATGTTAGACTCCAGTGTTTACAGCGCAGGCCGGAGGCGGATCGGTCCATTTATGGTCATTTCCTGAGCTCTGGAGTCTCAGTGGGGTCTTGGACAGGACAGCGCAGGAGCTTGAGTCGCTGCTGTTTCAATATCGAATTGTTCCATTCAATACCATTGTTCTGCTCGGAGGAAACGTTGCTCAAGCCATGTAACACTGGTCCAGATCCTGTTTTGTCCACATGCTCGTTCACTGATTACAAGGATGAGCCCCAGATTTACGATGGTTCTTCAGTCCAGATCATCAGGCCTCAGCTTGCGATGATGAATGTGCACACATTTCCAGGTTGTCCTAATGTTATCCCAACACATTTATTTTTTCTGTTTTTCACTTTAAAAGATCACCCCAGAATAAAAAATAAAAAAAAGCAAAAGTCTATCTATCACAGTGGATCCAGAGCCTAGGCCTGGAACACTGGAAGTGAGGCCTGAGAAACCCTCAGTTCAGGGAAATGTGTTGAAATGATTGTCTATTTATAAGGGCTGAAACATGGATTATCGATTCATTTACTTCTGCAGAGTATCGGTAACTTTTACACCAAGTGGAAATACAGGGTACAGGAAATGAAAATGGGAAGGAAAGAGACAGAGTTAGAGATTGTGAATGTGTGTGTGTGTGTGCCCCAATACTGTCTATCTAAGTATGCAATTTATCAAACGTCACCATCCTCTTTCTGGCCTCTGGTCAGCGTTTAGATATCAAACCAGTGCTCCAGATCGTGACCTTTAAAGGTTGCGGGAAAGAGGATTCTGCAGATAAAGGGGGAAGAGACAGCTTCATCACAAGACACCCTGGGAAGACGAGGTGTCTCAGAGATAACGGCTTAGTGCAAATCGACACTGCGTGAATTGGCAAATGCGACGGCCCGTAGTGAGCAACACCTTTGGTTTAATTATTGATCCCCGTTTCAGCAATTGCAGGGCAATAAATCAGGATTTCACAATGGCAGCAAGCAGTGTATAATGGCCTGCTAATCTGTAGTGTTGGCTCCCCTAACAGATTTTGTAGTATCATGGTTTTCGTAATATTACTTTTTGTTTGTGGACAAACCTTTTATTGCAACAAGTATTAAATGAATAGTTAAAAAAAAAAGTTTATGCCAAACCTTGTCAAATACTTTAATAATCGTTCTGATTAATGTTGTCAGGTATGTGCTGAAGTCACCCTGACACCGAGTCTGAAAAGAATTAGTCTTAAACAGAATTAGTCTTAAAATATATCTTAAAAACAACTCTGTTCAGGCTCCCATATGCTAACAACTATGAAAACTAAATAATAAACCCACTGCCTAGCCCAAAAAATTACAGAAATATTACAGAAGGGTCAAATGATTGGCCTGTGTCAAGCAAAGAAAACAACTAAGCAGTTTTGAAATGACTGAAATTTGGTTAAGAACCATCCAATGTGTTGTTGAGCTCTAGACGTAGAGTTGTAAACTTCCAACTTCTTGTAAGAAATATGGTTTAAAAAAGAAATCATGACAGAAGATGACTTAAACGATTGGTAAAGTTGCATTTGGACCCAACTGTTTTGATGAGGGACATATCGCATGTTTATATAATTAAGGTAGATAACTGATGTCTGTGAATGACGATCCCGGGCAAGGTGTCTTGGAGTTCACTGCAGACGTTCCCGTCAACATTCAGCGAAGGGAAAAACTACCAGGTCTAATCATGAAAGGTGTTTTTGCACGACCGAGTTATTGCCATCTTCTCCATACAGTCATGACCTTGCTCAAAGCCATTTCCACACGTTTGGGCCATTTAAAGGAGTTCCTGGGCAGCCAGCGTTTGAAATGTGAAGTAGACAGTCTGAATATGGCTCTGGCGTACTGAGAAAACTTCCTACCTTGATTTGTATCCAAACACTAGTGCATTACCATAGCAGGGGATTATATGGAGAAATAAAGGGAGACTTTCCCCACGTCACTGTGTTCTGTTATTCTGCACAATTGAAAGCCCCTCAAAATTAGGGGCTTGGACAGCATTTTACGAGTACGTCTATGGCCAAATGCAAACATCACGATCAGATCTTCTCATCGAGTGTCATCATCGAGCTTTTATGCATATGTACTTAATTCTTCTATCTTCTAAACCTGAGCATAAAACTTTCCTCATTTTTCCCCTTAAGGGTAAAAATCCAGTTTGTTTAAGGACACATTTGTATTTTGTTTAAGCATATTTTTGATTTTTTGATTTCATATCAACATGCTCTCTTCATGGATTAACCTGGACAGAAACGAAGGGCTCAACAAGACAGTGTTTATTATTGAAAAGTAGAGAAATCTGTTGAGACGGAGGCACCGGGCAAAATGTTACAGATGCAAGACGAATATTTCAGGCTGCCCGTTCTGTGCGTAAAGGTTGGTTTAGTTTGTGGGATTTTCCGTCTCACCCCTCACCCCTCACCTGTGACATGGTATTTCCATCTCACCCCTCACCCTAGTGCTCTAGTTATTTTTCCCCCTCAGCCCTGACCATGTACAGCTTCTGTCCTTTTTTTTTTAATTTATTTGAATTTTTTTACATCTTACATTATAAATGTGACCTTGAAAGAGGAATCAAATGTGGTTTTATTAATATCCATTTAATGGTAAAAATGGGCTATGGAGTAGTAATGTTTTTCAAATCTGTGATATTTAACTGGTAGCGTCTGTTGTCTGTTTGATGTAACAGGAGAAAAGAGTCAGATGATGTTAGCTGGTTTGCCACACAAAGGGTTGGGATAAACAGCTTAAGTTCTACAGAAGAACTCTGTCAGGAAGGGGGGGAGGGGGGGGGGGATAATGCGCTGTGGCTCAGCGGGGGGGCTTCCTCAAACACTGATAAACAGGCTGACTGATTCTCCTCGGGCGGAATGTGAACTTAAACAAAGCTCCTGCTGGGATTAGCAAGCCACAGTGGTTGTGTGTTTAGGAGGCTGAGGGCCCTGAGCTTACTGCAGTCTGTGCGTGTGTGTCAGACTATGAAAACACTCCGACTGGTAACAATGATAAAAATAGGACATTAGAAAGAGCCGTGTAATTAAATGATGCCAAAATGTCAGTTTATCCTACTGCTGTTTTAAAAAGCAAATAAATACAGCTTTAACCTAAAATTGCTGTAGCTATCACCAAGAAGAAACCTAGCTGCAGTTGTACGGAAAATAAGATTGTTTTCTACTTGCTAGTTAGATATGTTTTTCCATGTCCTTCTTGTGCTTCCCAAAAAATTTCATGTCTGTCAGGCATTCCTTAAACATGTTGTGCATTTGCAGAGGCGTGAGGAGCGGCGTAGGCCCACGAGTGACGCGCTCCGTCATCACTTTCAACATTAGTCAAGGTCTGGAATAGTTCGACGATAATATTCATGGTAGTAAACACGCTGTCTGGACTGCGTCGATTGACGGATCGATCTCGGTGCTGATGTAAGAGCCAGAGGTCAGACTGCATGATTAGAAACATGTAATCAATTAATTGGGATTTATTTTTTTTTATTTTTTTTCATTCATTCATTCATTTCCCCAAATATATTTCTTAAATGAAGTGAGTGCCGAGGAAACGTTTGCGTTGCTTGACAGGCATGAAGAGATGCCGTTCATCCCTGTGGACGTGGGTAGTGCTTACCCTATTGAGCGGCCTGGACACGCAGCGTACGACAGATAAATAGATTGTAACCCTTTTGAGTATTTCAAAACACCGCGAAACAGCACTTTCTTTCGTTTACACACCAGCTGTTTGTGTGACAGCAGATTTCTGAAATCAAGTACAAGTATTGCGTTACTAGTAGATAATTGTATGGAGGAGCAGAGTGAGGTGAAAGTATGTATAAAAGGTAATGAAATACGCTTGGAAGTTTTGTTAGGAACACTTTGCGACAGGGAAACAATGCGGGTGACATGAAATTACCGCCCTGGTGTTATCACCCCAAAGTTAATTACTTTGCAGTAATCTAAAATAGTTTTATTCCTAATTTAATCAGTGATTGTGCCAATTTTTGCAGTTTTTAGTCATTAAAACGCACACATTGTAATTAGTTAGTTCCAGTATTCACTTATGTAACAGCAGCTATAAAGTCGTTCCTTTTTTCCCCTTCTTCTTGGGCTTTTCCCGTTTCTCTGGTTCACCACATCAGCTTTTGGATCTACACGTTCTTGGCACACGTCTTTATGCCAGATGTCCGGCTCACCCATTTCTAGCACTAAGGATGCCCTGCATTTCTAGTTGCTGGGTGTTATATATGGGCATAGGGCTAAGGGCCTTCCCCAGAAGCCCACCAGTGGCAATCCAGCTGTGGTCACGCTGGAAACCTGAAATCCTTCGATGAGTAATTTAGAGCCTCAACCGCCTGAGCCACCACTGCCCTAATTCTCTTGAGTACTTATATAGTTTTTAATAGTTTTTAAGTTATATGAGCCATATTGTGATTACCATTATGAAATTTTCTTGTCCTAGTGCAACATGCGTATTTTTGTTTTTCTAACTCGCGTTCTTAACTTGCCAGTAAACCCAGATCACATTTTAATCTTGGTTAAAAATGAATAATAATAATTTTAAAAAACGGTTAATTTTTAAAAGAGAAAACATAGAAATTAGTTTTAGTACTGGGTCTTCAACTCCTCATGAAGAATTCACTCAGAATTGTATTTATTTGTTTATTTATTTATTTAGCGGCGATTAAGAACTGTTCATGTTGCCTGGAGGCAACCTTGTATCTTAGAGGTTTAATTGGTGGTACGTTAAAAAAAAAAAGGAAAGTACACATTCGTCTTTCCTGAAGACTCTTTCCTGCATTCCATGTCAAATAAACAGAACACTTCACCTTATCAACAATTAGTCACATTAGACAAGCAATAAAAGTCCCGGGGAATGCACTGTTGCTATGGAGGACAACATATTCGAATGAGGACAATAACAATCAACCTGTAATATTTTAGGTCTTATCTGCTGTGTATAGAAAATGAATCAGCACCTCCTGACCAATCAGGATCAAGCGTTCAGCAGGGCTATAATAGATATCATAGTGTCCTGTCATAATTTTCAGTGAAACACATTTTCCTTTTGCCTTGTGCATATTATGCATATACTCAGGTGCACTCCACACACACAAACCAAGGGAAAATTCTGAGATTATTTCTGCACTGTTATCTCGAGGGGGGGGGGGGGGGGGGGGGGGGGGTACGGGTGCACAGTCATAACCGTATCTGGACACCTCCTCCTGTTTAATCATAGCAAAAGATAAACTCTCATCTTCAGTCATATGACTGAACGGTGATGGAACTTAGTTTGTCTATACTAATGTCTATTATTTCAGGAAATGTTATTGAGTCAAACCCACACTGACGTTTCGTGCAGATGCTTTCCAGACGAGCCAAGATCATCCCCTATAACATCAAAGTCTGCGCCAAGCTCTTCTCTAACTCCACTTTAATTTCTGCAGACTTGCAGCCTTTGTACATGTAAACACACAGATCGTGTTTGTGGCGTTTGATGTAGCCCACGTGCCCTTCAACTCTGCAGACAGTAGGACCTCCTGTGTGTCCATCAGGATCAAAGGCGCATGCTAATGGCACTAGTGTTGGTGGCTCGCTGAGGTTAAAGTGCTTCTTAAAGGAGACCGATTTGAGGATTTCTGTCGTCGTATTTGGTCAGGTCGTGATCCTAAATGGTGAAGCAAATGTGATCCAAAACATGTGCTGACTTGACATCCTGTTTTGTCTGTACCCTTTTGCAGGCCGACGCTACAAAGAAAGAGCTCCTTCTCTCTCTTCTCGGTGACAGAGGCGTGGATATTCACTGGGGTGAGTTCAGAGATATTTATAGTGGTGTTCAAAAAAACAGTGCTTCACATCTAATTTGGCTACAGATCTTGATCCTGAGCTCAGGTTTTTCCACAGGTCTTTTCTCAGGTTTTTCCTCATGTGTTTAAGTTTCACATCGTCCATTATTTCTTCTAGCCTTCTCAAAACGCTAGGTGCTAGCGACATTAAATTACCCCTAAGTGTATGAAAGGGATGGAACCACTATAAGTACCATACCATCCAAGGTGCCCAGTGTCCCGTCTCCAGATCCTCAGCAATTCTGAATGAAGACATTACTAAAGATTGATGGATGAAATCCAGGCCAGGTTCATACAGTATATAACCCTATGCTTGAAAGGTGTGTTAGTGTGGTAGAAAGCTGGCTTGTCAAAAAAAAGCTTTCATTCAGTCACGTTTATCTTTTGATTACATGAAATGATTCCTGATGCTCCCAGAACTGCTTTTTCACAGGAAGAAACACGACTTAGATGTGATGACCTGGTCTATCTTTATGCTCAATAGCAAATTTAAGACTTTTTTTTAGACTTGTTAAGTCTAACTAACAAGTGATTTTCTTATGGACACACCAGCTGTTTAGTCCCAATCCTGTGAGTCCTTATTACATTGTATGTGAACATACACTTACTTTCACTCTTAAACATAGCTGGGATTTCTATACAAATTATAAAACCGTTAGCATCTGACTTCGTCCCACCTCCAGATTCGATGGTTTCTTTCACAGTTCTTTCACATTATTTGCAGCAGATTCACGCACTGTGTTGCTGAGCAGAGAAGATGAGGCCGTGTCTGTAACACGAATAACAGGCAGGAGGCAAACACGCAAACATCATTGGACAGCATCTATGTATAGTTGTAATTTATAACATGGCTGTAATTCACATTCCAATTTTCCAAGGCTTTAATCCTAAAATAGGTCACTGAGGGGGAAAAGATTAGTTTCCTGTTACAATGTGTTATGTAAAGGATTGAGCAGTTCATGCTCTCCCTTGAGCTAGTGCAGGAAATAATGAGCGGTGTCAATTGCACACTGTTTACTAACCAAAAGACAGTAGTCACTTTGTAAGTCATCATTTCGGATCTAAGAGTAACATGAACTCTTATCTGCCTGCTGATTCACCAATAAATTCTGTGTGCTATTGAGTAGAGAACAGCAATTTAAAAAAAAAAGCAGTCTTGTTTTCAACTTGGTTCAAGACCTTTTTGTCATTTGGGTACTTTGGTTCGTATCTCAGAAGATAACAGGAGTGCTACGCTGACTGCTTTCTCCAAATTAGATGGAGAGTGGAGCAACTTGGACCCGCGCCCAAGGTTGTGATTGATGCGCTGTGAAGTTTGTGCCAGGTTGTGACTTAGTATCTGAAAGAGCAAAGGTAGATTTAAGGACTGCTTGGAGTTCTGTAGTTAGAAATGCGCCTAATGCAAGGACAGCGATTACTAAAAGTGTAAAGAATGCCTGTGCAGTAAGAGGTTTTTCTAAGATAAGCGAGAGGGAAATGGGAAGTCTGGCTTAAAGGTCATGTACGGAAATGTTTTTTCTAAGAAAACCCAAAGAAGACAATTTCCTAGATTTACAAGATAAGAAGTCTATCTAGAAAGAACGCTTCTGTGTTTAATGTTGAGGCAGTTTTATCACTGTTATCTCTTCACGTCATGCACAAGGTCTTGTATATATTTATTCTGTGGAACTGATAACATGTTTATTATGTAACCCCAGGAATTATCTTATTTATTTATTTATTTATTTTACAGATGCCCCAGTTGATGTTTGGAATATTTTTCCGAATAATGTCTATGCATCATGTACATTGAAGAAATAAACTTTAAGCATGCTTTCACATTTCAGTGTTGCTTCCAGGCTTAAGGACGTTCACATGGAGAGTTTAGGAAGACATTATTGTAAAAAAAAAACATGGTTTAGAATTTAAAAAACATTCTTTGGGACACTGATTCTTGGGAAAGTCCTCATGGCCCAACTATTTTGGATGTCTTGGTGAGACTGGAAGAAATGTATGAGAGCCCGTGTTCTGGATTTTTGGTCTTCTGAACAATGATTGAAAACATTCAAGATTCAACAATCATTAGTACATTTTTTAAATTGAAAGAGCTATGCAGTGATGTACTGAAGAAACATTTTGGAGATAAAAAGACATCATGTGATCAAAGACGTCATCTGGACAGATATACGTTTAGTAGAAGTGCCATGGAAAATCAGGTTGGTGATGTGAGTTTTGGAAGTACAGTACTGCAGGCATTGAATTAATCTAACGCCGACTCGAGCATTTGGGCCCAGTTTGTAAACTACAACCACATTTCAAGATTGCTTTGAAACACACCGAGACCTTCTGTACCTAGCAGGAAAACACACCAATACACGATTAAATGTAAAAAGATATGAGTTAAATAAGTACACTATCAGCTTAAACATTATATCCAGGTAAATTAAATAACATTGATCACCAACTATACACTAGTAAATTGGTGACAGAATCATTGGCACCCAAGGCTCACCCATGTCTCTGTCTCTGATTACACACAAAAGCCATTGTAGCACAAACTGCCGAAAAAAGGCAATGTTGACCATGCTTGAAAGGCACCAGTACACCCAGTTATGCACCATAGAGCTCAAGGCTGCTAACCCAGCCTCCAAACTCCCCAGATACTAATCAAAACGAAGATGTTCTGGAAAAATATTTTCAATCCATGGAGGGCCCATCCTGCAACCTACAGCACCCAAAGGATCTACTGCTAGTGTCCTGGTGGCAGACACCACAACACACCTCCAAAGGCCCTGTGAAGCCATGCACTTAGGGGACAAAGCCACCCTGGTGGGACAGGGCGAACCCTAAAACTATGTGGTTTTAATGTTTATGGGTTTAATATTATGGCTGATTGGTGTATATTCACCTTTTTATGCTGTGGTTAAGGCTGAACCTTAGCATTGACTTAAATTGCAGTGTTATGTTTAAAGAGGTGTTGTTCTGGTATCGTAACCATTTAAACTTCTAGGAGCGTTCACCAGCTCTCGTTTGAATTTGTGTGGTTCATTAACACTGTAAGCACTGAATTCATTCAGAACATAAAAGAATGGCTTTCTCCTATAACCTCCAATTATGGAGTGAAATCACTATTTAGTTCCCCTTTAAACTGATCTATAGGACAAAACAGCTTGCTCCACCCTTCTTTCATCCCAGTTATGATTCCTGCTTAAAACCAGGATTTCAGATCAGCATATAATGTTGTCATGTTTTAACCCTGGCTGTATTTCACTCCCTCAACAAATCGCTCTGACGTCCTCGGCCTTCTCAGACACACAGTCTGCTGCCTATAGCTGCCAGTATAAACACACCCGATGGCTGGCACCTCACACTATGAACACACTAGTGGAATCCTGGGTGAACAACACAAACTGACTGGAGCAGCAGGCGATCTTCAGCTGCTACCCTAATGTGTCCGATCAGATTTTTTCAGGGCTGTCTGAATGCACAAGTCTGATGTTTTTCTGATTGGATCTGAAAAAAAAAAACAGATTCATATGAGGTCCTAGTTTGCATGTGTGTGTGTGTATACATGTATAGGTGATCTTGCCAACTGCAAACATTTCTTCTATGTTTATCACAGGAGGCATTTTAGGAGATGCAAATTATTGATTACAGATACACAGTTTGTCTTGTCTTGAAAATAGTCAGTGCGTGAAAGGGAAATTTGGGGCAATGAGTTTGTCCAAGCAAAACTGGAGGAAACCTGCAGAGAGCAGTGTTTGAGAAGTTCACAGAAGAAAGATATATCGACATGCGCATGCGGGCCGTTTCCGAGGACAGATGCACCCATGGTAGAGTCAGATGAAAGTCATTTGTAATTATGAATGCCAACCTCCAAGACAAATATGATCTGACAAAAAAAAATCTGAATTAAAGAATGTGGCTGGAAAAAAGAATTCATGAAGTGATCCTTTTTCTAAGAGTGTAATTATCTGTTATTTTTACATCAATAGACCCACGGCCAACACAAGATCAACGTTCTTGTGATTTTTATCTAGGGAATTTCCCAGAATGATTTAAAGTCATTTGTGAGGGGGGGGGGGGGGGGGGAATTATGCTAAATAACTTTAATACATTTCCAAAAGTATAAATATGTTATCTTATTAACTGCAAACATTTCTTCTGTTCTTACAGGTGACATTATAAGAGATGCAAATTATTAATTACATATTGCAAAGGATACACAATTTGTTTTGTGAAAACCAACCTAAAAGTAAATTTAACCAACCTAAATTCTGACTATGGGCTGGACCATGAGCCCTCATGGACATTTGAATTAGGCCATATCTCCAGGAATTTATAGTCACCGTCAGAATTGTCAGTCTGACTGCAGCCTGTAGGAACACGTACAAAGTATTTCTTTAGAAGTCAGCAGACAATATACGAGACTCCTGCCAGAGCTTAGTTCTCTCTTAAACACATTTACCCTGTTTTATATTTTTTTCCCCTATATTCTTAATGACATTTGAGAAATGTCAGCCGGAGACGTAGCATTTCAAAGGCACGGCATTAAAGGCTATCAGTGCATCTCGTTGCTGTCATTAGCATAGGGCATAGAGCATTCGCAGCGCTTTGTGGTTTATGCCGTAAATATCACCTTGTCATTACAACGAGAAGAATATGATACGTGGTGGAAGCTTGTTTTCACCACATAGCAGAAAATATTACACAGATTTATCTTGACATTTTTGTTTCTACAACGATTCCTACCTAGCACAAGCTTGCCACTTGATTCTGTAGATCTTCATGTTCGACCAGATGTTAGTTGTGGCTGATGTTTGATAGATATGGAAGCATGCCGACACACTGGCACTAGCGGTGTGTATTTTTGTAAAGGGATTAATTGCAGGTAGCATGTCTTACGAGACCATTTCTTGACTTCCTCTTTCATTGGAGGCATTAATTTGGGTCTCAGATGCTAAACGAGAAGAATTTGACTGGACTCCTTCCAGCCTATGAAATTAAAATCATTGTTTTTGCATGGGTCTGTTGGTGCTGTAGACAAAAATTAGTCAGTATATACTGTATATTCAAAGAATGTTAATTTTTTTCCGTAATACTCAACCTCTTTTGGACCAAAGCAACCAGATAGCATCAAACATGAGTCATTCATATAATTGAAGTTGGGCTGCTTCCCGCATGTTATTCTCATAAATAACCTCGTATGTATTAAGAAGAAGCTTGATTGCGCCAGCTGTTAGTCTCAATGCTGTTTTATTTTGCTGCCTTGCACTTCATTTCAGGCTTTTCCTTTAAACAAGCTACGGCCTGGTACCAGTCTGAGGAGTGGTGGCTGGAAGTCTATGCTCAAGGATAAAGAATATGATAAATTGGCAGTAAATAATCCTACACCACTGGAAAATGGATTGAATTTAACCCCATATTTCCTTCTTTCATCTATCAACCCCTTCGACATAGTCTCCCTGTCTGACCTTCTTTATTAAATGTAATGCATCAACATTTAGAATCTAATGACTGCTCTAAGCTTTCATGGGTATATTCTGGAGATGTTTAAACGTTTTTCAATTTATTTCATCCCCTTAAATTTTAAAAGTTAGAACATCACATCTTTGAAACCCAATGACTAATGGGTCAGTCATTGCTGAAGGCATTTTTGTGATGGAAGACTGTATGTCTGTCCTGTATTTAAAAAAATTGTATGATTAAATGTTTGTGATGTTCAAGTACTAGCACACTCTACTTGCTCAATGGCATGTATTTACATATATACCGTATTAGAAACCTATGGGATGTAAATTCTGGTCAATGAACATTTACACAAGACTTCAAGCTCAGTACATTGATGAGACTCTTAGCTACAGTATATCATGTGAATGGTGCAAATGTTCGGTGCATCTATGAATGACGATTCTGGATGTGGTGGCTCAAAGCCCACTGCAGTCTTTCCTGTGAACATTCAGTAGAACACCTGATCGATACACTATTCATGAACACCACTTGCACATTACAGAAACATGGCTGGGAGTTATTTACACATCTCTCGTACGGTCCTGACCGCACTCCAAGCCATTTCCACATGTTTAAGGCACTAAAATGAAAAGGAAACTAAAGGAAAATGGGGTGCCCGAAGAACACGCACACAGAATGAAAGCAAGATGAACAACTGTTGAAACTAGAGATAATAATAATGAGGTTTTTGAAAACTGTGTATTGGTATACCTCAAGGCCCAGTACTACAAATATCATCCAGTTTTGTCCTTCTTTGGAAATCTCTATTAAAATGTTTTCAAGTAGTAGAGTCTGTTTAGAAAGCTAAAAATGCTGAACTATCAAAAGAACATATATAAAATCTTTTTTTTTTCTTTAAAGAACGTAGTTGTGACATTTTGACCATAAATCAAATGGTGTCTGTTTGTTAGGGAATTGATGAGGAGGCTGCAAGACCCTATTCCTGGTTACATTGGTTTGTCAATAGCATTGAAAATAAAGACATTTGAGTGGAAGAAAATTATTAGACCTAGAAGACTAGTTAACATAGGCTGAGCTGTGTACTCACTGGAGAATGCAAGTTTGCCTGGAAAGTTTCTTTTTATGTCAATAAATTAGGTGCGCATGGATGAAAACTAAAATGGTTTTGTTCCAGAAGAAAACTTTGCCAACATTTTATGAGGTAAGAATGTGTTTTTTAAAGCCTTGAGAAAATAGGATTTATGACATGAATTTGCAATTATGTTCACTTTTAAAATCCTGTACATAATCCTTTTTTTTTTTTTTTTTTTAGCTTCTACTCAAAACTACTTTTGAGTTGCAGCTATATGTAAATCTTCATCCTGTCGCTTACCCAAGTGTGCTAGTATCAAGGCTCTTTCTCGCCGTCCTCAACATGAAAATCGGTCATCATTTCTGTCCCCAACAGCAGAGCTTGTTGGATTTGCATCAAGAGATAAATGAGAAGATCCGCTAAATATTTTGGATTTTGGATTTATTGTTTCAAACGGGTTTAAACAGTAATTCAGCTGATTCATTGTGCCATTTAAACTTCCTAAAGCTTTACAGATCTGAGTAATTATGCAGTTCATTCTCAGAATATGTCTAACCGACTTTTAAACTGTTTAGTAATGTGGTCAATATCTAAAACCTTGGCATCAACTCCAAACCTCTTATTCGTCGCTATAGATGGCCAATCAGCAGGAGTAAGATTAGTTTGGTCTGGGTCAGTGAATTTTGTAAGCTTTTTTGTAAGTTTCCTTTCTTCTGATCAGAACACTTCTTGGCAGCGGCCTCTCATATATACGAGAGCTGTAACAGGCAGTCCCAGGACCAGCTTTTCCATCTGATCCTTTATGAGCGACGTTCATTCGATCCTCCTGTCTGGCTTTCCATCAAAGGCAAGAGCACTTTGTCATCCGTGTTGTGAATTAGCAGCCAAGTTGCTGTGACTGGTATGGAATTAGTGCTATCTTTAACAAAGGCTAGAGCTGGAGATAAGACCAGTCGAGACTGCTGAACATGGAAACACCAAAACAAATCATGATTTCCTCTTGCCAGGATTTCATGTAAGCACTTGCTGGAGTCTAAGGCAGATGAAAAAGAAGACGCATCCCTGACAGAATTTGAATTACGTGCTCTGTAGTGTAGAGTTAAACTGAATATCTTTGAACTGAAATAAACTCAAAACTCGTGGCTCTATGATGGCTGATTTGCATCCTATGAATGCATTAAGTTTTTTTTTTTTTTTATGACTGTCATTTTCATAACAATTCTCTTTTCATGTTTCTGACTCAGAAGACATGTAGATTCTGGAAGCCATTCTTGAAACGAGGCTCGTTATCATAATGAAATGCCGGGAGATTCACCTCGTATGAACCTAGCTGTCGGTGCACAGTGATCGAGTCCCTTGTGAATCCTGAGTGTGATTTCTCAGTAGAGGCATAGAGCAAGGCATAGTGAAGGACTATGAAGCCTGTTAGACAAAATACATTTCAAGATACCAGAAACAAACAAGATTTTGAATGATGGTTGTTTATCCATTGACCATATTAAAATGTTGAATGTATTGATGTTAAAAATGCCACAAATCTGTACATCATCTTGTTGCTTGGATTGTAAATTCAAGAGTTTTGTTTTACTTGCATGCAGTGCTTGCATTTTCTCATTAGGGTTTACAGTTATTACGTACCTTAAATCAAACACTGGGGCATTAGGCTGTTTTTTCCATACTTTGGATTCTTGTATCATATTACAGCTCTTGATGGCTGGATTTGCTTTCTTATCGTAGTTTTGAAAGGAAATCTACCTTTCGTGACTGGAACTTACTGGTCTCCATCTTCTCATACTTCCAGGACATGCTGTTTGTATTTGAAAACAGAGGCAGCGTGGGTACATTGTTGATGCTTCCACACCTGGAAACGATTGCGTAGCCCCCAATCACACCGATAATTGGCTAAGTAAAACAATGTAGATTTCATGTGGAATACAACCAAAGCAATCGCCAAGATGGCTGCCATATGGAATTGTGGAATAGTTGCAAATAGAGCTTTAGGGCATAATTTTTCATTGTGTTCAAAAACAAAATGACCAAAAATTTAAATATGGGTAAGTATAGAGTTGCACAATCGGACGAATAAACAACTTGATAGTTATGGTCTTAGCCTTGTATGCATGTGAAGTGGCTTATATCTTATGTACACTGAGCTCACGATGGTCTTCAGAATTATTGCTTATATTCTGTTTGGCTTTGTCCCCCCTCAAAATATAAGCATCTCAGGGTAAGATGTATTTATAGAATTTTTATAAAAATGGGCCATAGTTTTGTTTGAAACAGTTATTGATGAGTAACCTTGGTTGTTTTTAGGTTTTGCTGCAGTGAAAAGGTGGAGTGATCTAAGTATTACCAGAGTTAGATTACAATTACAGTTTATACTATCTTTCCATTTTAGGTCACGGAAGGTCGTGTAAGAATTTCACTGGATATCATACTGTGTGTGGTGTGTACGTGACAAGTAAAATTTGAATTTGGATTTAGATCTTAAATTTTAGACTGTAATTTTTATGGCCATTACGCATCTTAAAAAAATGCCATAGTTTACCTTTTTTGAATTAAGCAGATAAAATATCTTGGTTATATACAATGACAGTTCGCTTTATGGGGAATACTGGTTTACCGTCACATCATGGCCGGAGTGGAACCAATTTTGATCCCTGTAGTTTCATGCTCAAGACCAGCCCATTTGTAATTTTTATTACTCATGTTTTAACAAAAAAAGTTTTATAATATTAAACTTATTGCAAACTCTTGTATCTTGTTTGGTTTACACACAAGATAACTGGAAATTGCCTAGTCCTGTAGCATCACCAACCAACTAAGCAGTGCGCTGGTTTCAGCAACTTTGTTAATTACTATGTCATGTTTAAAAACTTGAGGATCTCCTTTTTATTATCATTAGCATAAAGCCTAAAGTGTTCTTGAGTCAGAGAGCTTCTAAGCGTGTTCTTTACAAACATCAATGTTGAGAGGCAACTAAGTGATTGAAAGTGTCAAAAGAAACTTGTAAGTCTAATTCCCTTGTAGACACAAGTGAGTAGATTGTACTATGAGGGAAACGCAAACAGCACAGTTTCTGCATGAGGAACAGGTCCGAATTTCTAGGTGTACCTAGAAATTCCTTCCTTAAACTATGATGGGGTGCTGTCCAGTTCCTTAAACTGTGGTCCACCTCTATCCTTTTCACATTCTATCCTGTACTGTGGAACCCTCCAGAATGGATATCTTCAGTTTCTCCCACTGAGTTGCCAGACTAGACGATTCACCATATAATGTGCCAGCTAAAGTGCTTTGTTTCTTGTTGCCAGCACTGGCGCAATAGTTAATCAGCCTATCGTGAGTGCTACCAGACCTCCCAATTAGCCAATCCGGCTATGCTTCATTTTCATGCAGTTTATTCAATCAGCAAGTCAGTGCAATAAACATGCAGATGCAAGGCAAACGCTTTAGTGAATGTTCATATAAAAATCAGGATTCAAGCTCACGTATATTAACCTGTTTAAAAAGGAGTCTTAGGGGGCTCCAGAATGTATCTGTTAATTTTGTGTCTGTAGACAGCCGTGATCATGCACTCCGCCATGCTTGGTTTTCTTCCAGTTTCGTTCCTTTTCCGAAAACGATGTTTCAGAATGCAGGGATCAGAAAATGCCCATACTTGAGATCTTATCAAACATGTGTTTTTTTTTTCATGCTTTTCCAATCCACATTTCTGATAAACAAAATATATGTAAAAACATTAATTTATGATGAAGTCCTCAATACTTAGCTATATAAAAAGTAAAATTAAACTAAGCTAAAAAAAATGGTTAGGTTAATTTATTAAATGCTAACCTATTTTTTTCTTGAGAGACAAACATCACTAGGTTAGCAGTGTTGGGTGTAACGCGTTACAAAGTAAAAGTAAGCGTTAGAGTACTTGGATTACTTTTTTGATGTAACGAGTAATCTAACGTGTTACATCCGCCATTTAAGTACTCAGTTATTTAGTTATATTTTGAAAAATGTAATCTGTTATTCAGACAATTTATGTAATCCGTGAGCTTGACAGCAGTGATTCAATTAGTGTGTGTGTGCGTGTGCGTGTGTGTGTGAAAGTCATCCTACAAGCCCTGCCCCCACCCCCGATTGCATAGAATAATTATAAAGGTCTTGACTAAAACAAAATGCATGAGTTTTCATGGTCTGCAATGGAAAAATACTCTAACTAGTTACATTTATCAGAAGTTAATGCTGTAATGTAACTGAGTTCTGTCACTTTTTAATGACAGTAATTTTGTAACGTAATTAGTTACTTTAAAAAGTAACGTCCGCGAACACTGGTTGCTAGTGGTTAGTTGCTTCCCGCTAACCTAGCTTTGTACTGTAGCTCTTAAATATGGTGGAGAATGGCGGAACTGGGCAGAATTTAGCAGAGATGTGGATTGAGATGTGGGAGAGTCTCTTGGAATATGTAGTTACTGTGCAGTGGGGGAAAATCTGATTTGCCTATTTAAACCTGGCCAATACAAAATGGTAAAAGGACAAACGAGAATTTTTTATTATTATTATTACTATTATTTTTTTGATCCTCTTTTGTGTGTGTGTGTGTGTGTGTGTGTGTGTGTGTGTGTGTGTGTGTGTGTTGGCTCATACTGGACGGATGATTTGAGTATTTCTGAAACTGCTGAGAATGCATAAAATGGCGGAAACAACAAAAAACATTTAGTGATGCAAGCAAAGACGCTTTGTTTTCGTGTATACAATGGGAATGTCCAGGCTGGTCCAGGAAGGTTTCAGTAACTCATAACTTTATCACAGGTACTGTATAGTTAGCAGAAAAGCATGGGTGGTTCTTACTAGTATTCTTGCTAGTAGAGTCAGTAGTGACTGCTGAAATCCATTATGTGACACTAAGGTCTAGTGTACCCTGATTAAAGAGAAGTGACAGTAGTTCGGAAAACATGAAGGATAGATAAAGATCTAAGCTTTTAGCGAATGCTTATAATAACATTATTTCAACATTTTCTCCACAAGACCAGCCCAGCCTTGTCTTAAATCAAACAGGTGTGCCATTTGTTATTGAAATGTGATGTTAAGAAGTCGCACAAAAGCGTATCATATCTCAGGGATTATGTCTGCAGAAAAAGAATTAATATTTAACTTTCACTTGTAAATATATTTGCCAAAATACAGCATTTTTTTTTCACCTGCATATACAGTACCTGTCACAAGAAGTGATGAAAAGCCTCTCCACAGGCAATTTCTGAGCTACATGTGACTGTCAGCAGGCTGTAATAAGCATTCAGAATGTGCAGCTCTGCTCTGTGCTCGTGCTAGCTTCCAGAGGTTATTACCCTTCTACACCTCTGCAGGGTTCAACCAACAGAAACATGTTTCGACTCAGAACTGTTCCATTTCCCCGCTGGCTTAGTTTGTACTTTTTTCCCCCAACACTGTCCTCCTCCACTTTGATATTTTAGTGTCTTAACATCGCAGAGAGACTGACATTCTGCCCTGAAGATGACCTGAAGTTATAAATCCTAAGGTCTGAATTCTGTTTCAATAATTTCAAAACACACTTTTACCGGAGCCCTGATGCTGTAAATCGCTCCATTCACACCTGGTGCAAGGATTTACAGTTTTTCCTAATCAGCCACACTAACGGCCACAAACCACTAGCTGCTAGTGTGTTGTATGGATGGTGTTATTTGAACGACTTCTAATTTGTGTGCGCGTTCATCTGTACAGCTGATAATCAGATAAACCAACATGCCGCCCTTATGCAGGAAGTGCTAACAGGAAGCCAGTTTGTTTCCAGGAAGTGTGTTTCACAGGGATTTCCCAGTTTCCTGTTCTCACAAACACTAGCAAATGCAAAAACAAATGTGTACTATAGGAGCACTATACCTGCAGTGTAGTCTGGATTATTTGGAGTAACATGTTGGGGAAAAAATAATAAAAATATTATTATTATTATAACTACTATTATTATTATACAGACACAGCATGGCTTGCTCCAAAAAAGAAAAAAAAAATCTTCAAAGATGTACTTCCTGCAAGAAGTTTGAAACCGGTTTCTCTCATATATTTCTAAATCATGGTGCTAATTAAAGCAGTAATTGTGAAGCGCCACTATAAGATCAAACACGGGTCACTAGAGCAAACATATATCCACAGCAGTCCGAGCTGAGGGAATGTAAAATACCCGACCTGAAAGTGTAAGCTGCTCAAATCAAAATGTTGCGTAAAAGTGATATGTGCCATATGTAATAATCTACTTTTAAACAGCAAGTGTATTTGGCTGCCAGCGAAAGAAATACAACTTGGCGTAAAACAAGGCATAAGATAGTCAACCTTACAAAATTTTATAGGCAGAAATACATGTGCGCTTCAACCTGAAATAATAATATGCCTGATTACATTAAAGTTGATTAGCTTATTTTTAGCTTTAACCTTTTAACTACTTCTGAAAACTCTGTAACCGCTGCCGCCGGGTACTAATGCTAGTATGAAATATAATCTTTCTGGCACCCCTAATCGAATCGAAGTGCTCGTATATACAGTGAAACTCATTTAAAGGGTAGAAGTTTTCCTTTATTTATTTCCGATGCTGTGTGCACCCATGTTGTTCTCACATCCACAGGGAATGAATTTGGGATTTTATTTGGGAAGAATACACCAAGTTCACTTCTGTTGCTGTGGCATTTGTCATGTCATGAAAGACCTGCTCCCCATATACTTTGTTAAAAAGGAAGGTTTCACTGAGTGCAAATAATGACTAAAATACCTAGTAAATATCCCTTATTTAAAATAACCGTTAGGTTGCAATATTTGCTATAGATTCAGTAGTGCTGCTACTGTTCTTATATAGCTTGGCACCTAGTTACTTGGACCGGGGTTTTTTTTTTTTTTTAAGAAAAGAAGGTATGTGCTTTTATGTGCATTCTTTATGCCTTCAGGACATTATGGCCAGTTTTCAAGTTTGTACATGTTTCCAAGGAAAATTCATAAATAAAAATGAAATTAAAAGAAATTTCACATCTCATTTTAGTGTACAGAAAACATAATGAATCATGGATTCAAAACCACAGTTTGTACAAAACTGGGTATTTTCCCGGACCATTACACACCCCATTACCTAATAAAAATAAAAGATCTTGATTATAATCTAATAAAAATAGAAAACAACATGAAAAAATAGAAATAAAACATTTCAGGGTGTATTTCCCATAATATCAACTACTGTATAGGTACATAATGTACCAAATATAACAAATACAGTATATTTACAGTATAATGATTATCTATAATAAAGGTTTACATTCCAAAAATACCATTGAATTTAAACAGTGTTGTTATTTGAAGGGGAAAATCTCCCTCTGTTTCAGGATGCCTTTCTCTGACCAAAGAGCACTTTGACGCCACTCGCCCAAACAAAACCGGTAAGGTCGTCTGGGAGTGTGACTCTACCCCAATATAGCGGCTTCCCCTCTCGCACATCCTGTTTGCTGCGCACAGGGCCAGTCTCCTTTGTGTGCTCTGAGACACCCTTTCAGACACTGCCTCCTGCCTCACTGCGTACTTGGCTGGCTAATGGGTGACGACTGCACCGGCTTTAAGACTCGGCTTAAAACTGGGGCCCCGTTGTGGAAATACACTGAATCCGTGGTCGCGATTATTGCAGTGAGGAAGATTGCAGTAGTTCCTGATGATGGGGTGCTGTCTTTTTGTGCATCACAAGGTGAGTGTAGACTCACTGCACCAGTAAGAAAAGAGTTAGCAATGACTTTAGTGATTTGTATGTACCCTTAAGGCTACTTAATGTTAAAAACATATTAGTTTCTCTCATCTTTAATAACAGTGCAGAATTCTTGAAGGACTTTCTGTCAGGTTTCCATCAAAGCCACATGAACTTTCATTACCTTTTGTGGGGGGAAAACCACTGCTGAGGTGTCTGAGAAATCCTGCTGTCTGGGGAGCTGAAACAATCGAGCTACAATTGAACAGCTTCATTGTTCACTGACAGATGGGATGTATGTTCTTTCTTTATTTCTTTTTTAATATTAGGACAAAATGTTTAAAAAAAAATAACAATAAATTTTACAGTTTTAAAATAAAGTATTTAAGTGGGTCTTGGGGCTGTAAGGTGACAACACTTACAGCTACTTTAACACTACTGCTTTACCTCAACTTTTTTCTACATGCTGAAGTTACAGTATGCCTTTTCCTGTTTATATTAGACTAATATTACTAATTACTAATAGTACTAATTTGCTTGCCAATCAGGTGTGCGGTGAACGCTGTCCAAATCTCTCCTGTTAAAAGAATCAAGATGACAAATGACTGCCAAAGATAAAACTATGTTAAATCAAGGCTACATGTCTATAATACACTTGCAGTGTACACTTGCACTTATTTCCCACCCGTCTTATTAGGCCACTTCCACATCAATGACAGCTACCAACCAGAGAGCGCAGAGGCTAACCTGCTTCCTCCAGGGGACCATAGCTGGTGGCCTCACCCCCCATCAACTTTCCTTTACCACACCAAATCTTTTTTTTTATTGACTGAAGCTTGTATTAATTAACTGGTACGTCCCAAATGTTATTAGGGATGTACCATGGAGATGTACTTTAATAACACCAAGTGCACGCATGTCATCTTGCTTCTATACAACAGTTATACTAATTAAAAATGTGTCCAAAGATACCAGATTGGAGAAATTAATGCAGAATACAAATCAATATAAAAAGGACAATCTCCGAGCTAAAAAAATGTTCATACAGGGTTTAGAGCCAAATTTTGCCAAGCAACAAAGAAAACACTTTTTACACTTTTTATTTCCTAGGGACCTTGATTGAGTTAATGTTTTCTAGACATGGGAGGAAAAATCAATTCAGTTTTGAATCCCGATTCTTTTTTGTGGAATGCATTACCTCCTTGACTGTAAAAATAGATTTATTTATTTTTTTTAAACGTTTATATTAAAGATACACAGGTTGGACAGTAAGTAACCAGAATTCCATTGGATCGGCCATGACTGATCAGCCTTTGATATAACTGAGTTGTGCAACAGAAACGCATTTTTTATTGTTTTATATTATCAAAAGTTGCGCGCATTTAAAAGCCTCAGTTTGACTTTTCCTCCAAATTATTCTTTAATAATTTGTCTTGAAGCCCACTCATTGCTCACGCTTATACTGGTCTCCAAACATGACCAGTTCAAATTAGTCTAGAAAATGATGTGCATTAGAAGACGCACATGCCCTTATTATTCTTATAATCTGCGTGCGACCCACATGCCCACAAACTGCTCAACATGGGCTTTTGTCAAAGGTGGTTTTGAAACTTTGGAGGTATTTGAGAGGAAAATATTACCGTTTCTTTATACGTAATCCTGCAGGTGGTACACTCTAAATAATTTCCACATTTTCATAGTGGGATTGAATTATTTGCTGAGTTTGTTTAGATATAATAATGTCAGATTATAAAGGTACAGTACATGCTGCTCATTAAAATGTAGCATTTAATTTAATTAAATTTTAAGCTAAATGTTAAACTCTTGTATTTGAAGTTATTTTGTATTGTTTAAATGCTTGTTTTTTAAGTGAGTAAGTTAATGCTAAAAGGACTTGGCGATATTTAACTACTTATGTTCAATTCGCTTGTAAAGCTGGTGAATAATGCTAAGGTATAAACTTTGAGTTGTTATATGTTTTTTTTTAAAGGTTTAAAAGGTCGTAAAAATCTGAAGCAATGTAATAACAAATCAGGATATTTATAAAATCGTCATCATGATATCACAATCAAAATCACAATATTAACTGAATTGTCATCTAGGCATCGTGATAACATCGCACCGGTTGGTAACTGTTTGCTCATTAATTTGTGAAGGCAACCTTTCACACAAGTCACACATTCCCCTGAATCATTTTCTGACTGGACAGTTGGTAAATGTAATGTTTCAAAATTGCTGCCTGTAGTCCAGCTAGCTTTCACTGAGTGACTGGAATGTTTACTGCCTCTAATTTAACGGTTGAAGGTTATCCATTATAGAGTGAGTCCGAGTGGGGCTTTGTCAGGATATCCCCACTCGTGGAATGCCGCTGCTTTGTTCAATCAGAAAGTAATAAATTGTTTGACCGGACCATACTGTTAAACTCTTTAAAAAAAAAACCCACAAAGAAACAAAACGAGCGTGTCCGCATCAAAACAAAGGTTTGTTTTTGGCGAGCAGCTGCAAAAGTTTTTTTTGAAAGCTATGCAGTAATGGTTTAAAAGAACTCCTCATGCTGTGAGAAATGGTTTGTCAACCCAAGGAAGAGGAGATTGCTACACCTGTTCAGGCCTTCCTTTCTATACCTCCATGAATAAAACCTTTAAAGCAACAGCACTGAAATGTGTGCGTGTGTGTTTTAGCTTCATGATTGGTTTGTTACGTTTACAAAAAAGTGCCATCTTTATAATGTAGTAACGGCACTGAAATGTGTTTTCAAAAAAGAAAAAGATGGCCTACTGCTGCTTACTGGAAAGGTATTTGATTTCCTCTTATATATATATTTTACAAAGACTTGTGTTTATGGATGATCCATGCTCCATTAAAATCGCAGGAGTCCCATTAGTTGACTTTATACCCCAAGTCATTTACAGTTCAAATCCATCTGGTCTCGATAAAAAACGGAGGTGCACGAGCGTTAAAAGGCTGTGGGAGGCGACCTGTATATACGGAGGATTCTTGAAACTGATCTCTGGGAGCAGGGCCACATCCCTCAAGCTCTTTAGAGGAATGCGTGTTTGTCTAAATGGAAGTCGTTCATTAGGTTTGAGCCTCCGCAGCCCCACTTGATTCTAGTCTTGCAGTCTTTCCCTCTGGCTAGAGAGTTTGGCTGCTATGTTCGAGTGCTTGTATGTCAGCTACCAGTGGGTGGCAAGGGAAGAGCTGGGAATCACAGAGACGCTTCTAGCTTTAGTGAACACCGATGCGTAAGAGCAGAGTCATGGATCAAATATTGAATCTCAAGGATGCACAAAACCAAGACGTGTTTTTACAGACCACATGCTTTTTAAAAATCAGCTCTCATCGTCTCACACCTGCACTGTGATTAGCGTGAGCTTACAAGACTGGAATGTGTAGTGTTTAATTTTTAATCCACCTGGAAGTGTAGGACTCTTCAACGTGTTCTTGAGCAGGGCTGAATGATGGCATGGCTTTACACTTCATGTCACGCTCACTTATGTTGAGTAACCAGTGATTCTCTTCCGCATGCACAGGTTAACGGTTTTGGTTCACGGATCTTTGATGACATCCGTTGCCCAAAACCACCATTTGGTTTCATTTTGAGTCTGTTTCTTTCTGTATGTAAATGGGGAGCATGCATCATGTTCCATGTAGATTTGCAGCTTGAATCAAAGCAAAACACTTCCTGTCTTGAGTAGGTAAAAGGCAAGAAGTGAAGCAGCCTCTTTCTGGTCCCGATTTGTACTATCTGTGGACATTGATAATGTCATGAACTTTGCAAGCCCACATCCAAACCGTCTGCTTACAATGCGTCCAAGTTGTTGTTGAACTCTAAGTATACAATCATGAATTTTCTGGAATTATTGTTGAAGTCCAGCTTCTACAGCCCATACATGTGAAATGTATTGCATTTATGTCAGAAGTTCTACCCGGCTTTCTTTGCTTCACGTGTGCCATTGTTTTTCTCGTCGGGCTGACCTCGGTGTAGCTGTTTGGCTCGAGCAATAGCAGGATCCCGGAATTAAGCTCTATTCAGACGCTGGTTGTCATGGAGAATAAACAGTTAAGGACCAACAATAACAATAGATCCTTGCGCTGTTCAAAATTCCAAGACAAGGAAAACAGCGGATGGTATCAATTTAAATAAACGGCTCTATTAACAATCAGAATAGCAACCGGTTTAGAGTCTGTCTTGATGGGGGGGGGGGGTTAAAAAAAGGTGGGCAGTCATTAAAATTTACAGTCGACCCTTAACACACATACGTCATGGTTTTGAAAGGTTGCCAAATGTTCCATAAGTGTCCAATCTGTACAATTTTATCTAAAGCTTTATGTACTCAGTAGCTTTAGGTATTAATTAAAGTGTTTTTGTCCCCTTTTTTTTTTTTTATGTGTTTTTCTGTCATGGTTTGCATATAATCAGTACTCATTAGCTGTCATTTACGCAAACTCCTGTTACATAACAGTGTATTGTGGGTAAGCATTTGAACCTTAAACACACCGAGTGAGTGAACTCTTGTTGTAAATACTACTTAAAAGCTGAACTCTGCATCAGTCATGCTTTGTATGTGGGTGGATAAAAAAAATAATGTGTCGCTCAGAGAATAACGATCACGAGTCTCCATTCACACTTTTCAGAATTTGAGTCGTGTTTAATGGTGGTGCTCTTTTTTTTTCTTGTTTTCACAGAAAAAGCGAAAGCAAAGAAAAAGGGATGTGGACTCGCTCAGTCTCTGCAGTCTGGACATCAATGTAAGTCTGATCAGTGCCCTTTATAATAAACAAGATTTGAGTTATTAATAGTGATGGGGATCACGTTCCATAATTGGTCCTTGCTTTGAGTAAACAAATCAATTTGTTTCCTGACAATCACACCCACCACCACCATTCATTACACATACGTATATATCAACTAGTGTTACTCACATAAGCACCAAGTATATATAAAAAATTATATTAAATTATATATTACTACATATACAAATATATTAATTATTATATATAAAAATACTAAAAAGGCATAGCTTTCAAAGCAGAACATTATCATCAATAGTTGTTAATCCTTAGGGAGATACTAAGAAAAAATAAATAAATAAATAAAAACAGGGACTATTTTGCATTAAATTATATCACAACACTGTGGATTGTCAATTCTGGTCAGTGACAGGTAGTTGTGGCTGTAAATCACAGGTTTATATAGACGTATGCTTTGTAATAGCTTATCGTTTCTATTGTTCCAGCCAATTCAAGTTGGTGACAAAGTGAGTGCTTATACTGTAGTCTGTTATATGACATTAATCACTATAATAACATTCACGTCACGTGTAGGTATCACATGTAGGTATCAACGTCCATTTTGTGGAAATATAACCATAAAAGGGGGAAAAGTATGACATTTTGTTTGATAAATATACATCAATCGAGTTAGAGAATATTTTTGGCGAGCCAGCCAAGA
The DNA here is from genome assembly GCA_013621035.1 of Clarias magur. Classification (NCBI taxonomy): domain Eukaryota; kingdom Metazoa; phylum Chordata; class Actinopteri; order Siluriformes; family Clariidae; genus Clarias; species Clarias magur. Next base: position 850,569 of record QNUK01000174.1, read on the forward strand.
GGTCAGTAATATGTAGAAATGGATATCCGCCAACATCCAAGCAATCGTAGCACATAATAATGTGCCTCCAACTGTTTTATTACATAATGAATGAAATCATTATTATTATTATTATTATTATAAAATTATTGTAAATGAACATTTAACATGCAGTATATTGACACATTACCAGGTGTATAGTAACAAACATTTTCACAATTACCACAGAAAATTCTGAAGAGTGTGTATACTATTTATTGTTTATTTCCTTTTAAACAGTTTTCTTTTAATTGAACTGAACTCACATGGACTCCCAGACTTCAGCACACACTGAGATCTGTTAATCATACAGTACAAGCAATAGTAACACTAGGCACATCTCTATACTTTTTTCTCCGGCCCGTGGGATATCATGACACTCCAGGAAAAAGAGAACCTAGGGCACTATTAGTTTTACACTCTATATCCTGCACAAAATTACTTCCAACACTTTAGCTATTACGCGACATATGTCGAGTCTAATTTCCCAAAAGGTCAGGCAATTTGCAAACCTACTTCCCTTCCTGTCTGTTTTGCCAAGGTCGTTTAGTAAATGGCACATTACTGTAGAGTATTCGTGATGTCATATGATTATATGTTTATTTATTTATTTATTTATTGCTGTTGTGTTAAACTGTTGCACTTGGAGAATTTTGACAGTGTCAGTATTAATGTGTAACTGCATGAAGTTAAATATCACTTCTGGTTTAGAAAATTTCTACAAAAACAACTAGACATTTCTTTGGAATGATCTATTTTAACTTTGGAGTTATAAATGAGTTTACAACAAGTATTGTGTTGTTTTTTTTTATTGCAAATAAATATTCTGTTGTAGAAATTGAGTTACTGTTTAGGGCTGCACTCTCAAATGAATCCTAATTGTGTAGGTAGGATTATATGTACAGATGATAAAAAAATGTGTTTTCCTGTGTCTGTGTACATGTCTAGCGAAATATCAACCCGTATATCTGTCTGTCTGTCATCGTTATCTATCAGTTTGATTTTGAGTCTGTCTGGCTGTTAGTCTATCTATCTATCTATCTATCTATCTATCTATCTATCTATCTATCTATCTGTCTATCTATCTGTCTGTCTGTCTGTCTTATTTTCCATCACATTATTATAAATCGAACTTTATCAGCTTCCTCTCTGGTTCTTTCCATTGCTTTGGATAAATAAAAAGCAAAGCATTGTAATGAATTTAAATATAGCATCTTGCATCTTGTTTAATTTCCACACTCACTCTTGCGTTTTATTATCAGTGGTTACGTAAAGCCTGATGGTTTCACAGGAATACTTAGAAGAGTATTTCTTACACTGGAGCAGCTTTTCCGAGTGCAGTCTTAGAGACAGGAAATGTTTCAGTGTCATGATAAGTGCAGGGAGCCTGGATGGGACAGGCTATTGTTTGCACATTACTGTACTCCTCCTTTACCCGGTATGAATGACTCGGATGAAACTCCTTTTACAACACAGTCATGATTCATCAGTGAACTTTTTTTTCCTTCTTTTTTTCTTTCTTTTCCTTGGGTTGTCACCTTCTTTTGTATCGCGACACAATAGGGATAGGGAGTGAGGAGGATAAAAATAAAATGAAAAGTTTTATGACTTTACATCACTATGACCTGAACTCTGATTAGAATAATGTTTAGATGAATTAAAAAAAAAAAAAAGACAGTAAATGTATTTAAAAATGTCGAAAAGATCAACAAACAAAATGTAAAAAAGGATAAAATTAAAAGGAACAATATAAAGTCTCATTTCATTCACTCTGTATTGGATCACTTTATTCTACTTTAGGACAGTAAATATCATCATTAATGATGAATACAATCCATGTGTGTCACTTGTGTCACTACAGAATTTGTTAATTAGTTTGATACGGATCTCTCTGTTAACCTAGATGGCTAACGCATTGGATTTATTTAGGCTAACAGTGGGTATTAATGCAGAAGCACGGACAGATGGCTAAAAAATACATGTTAGTGCAAGGAGTGTATTGATTGGTGGTTGTTGTTAAAGGTTAAAGGTCTTGTGCCAAATTCCAGCTGACCAATAGTGTATGACTTACCCAAGATTTTTCCATCTTGTGAAAAAACACAAAGGAGAAAAAATAACGCACAATTCATAAGACGTCTTTGGACTGCATTTGATACAAACAGTTTTACTATAATGGCTTATGAATGCCCAGTAAGAATTTTTGGATGGGGTGAAATTTAAACGTTATAGATGTTGGATGCTTTTGAAACTTATAAATACTTTGATGGAATGATGTTGGAACAACGTTGACGTATATAACGATAGGATAACATTGAACGAATTCCCCTGGCAGATACAAGAACGACTTCAAAACAGTATTAATACCAATATGATGGACTTGAAATCCAGTGCTTACTGCCGGATCACTAGAGAAATGTGCGTAAATAACACCACCAACTTACTTTGGTTCTATCTGACATATCTGGAAACCCAAATCCTCACTTTGATGTGTGAAGCCTCCCTCATCAACAGACACTGGCAGGACTTCCATATACTGTAAGTGTGTTGTTTTTTTTGTAATCAGTTATTGTCATGTTGCTCGCACGGATCCATGCTGCTCGAGTTTAACCACTAGTTAAACCACAGTTTTTCACGCTACCAGCATCGGTGTCAATACATTGCTTTTTATTAGTATCATGAGCTCTTGCTGACTAAACCTCAAGCTAAAATGCATGCTAAATGAGCATCACCTGGTATCTGGCATCTGGTATGATATCACCCTATTTCCCTGACAGTAAAAGTACCTGAGTGTTAGACTTCTTTAAGCTGAGCCGAGGTGAGCTCTGAGTCAGGGGGAGGAAGGAGCAGAGACACGTGCTTGTTTGGCATGTGCTCAGCTGGATTAGTTACCCAGTCTAGAGCACAATGTAGAGCCTTGCTGATGCAGATAAAGCCAGTTCAGTGCTGCCGAAACCAAGCTGGGAAAGTGGGCCAGTGCTGTTGATTCTCACATGGCCATTTGCGAACCCACCGCTGAGGGAAAACAAGATATCGATCACTATCGTTGGCCTTTTACAAATGCCAAAGTAGCTGGAACGGCTATCGGCGCATTCATTACAGTGGAACGGACCAGTTAATTTAATTGCAAGAAATGAGACAGATGCATGGAAATGTCTTCTGAAAGCCTGCCTAAGACAACGTTGGCACAAGCAGGGGAACAATGTTTGTTTTGAACTTTTTACTTACATTCTTCTTGGAAGCCTGAGTTTTCCTCGCGTACTTCGATAATTACTAGTAATCATAGCTACTGTTATTAAACGATTGAATGTATCAGTATCAAAAATGATGAAAAGCATGCAGGTCAGTATGCAGAACAGCTGTTGGGCTGTACCACTGCTCTGCCTGCATGAAAGCCAAAGGTGAAAGAGTCATTGAACAGACTCCCACCTGCATCGCTGTCAGCCTTGCTGAGTTTCATCCTCCACACTCGACTTGGCCACAAAGCAAAATAAAATAAAAAAAGAAAACTCAGATTGCTTTGTTGATTTCTTGCATTAAATATTCTCAGGTGTCTTTCAGCCACATCTGGAGGTCTCGTGTGAACTGAGGATAGAACGAAGCACGCAGATTATGTAGTAAGAGGTGTGTAATTCACGTATCTGTGGAGTCGATGGTAATCAGAGATCGTCTGTTTTCTCAGGTGATAAAGTTTAGTTCTTGGACATTGGATTAGACACTAATTAGTTGTTCTGATGTCATAATTTGGTACTCAAGTGCTTAAACCGGGGTTAAGGCTATTTATCTAAAATAGGTAGTCCTGCTAGAGCATTTACTGTGAAAGTGTCTAAATATGGTGATGAAACAGAAAGACATCAAACAACTTTTTTTTCCCTTTTTTTTTTTTTTTAACATGTGGAACCCACATGCCATCTGTTCCTCTGGTTAATACTGGTTATGTAATTTATATTTATTTATTTAAAAAAAATTTTTTTTTGCATGTTAAAAAAAAAGGTTTTTGATGTTTTTCTGTTTTTTCATCTTGTTGGTATTAACCTGGCCTTAACCATGACCAAGAGACTTGACTTCTGATTAAATTCACATCTGATTGTAGGAGGCTTGTGGGTTTTTTTTTTTTTTTTGTAGCAGAGCTCAGTCAGGGCCAGATAGAGCTGTGTCATCCAGATTAATGGCTACACGACATGACTGTAATGGTACAGGGATAGTGATTGAACGGAAATAACTCGTCAGAATGGCACGTGTACAGTATTTAAACTCTAAAAGCAGTCAGAATGAACTAGGTGAGAAATAACTGGGCCTGAAATAGGATTTTGTTTATCCCTGGAGATTAGGACTATTATGCGCAATTAAGACTATTTATAATGTGCAGTGGGATGACAGCCTCTAAAACGGTCCTGACAGACTCGAGCGAACATTAACGTTAAGTGGAAACGGAGACCAACCACAGTTTAGGAGTCACCGTTTGCTTCATGGGAGTTTATTCACGAATGATTACTTAGAAAATTACATTTATAAGTTTGTTTATTTTATATTGTGTAGCTGCACCATGCATCATCACGTTTCGCAATGTTTACACCGATATTACTCATTGAAACGTTCCAGCTGCACTTTAGTGCTGCCAAGTCCATGTTTTTCCTATTTACACTATTTGTTTTTGTTTTATAATTGAAAAAGTTTATTGTTACTATTATTATTATTATATTAATTACTATTATTAGTAGTAGTACTATTATTACTATTTCTACAAGCTGGAAATATTATGCAATCTTTTTACCTACTGTAATAATACAGTACCGTATATGCAAGAAACCCAAAATCTTTAGGAGCCAAGTCAAATTTTTTCATAGCCATATTTTGACCCTTTTCTTTTTTTTTTTTTTTTTTTTCCCGATTTTCTCCCTAATTTAGTCGTGTCCAATTCCTCCCCGTCACTAGGGGGCTCCCACATTAAGGCTACTACTACCACTCAGCCGGGAGGGCCGAAGACTATCACGTGTTTCCTCCGAACCACGTGACGCCAGCCGACCGCATCTTTTCGAACTGCTCGCTCGCGCACCGTTGGGGACGGCGTAACACACTCGGAGGACTATCCGCTCCCTCCGCTGCGCGAGCTCACAGACGCCCCTGACTGGCTGTAGAGCCGTGGTTAATGTCGGAGCACTAAGTACCTCTCATCCCTCCCCTCTGAGAGAGCTCGGCCAATCAGCTCTCTCTAGACCTCCGGCTGCGAGAGGTTACAGCACCACCCGGGATTCGAACTAGCGATCTCCGGATGATAGGGCGAGCGCTTTACCCACTGCGCCACTCGGAGGCGACCCTTTTCATAACATAACCAGATGAACTCATGTAGCCACTCTGATTTAAACTGGATCCTTGGATAACACAAAAAAATTGTTAACTGTGCTTTGCTAGCATCATTTGTTAATGATGACTGAATACTGACATGTATATAGAGTCTGGCCTGGGATGACTGTAATTGAGAACATTCACTGGCCGACTCGGTCTCTTTATCGATTGAGAAAGTCAGATACTTTATTTTTATTTGGCCATTTACTGCATTTTCACATTAGGCATGATTGATTTGTACCATGACCCCTCCTCCCATGCTGACCATTGTTCACATTGTTTTTGTTCTCACTTCTCGGGCAAATATTTTCACTCTCCGGTACAGCAGGTGGCAGTATGCACCTACTTGGTTTATGAGCTGCGATTACGCTACTCCTGAAATCTACTCTGGTTTCTCCACACATGGGGTCATTGCCAACTTTTCCTTATAGTGATGATTGTTGGTGTGGCGTCATGGGTCAGTGCAACTAACCATTGGCTATGATGAAGGATCGGCATAGAATGTCCTTCTGACCTCAACAACATTATAGGAGGATTTAACTGTGATTCAGTACATGCTCTGCAGCCATTTACTTTCTATATATGTGTGCAACATGGTGCCAACTGATATTAGATTAGAGACATTACTCATTTGCCTTAATTGATTCCATGGATCAGTCATATGGCTCTGGTGCTTTGACACATATTCAGTTCCTCAATCACAACTTTACTGTCTACCTCTGCATAAAAGTAAACAGTGGTTTAATTTTATCCTGTTCCACAAACTCTCATTATTAAATGTCTAAAGAGACCATATGAATACAATGCTACAAAGTCAGAATGATGGTACTTCTACAGAGTAAGTCTACTTACTGTAGTACCTTGCTTTGCTGAACAAATACACATCCACCAATGACAACACAATCTACTTGTAGCTTTCTAGTGAAAATGCAGAGTAAACCATGCTTTCCAAAAAAAGTAATGACCTTTGCTCATGGCGCATTTGCATTGCTCAGAAATTCTATTTAATAGGTTTGAAATATTTATAAGATCCTCACTGAGGTTGCTCTGCACAGGCTGCTCACACTCTGTTAGTGCTCTGAGTAATGTATTGATGTGGACAGGAAACTAATTTCCATATTAACTGATTTATCCTAAACAAGAACAAAAAAAATACATCTGCACAGAATGAAGTATTCTCTTTTAATCCTGACCATATGTGCGATTGATTGCTTGTTTAAGCACAATGAGGGGGAGGAGTGGTGTTTGTGTGGTACACACAGCACCTGTAATTTTCCACTCACTGTTTAAGGGGCACTGACGTATCATACATCCAGTTATTTATTGTCTTCACCATTGTACTCCTTTAAGGCAGATTAAACATGTTATTTTGGAGGTATTGAAATACTTTGTGTGTGTGTGTGTGTGTGTGTGTGTGTGTGTGTGTGTGTGTGTGTGTATATTTTTTTTTCTCTCTTTTTTTCTTTCTTTTCTTTTTTTTCTTTTTTTTCTTTTTTTAAATGGAATATTATTATTATATTAAGTTTTAATAAGTATTATTATTTGTATTAAGTATTAATTATCAATTAGATAGACAAATTACAGAGGTAAGATTTTGCAGTTCAAAGATACCTATTCTGGCTTATCTGAAATTATTTTACTAGTATTAATTAACACTACTCGCATATTAATTTCATATTAAAATGTTTTATCTCACCCTTTCTAATGTGATGTTAAAACCAGTATGACTAACCGCACCCTAATAGTTCAGTTTAGTGGGGTGCATTTATTTACTTTTTAATTCCTTTAGTTAATTACTTCTATTAAAAACACTTCTAAAAGGTTCAAATCAATTTTATTTAGCTGAGGCACATTATCGAGGGAGAAAGCCTCGTGTTGGTGACGTTGGAAAATGAATGCATTTGTTCTTGAACCTAAAAGAAACGTTAAAAATGTTAAAAAATAGATTTAAATATTTAGTTTTCCTTTAGTTCATTTGAAAGCAAAACTGGCTTTTCTCATTAGGGATGCGTTCAAATTAAGATTTTATGTCCAAGTTAATTTTTTTATGTTTGTTGCTAAAAGTGATTTCTAAATTACATTAATAAAAAAATATAACATGACTAGTAATATGTATGCATTATTTATTTATTTATTTATTGGTCAAAAGGCAAGACCGCGCTAAATCCATAACAGCGGTTATGAAATCTCTTCTCCGGAGGTTGTCCTCTGGGAAACATCTTCCTATTGTGTGTGCTTTGTTGGTACAGTATGTTCAGTTAAACAACCACTTAATGATTTGGAACACTCACGGTAGCAGTCAAAAGCATTGTTACACACGTCAGAAACAACGCACCTTGATTCGCTGCCAGCCAGAAAAGAAAAGCAACCTTGTGTTTTCTCTGCTCTCGGATGAACTCTATTTCAGGACAGGTGCAACAGAGGTGGTCTTCCTGAAAACAGAAAGAAGGATTGTATGTACTGCCATTGCTTAGAGGAAGCCTGAAATTAACTGGCATTATGTTAAAAAATTAAATAAAATAAAAAGGAGGGTGTGGATACTGTAATTCTCGGAAGCGTAACAGGAACGGTGTCGAGGAAAAAGGAGTGGCACATGATTAGGCATTAGGGGGTCATCAGTGATTACTACATTCACACTGTAAATGCGGATGATTGCATTCTGTTTACAGTACCTTTGTAGACAAATCCGTCCAGTAGTGATGTAACAGAGCTGATCAATGATCTGTGGGGATTTGCTCCCCAATGTTTGGCAAGGATATGAAACCCAGATTAGTGTGAAATAAACTGTTACTGTACCATATGATGTTATATTTGGACCCATTCATGAGTTATATAATCAGTTTATTGCAGGTGCACAAATCATATTTTCAGTCTCTCACACTGCATTGTAATTGCCAGGGTTGCCAGATCATACCGATAATCTGTACTTGTACTGAAACCCTTATGCCGTTCTGAGCCATTTTTATTACCAAGGGGAAAAAAAAAAGTATCCAAATTATTATTTTTTTTGTTCCCATTTACTATCATTCAAAAGAAGATGGTCAGTACCTTATCAGGAATATGTTATCAAAAAATATATATATCATGCTGCAATATCATCACGGCTCATATTGCATTTGAATTTGACAAATGAGTATTGGATATTTTATTTAAAGATTTTATTTAAAGAGTTCATGGTGACTGTTTATGGGTTTAAACTGCTATTTCAACTAAATCTATAACTAGGTATATTACAGATTAAATTAAAATGTCCTAGTGTTTCATCAGTTGCTACCGTTGGATGTGACAAATCCCTGTTTACTTGTTATCTATTAGTTAACAGATCCATAAATGGTTGGGCTATTCCTGTATCGTTTTAGTGAAAGAAAAAACATGTTGTGACTGGTCTGTATTTCACACAGAGCTTGCTTCATTTGTCAGGATCTTAGGTTAGATGTGTTCCACGCAGTCATGTTCGGGTCAGTTGTTAAACTTGGTGTCTGAGTGAGGAGTGGAAACGGCCAGCTTTGAAATCATCAGCTTGCAGCGTGTCTTTCAGTGCGTTCCTGGACCTAGCGTGCAATAGTGAGAGGGTTTCACCACGTTACTCATCACACCCCCCGGGGGAAGCAGACTGCAATCTAAACACCAGGGGCCCTGTCAGAACGTGTGCATGTGTCTGCGTTTTTTTAAATTATTTTTTTAATTGTGTTTTTTTATTCCTACCTGACTAACACTTGTGACGATCATTGACATCAGTGCTGCAGAACTAACTCTTTTGCTATGCGCCCGTTGTAATCTGTGTTCTTGTGTCTTCTCTTAAATGACGCTGTGCACACACTCATCTTCAGTATCAGCCAAGAAAGTGCAGACGCGGCCATTGCGAGACACAGAGCAGACCAATAAATCATGCTCTAATATAATCCCTGCCGTTTATTTTCAATTGAGTCACTGTTTAAGTGCAGCACATAATATGAAATATGTTTAGGTATATTTTTTTAGTGTTTCCTTTAAATGAAAGCACCCTTGAGCAAGTATGACATTTTTTCCATACTCAGTAATCTATAAAATAGCTTTGGAACGGGGTGAGACCTTTAAGCAGTATTCAGAACGCAATAAAATAAAATAAAACAAGATCCTTAAGAGCTCATATGATGCATCATGAAAGGAATAGAAGACATGCTGTCACTGGAACCACCTAAAACTTATGAATATTTTTCTTCATGTTTTATACCTCTTATACCACAGCATTGTGTCAACACTAACAATTTTATATTTATAACTGGACTTGATTAAACTTTTTTTTTTTAATCTTGAAACAAATCAAGCAAGGCTTATTATTGCTAACGACCTCACTGAACTTTCATTTGCTGTTTCTTTATTGTAGCTTGGCAAGAAGCAAATGTTAGCTAGCCAAATGCTCTGTTCAGTATGAACAAGCTAAAAGTTCCCTCGAAAATAACGCGTCCTCGGAATAGCCAAAGACTTGTTCAGTAACTCATCTTCACACGCTTTTACGCCACACTTCAAATTTCTCACGTTTCATATGCAACACACTTGTCTGTGGCAGAGGCGAGCAAAATCACTGAGCTCAACCACTTTTATTCTGAAGTCAAATCGCTTGCACAGGTGTATTGTAGAACAATCTGCCATATTATCTCGAAGTGATCAGAAATAATATTCATGTAATCCGGTTTAAATTAACACACATTTACAGCTGCGTTTAGGCATCAGTCAAACGCAACAAAAAAAGGGGGGATAATAATTGGAACAGTCACAACTGTGCTGAAGCGCTCAAACAATCTAATAAAATAAATCAGCTAAAGTTACACACAAGCTGGAACATTAATTATGAGAGATATGGATCAAGAAAGGAAATGCTGCAAAGAGACTGTGTATGTACAGGGTTCTGTTGTACACCCCTACTGGCCAACAAGGAGATGCTGGAGAGCATATGGGTGATTTGGCTGGCGGGAAAGCTAAGCCCTCAAAATGATCGAATATGGTACAGTTGTGCCTCAGCATGTAAACGCACCTCCTCACAAATTTTTGCCTTGAGAACTGAAATTTTGCAATAAATTTGCCTCTACATGAATGAACAAAGCCGAACCAAAGGATTTTGCTTTTTGTGCAAGATTTAGTGAAGACAAAGCACCATGGGTCCAAAGAATGTTAGCAAGGACGGGAGCAAGAATAAAAGGGAGCCACTTTCAGTTTCGTATTTAAAGCAGCCGGTGCTAAAAGGAATCATAAATTAAGGTTGTATTTATTAAATATTTTACTTAATTTACACATCTTTTCCAAGTGTTTTGATTGTTATTATATGCAGAAATATGATTATAGTGTTGGAAATTGTTAATATTTTGGGGGGGGTATAAATTATTATTTATTATATACGTTTCGCACTACAAATTTCCGGCTTAAGATCTTCCCGCCAGAAAGGATGAAATTTCTTGCAGAGGTACCAGTTGTTTTCTCTCTCTCTCTCTCTCTCTCAACAACAACACTAAATGCATCTTCAATTCCATTTTAACGCTATAAGAAGTTAAATCTGTAAGCAAATAGTATGACATTGAAATCCACATTAATGAGGTTGTTCAGTGCTCAGGAATTTTTCACACCGTCTCATTGTGCTCCACAAACCTAATACCGAAATGCCTAATACCACTTGGCACAAGTTTTCCTGCAGCATATTCCTAATATAAATCTTTATTAAAACTTCTAAAGTACTCATATTTCCCTTATACAGTGAGCCTGAGAGTTTTTAATTTAATGTGTAGGTCACTCTCAAATACCGCTAAGAGTCTTTTATCTCCTCCCTTTGCGAGGCTGTCGAGATTTTTCTACCATGTCAGGCCCAGTTAATGCAGATAATAAATTCATCGCTCTCTTATAAATGGTCTTGTCTAAATTCACTCTGCCTTCCACAGTGTCCGCCGCTTTCTGGAATTAATATCTGGCTAAAAGCCGGATGATGTATGCATGTCTATAGAAGCAGGCCTCTCATTGTCAAACGCTCCAACTCTTAGTTAGACAAGTGTTCCTCCAGTAAAACAACAAGATGCCATAGAGGTGAGAGGTACGAGATAAGAGCAAGCGACGTGACACAACTCAGTCCTGCTGACCCAGATTTTACCAGACTGCTGACATTTCACGATGGCCTTTGAAAAGAACCTCAAAAACATTATTAAAGAATATTGATCCCAAACTCTTCCTGCGTGACCAGCTGGACAACAATAAAGCAGCTTGTTTGTTTTCATCTCAGTCCCTGTCTTTCATTCTGTCTACATCTGATGAAGACTTTTGTGTGAAAAAGTGTTGTGAACATGTACTGTGGCTTAGTGTCTAGCACTGTGGTCTCGCACCTCCAGGGTCCGGGTTCGATTCCTGTCTCACGGTCTGTGTGCATTTAATTTGCATGTTCTTCTCATGCTTGGATGGGTTTCCTCTGTGTTCATTTCTTAAATTCAACATAGTGGGCCTCCTACAGTGGTAAAAGCGCTCGCCCTATCATCCGGAGATCGCCAGTTCGAATCCCGTGATATGCTGTAACCTCTCGCAGCCGGAGGTCTAGAGAGAGCTGATTGGCCGAGCTCTCTCAGAGGGGAGGGATGAGAGGTACTTGGTGCTCCCACATTAATCACGGCTCTACAGCCAGTTAGGGGCGTCTGTGAGCTCGCGCAACGGAGGGAGCGGATAGCGCTGTCCTCCGAGTGTGTTACGCCACCCCCAACGGTGCGCAAGTGAGCAGTTCGAAAAGATGCGGTCGGCTAGCGTCACGTGGTTCGGAGGAAACACGTGATAGTCTTCGGCCCTCCCGGCTGAGTGGTAGTAGCCTTAATGTGGGAGCCCCCTAGTGACGGGGAGGAATTGGACACGACTAAATTAGTGAGAAAATCGGGGAAAAATCGAAAAAAATAAAAAAATTCAACATAGTGTGATTTTTAAAAACCTGCTTGTAGATCTGTAGTCTGTTCGTAATTCTGGAAATTTGTAACTTGAATGTCTGTAATATGGGATATGTGTGTGTATCTCCGTAAGTTGGACATAGTAATATTTTCAGTGTGTAAGTAAATGTATAAAATGTCCAAATTCCTCAGCCTCAGAAATCACCAATTAACAGAACCTCAGATTAGAGACGCTATGAAGGCTTTACAGAGCAAGAAGGCTTTTTTTATGTAGAAAGGAATAAAAAAATTAGGAAAGACCATGGAGTTAGAAGGTGTGCCCAAACTTTTTAACCGTTTTGTAGCTCTTTCTAAATTATAAATATTATTAAAATACCCCATAAAGTGGCCAAGAGCCTTGATTTGAGTCCATATGTTTCCTTTTTTAAAAATATGATAGTAGATTAGAGAGCTAGCTAAATACAGAACAGTTTAGTCACAGGTTTTTGTTTTTCTTTTCTTTTTTTTCCCACTTGAGGAGGCTTTTTCAGCACCTCATTTATCCACGTCTGTCCACTTCAGTGATAGATGACAAGATGATTTTTGAATTATTCTGGAAATGTTCGAGCCGAGGTCAACTGTCAGCGGCAACGATGTTGTCAGAGAGCCGTGTGGTCACCAGACTATGGTAGATAAGATAATATTGCTTTCTCCTGCTCAGTATCAGTCTGACAAAGCATCTTCCTTCCAGGCCTAAGTTGGTAAAAAATCTCCAACTTGAATAGACTTCACGCTCCCATTTATTCTCCAGCAAGAGATAATAGTCGGAAAAAGGAAACAGTGTCCAGAAAGACTGAGAATGAGATTCTACTTCTTGGTTGTTTGATGCAACATGACTTTTTTAGAGGAATGATTTTATTACTTCTAAGTCCAGTAAAAGCTGTAAGCGAGTAATGATCAGGATTGCTCTACGTCACAGGTTTGAAGCCCACACGCTTCCTTGTTTTTTTGCTACATCAAAAGTATGTTTTGCTCTTTTTCATCCTTCTAAAGAAAATGTATGGCTGGCGTCATCAGGCCATTTCAGCCGCTGCTAGCTCCAGCAGGTTATAACAGATCACTACTTCTTTTAAGATCAAACAAAACGAAGGTCAAGTGACACTTCTCTCTCATACCCTCTTTTCTCTTACACATTGGTGTGCTCTTGCTTGAGCTTCTGCTGTTTTGTTGTTGTCGTTTTTTAAAGACCTAGCGCCATTATTACCTCAAGACTCTCCAACAACAACGTCAGATTATATCAGACTTATTTCTGACTATGATAACATGAAAACGGTGCAAAGCAACGAACGCAGTAGTACAAGACGCACAGGTTTTTCTCCATTTTAATAATTTGTCTTAGACCATTTATTAATTGTAAGGATATTAATTATTGCTCAAAAAAATTCCCCCCCTTTTAAACATTCCCAACATACTGTATTCTGCAAAAAGCCACGGTATATTTTCAAGGAATTTGTCAACTTTAACATTTGTAAAGAATTTTTTTGTATAATTTTTTTTTGTTTGTTTGTTTTGGATTTTTCCCCGATTTTCTCCCTAATTTAGTCGTGTCCAATTCCTCGCCGTCACTAGGGGGCTCCCACATTAAGGCTACTACTACCCCTCAGCCGGGAGGGCTGAAGGCCATCACGTGTTTCCTCCATACCACGTGACGCCAGCCGACCGCATCTTTTCGAACCGCTTGCTCACGCACCCTTGGGGGCGGCATAACACACTCAGAGGACAGCGCTATCCGCTCCTTCCGCTTGCATGAGCTCACAGACACCCCTGATTGGCTGTGGAGCCGTGATTAATGTGGGAGCACTAAGTATCTCTCATCCCTCCCTCTCTGAGAGAGCTCAGCAATCAGCTCTCTCTAGACCTCCGGCTGCGAAAGGTTACAGCATCACCTGGGAATCGGACTCGCGATCTCCGGATGATTACCACTGCGCCACTTGGACGCCTCTAAATTCCAATTTTAAAAAAGACCAACAAAAGATTGATTACATTATGTCTAAAATACACAACGCTAGCAGTAACACCAACTCCATTTCATGTCATGCCACATCGCCCCACCTCGTCTCTGACTGCTTTCCCCAATAGCGCGTCCCGTCGTGTTTTACACCTCACCTAATCTCATTCTTTACTGCGGTCATGCATCGGAGTTGTGCTTTATTGCACATGGTTACACAAGTAATTATCTGACTTTGCTATCAGCTCACTCTGCGTAGACTGTGACGAGAACAACAAAGCAATTGCAGTACAGGAGCTTGTCCACATGTCCACATGCTTGTGACTCATTTTTATTTCCCGGAGCTCACTGTTCAGCGTTATTCTCTCAATAACAATAACACAATTTTCCTAAAGCCATAGAGACAGATGTACACTCCTACAGAGTTCAGTGTGCTTTACATCATAGCAAGGATTTATTACTTACTGGTTTTCCAGTAAAAACTGGTTTAAATAAGAGGTCCAGACTTTTGTTTGGACACTAATAAATGACCACATGGTCCAGGAGGAAGTGACTTCAACTACACCAAAGACGAGGACATTGAAGTGAGGTACCTCAGTTGTTTTAAACGTGAGTATTAAACGCTGAAAAGCCATCCCCGGCGGCTCTCAAGTGGTTCCCATAAGCTCTTCATGTCTCATCCAGATGACCTCTGAACTTCCTTTATTTACACAAATGCACCACTTAAACTGTTTAGCTCATATACAGGGTCCATATGATTCAAAAGCTTATTACATACCATGTCTGACAGATCTTATGTTAGACACTGGTGTAGACAACTTTGATGTGGACATAAGAACGAGTCAGGGACCCTCGCGGGTATACTCAGACCCACAGGGACGTCATTACAGAGAGCGGGTTAATTTGTCCCATTCTGACAGCACCTGCAGTGTTAACCTTCTCGGACGGACAGTATCAAGACCTTTCCTTGAACGTCTGTGTAGACGAATTCAGCGATCGTGATGTTTTATTAGGTCTCATGATAGAGAGTTAATTATCTGCGTGTAACCTTTGAAGCTTGTTCTAATAACCTGGTTATCATTATAAGGATAAATAAAAGTTTTTTAAAGGCTCAAAGGGACGTAATTACAGCCAGCTGCGCAGACCAGCTGAAAACAATAGGTTACATAAAGATAACTTATCAAAGCACCATGGATATTATGATGCACTGATGAATGATACAAGTTCAGTATCAGTGTGTAATCTGAAACCCTTGTCCTTTATTTTGCACAGTCAGTGTTTCTCAATCCAGGTTTTATGTTTTCCTGCCTATAGAACACTCGATTAAACTCGAAAGAAGTTGTACAATTCTAATCAGAAACAGAAGAAACCTAAAACATACATGCAAGACAGCAGTGCTGTTCAAGTGGTCAGAAGGTTTTTACCTGGGACTTGTATAGACGGTGCACCAAATAATTCTGCAGAAGATGCTGCAAGACCCGGCGCACATGGACAATGCGTTCCTTCAAAGAATTACTGAATATTAAATTATCAGTCAGGTAGACGAACAGAAAGCAGTTGAGGGTCACCTCATTTATAAACCTACAGAAGACAGCAGGTCCAGTGGTCTTAATAAAGGATTTGTTTTAAATAGGAATCAGGATTTGAAAAGAAATGCGTCGATTTAAGGAAACTGTTGATTTGATAAAGCTTTTCCTAAGGAGTTGTATATTTAACATTTAAAAAAGGAGTCTCCAATGTTATGATATGTTATATGTTTTTTAAAATTCTCTTTAAACTGGCTTTACTAAATATATTATACACATTTTTAAACCTTAAAGAATTAATCAAACTTATCATATTTTTCACTAAATTCCCAGTGCATAAGGTGCCATACACAGGGGTTGGACCATGAAACTGAAGTATGGTGTAGGGCCTCCTTTTGTGGCCAATATACAGTATAACTTGTATGATTTCATGGGCTATTGGTGCAATAGAAGATGTACAACGTTTAAATGTTTATATTGTTTTATATATATGTTAATATTTGTAGTAGCTTTAATACTTCAAAACCTGTATGAAATATAGCTGCTTCAGACAACACACCATTATTATTACAAGACAGTGCCCAAACATTTTGTCAGATTGAATCGACAGTCCATCTATTAGTTACAGCTCTGGGAAATAAATTAGAAAGACTCTGCATGAGTAAAATTAGTGTGTGTGATTATGGTTAACAAACCAACCTTCCCTTCTCAGTGCGTCACAATTACAAGAACCTGGTAGTCTCTGTTTGTGTGGTATCTTGCCAAGTTTGCAGAGTTTGTCGTGCTCCATTAAAATTATTAATACATTTCATTTGAAATGTATTAAGAAAGTCTAAATGGTGGTGAAAAACAAAGTTTCAGAAATGAAACATTTTATAGTGCCATGTATTGGACACTGGCTGTTTTAGTGATTATACTTTTAATAGGCCAGTCTCAACTAGAAATCAAACATAACAGACCACCCAGGCTTTGAGGCAGACTATTATTAGAAAGCAATCCAAGCACTCTACAGGTTGCTTCAGACACAAAGCAGATGCCAACCTCTCTGTATTGTTTATGTTGTTTGCCATGTAAGTCAAGCACACCTCTTCCTTAGGGATGTTTCTCCCAGTAGGGTTCCATGATCAGTCAACCACTGTGTGACAAATTAAAGGAAAAATGAACAGATAGTAGTGGCTTGGACCACTACAGGCCTACATAGCGCTGGAACTAGAGATACTTGAGACTTCAGTTGGGAATATCTTTCTAACGTGTAACTGTCAGATGTGTTCACCTGTGTTGAATTGTTCAGAAAACTTTTATGCCCTGTGCATGGGGTGGAGTCATGCTGGAAGAGTCTACTCCGATGTTTCATCATACAATAAAGCTAAACAGTCGGAAGAATCTTGTATTGGTATTATATTGGTGATCATCTCACTAAGAGGACACAAACTATGGCAGTTTAAAATAAATAAATACCTTCACTTCACAAAATGTTTATATATATATAATTTTATTTATTTATTTACTTTTTATTTGTCACCTGTACTTTGGAGAAGAAGGATAATATACATATCTGCTCCGGAAACCCTTTAAGCGATATTAGTATTAGCCAGTCGCCATATTAAGAACTCCAGACCTTGGAATTTACATGTTTTCTCTAGCGCATTGTCTTCATTGTTGGCCAGGTTATGTGAGAAAATGATTCCTTGTACTCTCAGTGAGAAAAACTGTTTGATAGATAGTGAAAGATGTGATTACCTGGTCATTCAGTATATTCAGGACATCAGCTGACTTCATTTTATTGTCACATACCGTTGCTGAGTCTAGACCTGACCAACTGAAGCAACCCCAGATCAGCTTGTAAAGAGGCCACTATGCATGATCGTTGCATCGCTTCTTGTGCTTCCCATCTTATCCTGATACACCCATCACTTTGGAAAAGTGTCGATCTGAACTCCCAAGTCCACATGACCTTTTTCCATCGCAAGTCCAATATTTATGCTGCCTAGCAAATTGAAGCCGTTTTGCTGATTAGTCTCACTAATAAGTGGTTTTCCTATGGCCACACAGCTGTTTAGTCCCAATCCTGTGAGTTCTCATCACATGAAGTTTATGTTTTGTTCAAGAGTTTAAGTGGTCTCTAATCTAATCTAATCTAATCTAATCTAATCTAATCATTGTCATTCATGATTTGTTTTTTGTTTTTTTATCACATTACTTCTCTTCAGCACTGTCCTTACCGGTTTTGAATTATGTGTTGGACAGTTCTTTACTCAATTCCAGTAGTTTCAGCAATCTCCTCACATGCCTGATGCAGGCGAATATTTTGACTTTCCAGAAACGTTTTTTTCTACGACAATGGGATACGCCTCTTGTCATGATTGTTTAAGAAATTTAGCTACTCACTGCATCACTTAGGGCTAAAAACATGTTGCCAGTAGAAACATATTAATCACTGTGGTAATTATCCTATGGAAGGCTGTTAAGTATTTGCTTATTAACATCTGAACTGCCATTTTACCAGTAGGAGTTTCTTTCATAGTTAGATGATTATCACTAAATTAAAACTAAGTAGCCCTTTAGGGATAAAACATTCCATTATACTTCCATTACAGGAAAGCAGAAACACATTTAAATCTATTAGGAATGACTATAAATCTAGAGGTTTTTAATGATTGTTAGGGAGGAATGGAGTATTTTATCAGACAGTTCTATGTTTTGAAGATATTGATTTTAAGCCCAAAGTAGATACTACATATGAGGTTTATCTGTTTTTGATGCTTTGTTGGTATAACATTTCACATAGGCTGTATACAGAGGCAAAAATACTGTAACATTAACCCATGTTTTGCAAAAAGGTCAGAATTTGACCTCTATCCAGTTGCAGTAATGAAGCATGTAATAAAAGTTTGAGGTTTCAGGCCTTGGTTGTGTATATAGCTCACATATGGGGCATATCCCAACATTACGCCTTTACGCACAAAGCCTGAATGCGACGTGATCACACAGACTTAAATGTAACTTCCATGCATGCTGTGCCTCTAATTAATGTCCTTAAGGAATTGCTTTTTTCCTATTGAACCCTCCTCTACACGGATCTTTTTCTGCCTCCGGTACACGCACCACACACACACTGCACTCTAACCACTGGATCGTTTCGATTTGAGTAGATCACGAAGCAGGCAGTTTCACTGTCAGGCCAGTGAAGTGGAAAACCATCATTGATCAAATTGACACTAGCTTGCATCACTGCTAAGATGATTTTAGTTTCTTATTGCGGACCCACTTTTACCTACTACTGTAAGTCCACAGTTCTCCATTGGAGACCTGAAACATATGGTATATTTACACTAGACCCTTATGTAACTTAGTTCAAATAGTTATCTGCTTATTTTTAAAACACAAATTTTGTATGTATTTCATTTTATATATTTTTTTCTTTTTACCCAACTTTCACTGGTTCATTGGTTCATGCATATAGTGTAACGTCCAGTTTCTTTTATTTCTTTGTTTTTATCAACTGCAAGAGCAGACAAACCACAAGGTTTTACTTTCAGGAGCAGAGGAATGTCATTAATTAAACCAGTGACCACTTCCATTACAACACTGCTATTAAAACCAGAACCGCTTCCACATGAGGAAGCTCAAGGTTAGCAATATTCAAGTCACTGGAAAACAAATCTGACCTTGGTCAAAGAGAAGATTCAGGCTTTGAATTTAAGATTGTTCAGCTTGGTTTCATTTTTGTGTTTTAAAGGATATAATATTAAGTAAGTCTGATCATGGCGTTAAAGAAGCTAATGACATTTCCCCCCCAGTAATTTAAGACTTAAAATTAAAAGACTAAAATTGAGGCATTATAAGAAGATATTCAACTGAACCTAAAAATCTCATTAGGATTTTGTTCTGAAAAACGATAAAATGAACACCTGGCATGGGTGTGAACTAACTGGGAAGGTTATGTATTTACCAGTAGTTTCACCAAAACCAAAAAGTGAAGAATAAATTCTGACTTCAGATCAAAAACTACCATTTATAAAGTATAAATATCTTTTTAAAAAATTTAATATTTTTCCAGTTATATACAAAGCCTGAGAAGATGCACATGTATTTGTGTACTTCTCTTTCTTTGTTTATTAGTATACTTGACAGTAAATAACCCAGATCCTCGATGAACTTTAAATACACCATGCTTCCGGCAAGTTTGTTTCTTTGCACTTCTGAAGAAGCATAAACAAGGTTTGTCACAATGACAACTTTACAGCAACGTCATGTAATTTTAGATACTGTTGCTTAATTTCCACTTAACCACACACACACATATATAGCTCAGCTGTACGTCTGACTGGAAAGTGAAAGGTGACGCAACAGAAATGCGAGGTTCTGTAAGGAACCCAAACCTCGACCACAGGATATAACCACTATGCAGCTTTTTTTCCCTCTGTAATGGAAATCAATAAAGTAACAAGTTCAGCAATTCCTGTTGAGGGGATTTTTGTCAGTGTGGTTAAGTTTGCCCATAATGGAGTATTTTTACTAAAAGCCATTGCAGCAAGGAATGCAGCAAGGTAATTATGAATCATATATGTTTGTTTTTTTTGTTTGTTTGTTTTTTTACGTAGAAGCTGTTTCAGATTAACACCAGTATGTATCGCACCCCGAGAGTCTGCAAATTTTCTGGTAGTCCATAATTCTCTTTTGTCATCAGGTCAGGTCCAAGTGCCTTTTGTTTTTGTTGTCTGTGCAAGAGTGTCTGGGTGACGGTGAGGGTCAGAGCTGGCTGTTAATACTCATCATGCTGCCCATGGGCGCCAGACAACAGGCTTGACCTCCTCCTACACACTCCTGGCTAACACACTTCCCCATGCCTGATGGCTGCACAATGGCAGGAACCTCAGGCCAGAACAAAGGCTCTTAAAACTCTGACTGATTTCCTGCTTCTGGCAGCTGGAGCAGGAGCTCCCATAAAGGAGTGTATCTGGGGAAAGGGATTATTTCAGTCTTTCCAAACAATTAACAAATTGTAAAAAAAAGCACCCCGACTGACACAGAGCCGAGTTTTTCCCCAGGGTAGCAAACACATAGTTCTTAGGGGGTAGAAAACTCAAAACGTTGAACAAATGAATAAAACCAGTTTTATTTCTTTTCCCTCCTTCTGTCTCTCCATCTTGCACACACTGAAGTTATTAGACTCTGCAGCCGGAAGATGTGTGTATGCTCTAGTCCAAACAGCCTGTGTCGGTTTAACAGTGGAAATTGAAATGGTGGGTTGAATCGTTTCTGCTACAAACAAGAGCTAATGTACAATCAGGACATTACTGCTTCAGCTACATGTAGAACATCTGGGCTACTGTTTATGTTTGGTCATTTTGACTGAGCGTTTTAACAGTTTGACATCACATTGCTTGTTAACCTTACTGACACTGAGCTGCTGGGGGCCACAGTTGATGTTTAACAATTGGACAACATCCAGCATAATCAAGTAGTGCTTGAAGCAATCTCTGCACTCAAAGTACAGTTTTATGTCACCTTTGTGCAACACGAAATTACAAGCTTAATGATTAGACAGGGATTTTAGCATGGAAGTTGAAACTTTTAGAAGCTCATCTGTTTGAGTTGAGTGTTCTCTGGGCAGCGGTAGCGGTCATGGGCAATGGCACCACCAAGCCGCCCATGTTGCCCCCTTGAGCCACGCCCCTAACCCTTTACTACTCTGATGTATAAATGAGCTAAATATAAGTTGCTCTGAATAAGTTTGCATGAAAGAAAATTAGCATGCAGTGATTAGTATTTTGTGGTTTGAGGGTGTACCTGGAGCTGTTACTAGGTTTTTGGATATCTGCAAACAAAACCTTAACTGATACTCTAAGGAAGGTGAAAGTTTCTAACAGAGAATTCTGGTATCAAGACATGGATTTAGCACTACAAGCCTGAGAGTAAATGGCAGAGTATGGAACAGAAACATCCGCAATCGCCGACCAAGAAAAAGTTTAGAAGTCAACCATTAGCTGGAACATTTATCAATGCTTCAGATTAAACACGGAGCACTGCTATCCAAGTGTGTCGTGATTTTGCATGATGATGCACGTCCGCACAATTCTGCCACCCTGTCAACACTGCAAAAACTTTGTTTAAATAGTCCTCCATATAGTGCTTATTTTGCTCCATCAGACTTTCACCTGTTTGGTCCCCTGAAAGCAGCTCTACCAGGGTGAAGATTCACTTCTCACGAAGACAGTGGTGCATTTGTGGCTCACAGCTCAGCCTAAAACATTTTTAATGGGGGAATATGAAAGTTTTTTGACAGATGGACAAAGTGTATTAAAAATAAAGGAGTTTATGTCGGAAATTATGTGAAAAATTATGTTATTTATTATGTGACTTTTTGATTTTCTTTTAAACTGGTCTAGGGTATACTTAGGCACAGTACATTTAATAGCTTTCTTCTAGTTTGTTAGACTACTTTTTACTCACATTTACTCATATGAAAGTTTAGATGGTTTATTTTAGCTACACAGATAACTGTCATAATTAAATTATATTTATTTATAGGCTTCTGTTATACACACACACAAAGAGAAGAGAGAGAGAGAAAATGACTGGCAACAGCGCGCTCGCGCACCCACTAGGAGGAGTTTTTAACTGCTTGCGCTCGCGCTGTCTCTCTCGCGCTCCAATCTGACGCGCACGCGCCACAGCTCTCGCGCCCTCACTCCCGGCAGTCACTCTTGCAGTCGTGAGCGGTTGCGGCGGCAGCAGCAACAGCAGCGCGTACGCGCGAGGGATGCTCTCGTGGCCGGTGTGTGTGCACAGGAGCGCTCGTGCGTAGAGAGCTGGCAGGCACAGTGGCTGGGAGGTCGGCTTGCGATTATCCTCCTCATCATCCTCACCCTCAACCAGCCGCCGTTCCGTGTGGCGCGGAAACCGAGAGCAACAGCATGGTGGCCAAGGATTACCCGTTTTACCTGGTGGTGAAGAGAACGAACTGCTCGCTCGAGGTGCAGACCGTGAGCAGCGCGAGCAAAGAAGCCGAGGTCGGGGTGAAATCGAAATGCACGCGATTTATCAATTGACTTCTAAGGATTTTTTTTTTGCATGCATGCATTTAGTTTGTTTTTAGTTTGCATCGTGCATTGTCATGTGTACTCTATAATTGTGCACGTTTTTGCATAAATGCATTCATACCTGAGAAAGATTTATACACATAAACTCTTTAAACCCATGCATTTGATATCTGAGAATATGTCTGATTTTAGGGATGATCAGCATTTTGGGAAATAATTATGTTGTTGTAAGATTTGGTGCTCCGATTTCATGCATTGTCTTGTTAAGTTAGTTATGCATCAAATTTAGTCTAACCCTGACATGACATCAGGAATCATTTCGGCCTGTTCACTTAAAAGAGCCTGAATGAGCTCAGTCTCTTACAGATGTTTTTCATGTTTGTTTTTTTTTCATGTGGGATTGAGGTTTTGCAGTGAGCTGGAGTTGAGGGGCCATTCTTAGGTCAGAGCTGTTTCAAAGCCACATACTGACCGTGTAGGTTTGTCATAACCTGATCATCTGACATGCTCAGCCTGCGCCATGTACGACTGAGTGATTGATTGACGATGGATTGACGGATTGACTGATTATTGATCAGTCAGCAGATTAGGTTAGCGATATCACCATGTGTGATAAGGGCTTTCATAAACAAGAGACCGGTCAAAGGAAAAGACACAAGAAACAAAGCCAAGCATTCAAATTAAGCTCTGACTCAGGAGCGCGTGTGTGCATGTGTGTGCGCTACTGTGTGTGGATGTGTTTATAGATGAATAGGGCTGGTGAACAGGGCAGTCCCAGCTTACTCACGTCTGTCTGAACATGTGAGTTTGTCGTTAGATCACTTCAGAGTGCGCCGACGGAGGCCTTAACAGGGGGATCACCCTCTGATCAGCGGATCGCTTTACACTAAAGAGCCGGCCTGCCACCAAAGAATGGGTTGTAAACTTTTCAAAGTCAAGCTCTGTGTGTGTGTGTGTGTGTGTGTGTGTGTGTGTGTGTGTGTCTTGCAGTAACATTGATTTCACAGCCCACAGGGTCATCATTTAGTTTAAAGGCTTGAACAACAGCTGAATGTCATTTGATGAATTGATCCTTCTGATGAAAGATATGAACACAGGGTTTATGTTAACAGGGCCGTGAGTGTATCTGAGATGGCAGCAAAGAGATCAGATTTTCATCATTAGAAAACTTAAAAAAAAAAAAAAAAGAATCATGCTATATAACTCTTCCATGATATACCGTGGCCTTGTTCAACTACAAAACATTCTACGGCTAATGCATGCCAGCTACTTGTGTATCTTAAAATTTTATACAGATTCTACTCATGAATCCGAGACATGAATTCTCGGTATTTTGAGTAAATCCATTCATGAAACTGATAAACAGAAATTACTTTGAGTTTTTTTCATGTTCATTCTGTTACAACCTATATTTTTCTTTCCCTTCAAGCGTAAAAGACAAAATAAGACTGCTTCTTAAATTAATGAGAAACCGCGATGCCCGACATGCTTGGAAAAGCTCTTCCAATGAACTGACACTGGAGACTCCTTCCTTAAACGCTGAATAAACTTCTCCTTGCAGAAAGCGTCAACATCCTCCACTACTGCACGATTAAATTTTCTCTGCAAGTCTCCATTCAATCAGATTTATGAATCAGACCTCACTGTGGAGTAACTGGTGATTTAAGAATGCACCTGGAACAGATGCAAAAATATGTTGTGAGTCATAGAGTGGCGCTCTGTACCCGGCTTTGTTGCGTACCACAATGGCAGATCAGCCTCCACTGGGTGATGACTGGGCAAAGAGCTGTTCGTGTGTTCAGTTTCCCCGGGTGTTTATCAGACCTTGAAGAATCGGATCTATTCACGTATCGCAAGGGAAGCCGCAGAACTCGATATAGCTCCGACTGAAACTTCTGAATAAACAGACTTCCTCATTACTCAGCAGTGGAAACTGCCTCACCTATTCATCATTCACTTAAACACGTTGACGTGTTTGCTCTAAATTGTACTTTCCTCGTTGTCAGCTGTTGATATATTTTCATCTCTTGAAAATATGTGTGAAAATTAAAGTTTCTTCCCAGTTACTGCCTAATATCAGGTTTGGTTCCACCCAGTTGCTGCTATGATTCATCTGTTCCCACACATAACTGAGCTCCCTCTTTCAGCAGAAAAAAAGGCTGGTTTAAAAAAAAAGAAGAAAAAAGAAGTCTTCCGCGCGCCGAAGCTTTCATGTTAATACCAGTGTTGCCAGACCAAACCTCTCCTGAAAACACACATGGTAGCCTGTCTGTGATCCATATAACCACATGGAATGCTTTGGAACCCCATTTGTGCGCCAAACTCCCGCTTTGTTTGACTTGATCAAAAGTTGTATTGCGGACACAGTAGTCGAATGCTCTTCAGGACACAAGTCCGGTTTGACCACACGCGCGTTAATACGAGGAGTTCCTTTGGTTTCAGGGAGTTTTATGGTGGGCATTAAAACTGAGGTCAAGGCAGCATTCCACAAGTTTCTTGCTGTGGAAGAGTTACTGTGTGCTCGTTAGAGTATAATCTTGTGTCCTTTTTCCCGTTTTGTGGTTGTGGGATCGTTCCGAACTGTTAAGTTTACCGGGAACCTAGAGTGTGGTGCAGGTTTCTTCCTAACTTCAGAACTACTATTTACTACATTCACGTCAGCGTGTGTGACTCTGAGCACGGCAAGACATCAGCATGGCTGAGCCTTCATTTATTTTATCCTATCATAGATAAGTTGTATAGACACTTTACTAAGTTATAGCCTCTGTTGCGTGTCTATAGCTAGTTATTAGCTTAATAAGCAACACGTTAGCAGCAAAAGTCGCGATTGCTACAAGAGACAAATTGCAAAGTGAGTTTTAAAGTCACTTAAGTGCTGTAATTTTTTTAATAATGAGCGGTAACTTCATGTTACCAACCCCCCCCCCCCAAGGAAGAAAACCACCATCTCGTTTTTAGTTGCTTTACAATTCCATGGTTAATTGATTGATCGCGTAATGGCTTGTTCTCCACACAGATTCTCGTATGCACACTAGTTAGAGTTTTATAAGGTTTTTAGGTTATATAGCTTTTACTATAGTACAATAATAACGAAGGCACTGGGAAAGTATACACTTATCAGGAAAATGTTAAAACTATTTAAAAACTTGTTGATTCTCAATATAATGACTGCATAAGGCCCAATGTAGCAAATTAAGGGTCATTTATTATGCAATAGTGCATTATAATACTATTTAACTAATTACTGTAGTTAATGAAGTGATGTAGTACATTTGGTACATATAAACATACCATATATACAGTATATAATATATAGATTCCATTACTGTACTTAGGTATACATTTCATGTATCTGTACCTAACTTGGTGGAATGGTGGTATAGTGATTAGTGCTGTGGCCTCGCACCTCCTTTCACTCCACTGAAAGAGCGGGAGAGATTTTCATATAAAAGATTTCCGTGAGCTTAAAGAAGCCCTGTAGATACTCGCGTACGTCTAAGTAAATAAGGTGAGTACTTGTGTACTTTTTCTCAGATAGACAGATAAATGGTGGACTTTTACCTAAATAATATTTGCCATAGGGAAACTCTGCTTTTTCTCAAGTAGAGGATTTATGCCCGTTTGTAGGGAGATACCCCCTGCAAGCTTGTTGCTCAGCTCTGCTGCTCTCTGGGAAGGTTTGGCCCAGCAGTAGCATTATCTTGTTAAAGAAATAGTAAAATATAGGACCTTTTTAAAGTAAGCGGGAGATTGAAAGGCCAAGTGTGTTTGTGGAAATAATTTTAAGAGTAATTAATGTAATATCATATAAGCTTTGTCACCGATTTAAATTCTGATGAAAAAAAAAAGCTTATCTGGAAGGTTTATCTGGTATGTGGGTGGGTGTGTGTGTGTGTGGTTGGGGTGACACTTAATCACTCAGATGAATTGCTTAACAATGGGGTATCCTAAGTACAGTCTACGCATCGTGTTCTATTTCAGGACTCTTGTTGGTATCTGAGCACTCCCTGTGTCACCCCATTGAAAGAGTGAGTCAGACAGGAAAAAGGATGGGACGTTTCAGATAAGTGGAAAACACAGATTGCAAGACGATGAAGCACAAACATGCCCTTTTCAGATTATCAAATGAGCTCTTTTTGTTGAAATTAGTGGAAATTCACAGGAAATGTGAATGCTACACATCTGTTTTTGTGTCACAGTTGAAGTGGTTTCATGGAAAATGCACACAATGCGAAATCAAATCAAACTTTATGAAGCATTTTTACAATAAAATCTATTTGCATGTTCTTTTGCTGCACACATGTTTAAAATCTCTACACGATTTGATAAAAAAAAAATTTAATTATTTTGGCACAATAAGAAAAATAATGGCACAAATGATCATCAAGAGGATGTTTGTCAATACTTATTTATAACCTCATAGGTTAGTGAAGAAACCTAGATTATTCGCGAATTACATAAATTCCTGTCCATCTGCGCCTTCTGCAGTTAGAGGATTACTCAGCATGGGAATCACCAGGTACCAATGATCCAGTCTTCCTGTTACATTAGGACGATTATCAGGATTCCCTGTGATGACCTTCACCGTGTAAGCATGGAGGTCTATAAGGTGCTGCTCAGAGATGTAATGCCTAGCGCTGCTTGCATTATAACAGGCCTTTTCATGTTACATGATGTTCATTAATCAGTTGCATATAAGAAAACAAAGATAGCAGTTGTGTGTAAAGACTCTGAGGCTAAAGCAAACAACCCGGTCAGGATTTAATGCTCGGCGTGAGTTATGACTGGACCTGTGTGTGTACGGTGCGGTATATCTTCTGAATACGATGCACAAGGTCATGTTGTCTGCGTGTTATAAGTAGCGTGATTTGCATCTTGTATCAGGCGGATATCCGTGTTGGGGTCCATCTCCGTTCTGTTGGGTTGACTGTTTCGCCAAGTACATCTGATGATTTTGATTCCTACATATTTTCTCATGAATTTCATGCTATTTTTTTTATAATTTGTGATTTTGTACACAGCACTTAAAAAAAAAAAAAAAAAAAAGGGTATACAAATAAAATGTAACCGAATGTCTGTTATTTGAACTGCTAAATTGTCCAAGGTTTCCTCCAAACATCTGTCCAGTTTTTACACGTTTATTTTGTTTTTTTAATCCTTTTTTTTGGGGGGGGGGATTTTTTTTTCTTCCCGATTTTAGTCGTGTCCGATTCTTCCTCGTCACTAGGGGGCTCCCACATTAAGGTTACTACTACCACTCAGTCGGGAGGGCCGAAGACTATCCACGTTTCCTCTGAACCACGTGACGCCAGCCAACCGGATCTTTTCGAACTGCTCGCTCACACACCGTTGGAGGCGGCATAATACACTCGGAGGACAGCGCTATCCGCTCCTTCCGCTTGCGTGAGCTCACAGACGCCCCTGATTGGCTGTAAATTAATTTTGAGCACTAAGTACCTCTCATCCCTCCCCTCTGAGAGAGCTCGGCCAATCAGCTCTCTAGAGCTCCGAGAGGTTACAGCACCACCCGTAAATCGAACTCACGATCTCCGGATGAAGGAGCGAGCACTTTACCACTGCGCCACTCTGAGGCTCCCGTTTTTACACATATTTAAGACAGTTGATTGATCATTTCTGAATATCAGGTTAACTGGAAAACCTACACATCTGTGCGACTGTTTAACACTTTTGAGCCATTGCACTTTACTAGCGGTGTGGAAAATGAAGAACATGTCATGTCACTAACATTCTCAGACATGTTTCTGCAGTATATAAGAATCACATTGTATATGCAATATTGTAATCAGTTAAAAGTTGATTGTACAAAGCGGCAAACTTGTTTTCTTGTCTTTCTGCTCCACACTCCAGTCCAGTAGGTGGCTGTGTTGTATAGCACCAGCCATACCATGAAATCAAAAGAAGAAGTGATAGTCTTGCAAAACACAAGTATTTGCAGAGATGCAAACAGTTTCCATTTTCTGCAAAAGGTGGTATATTTCTAAGGAATTTTGTCATTTTTCAATCTTTTAATGTTTGTTAATTATTTGCTTACCTAAATGATCATAAATGAAGTGTGAATTGATTCTGATTCCGAAACTCAACTAGTGATTCAACAAATTGAATCGAGCAAAAAAAAAAAAAGGTCGATTAAATTGAGTAAGTGCTCTAGTTAAAGTGCTAACAAGATATAATGACTCATGCTAGCTCAGTGTATTGCGACACGGTTTATCTGCATTTCAGTTCTACGTCAATCATGTTGCCAAACCTTTAGTAATGAGCTGCTGATTGAAGCTTTCAGTTCAGTTTATTTTGCTGCACTCATGTTTTTGAGTGATTTTGCAAGTCGTCCAACAAACGATTATGAGGTCATGAATTCAAATCCCAGCAACAAATCTGCCATTGCTAGATACTTGATCAAGGCACTTAACCTTCAGCTGCTCAGTTCATAATAAATGAAATAAACCAAGTAAGTCGCCCAGAATAAGGACTTCTGCCAAATGCTTTAAATATAAATCAGAATGTATGGAAATGTAAGAACCGAATGTCATGTTGCATTTCAGGAGCCCTGCATGATGAGGAGCACGCGCTCCTAATCACAGCTCCTTATTATTATTTTTTTAATATATTGCTTTTGACAGCAAACGCCGTTAGAAAGAGGTTTTACAGAAATATATATGTATGTGTGTATATATACAAAAATAATTTTAAAAATAGTTTAGAGATGTATAGCTGTATCTGTTTATGTCTAATGAGCAAGCCGGACACAACAGTCATGAGGGTCTGGTGTAACCGATATCTGTGATCTGCTCTATAAGAATTAAACATGCTTGTAATTGTTCACTGGAGCCTTGTGGACATGCAGAGATGATTCTCCTGAACTAAGAGCTGCAGTAATATTGCGCAGTATAACAAAGCAATTTCTAAAACATGATTTCTATAAATAGTTCTGTCACCATGGGTGATTTTGTTGCTATGAGAGAGTAAAAGTAAGGCGCTGAGGTGTCAATGTAGACACATGTTTGTGTGAGTGAGCGTGCACGTGAGCGAGCGTTTGCGCAAGTAAGGCGAGTGAGTGCAAGCGAGTTTGTACATGAGTGTGTGTGAATGAGTGAGTGAGGTCAGTTTAGGGGATTTAGGTATAAATTACTTATGATGTAACGAGATAAGTGCATTAATGTAAAACCTGTGATTGGAATGATCAATAACAGTCAGTTAACACATTCTGACCGCTGAGAGTAATATGAAATGAATTCAATTAATGAAAATAATGTGAAGTTTGTGGTTCTGTGCTTACCGTGTCCCAAAATCAGCGATATGAATAGAATGCGCTGAAATAGGAATGCCTGCCACCTTGAGCAGTGACTTCTGATTGGCATGATGTGTCTGGAATCTCTTCAGCTTCCTGCACCAAAATCTATCAGGGGTTGATGTGTGTGTACCTCAGCGACAGTCGCTCATCTCAGACACTATTTGGGCTAATTAATATCTCGTAGCTTTGAGGATAAAAAATGTTTGAGCATGCGGTGCAGCCGATGGAGTAGCAGGTCTCCATGTAGCTGTGTGTGTGTGTGTGTGTGTGTGTGTGTGTGTGTGTGTGTGTGTGTGTGTGTGTGTGTGTGTGTGTGTTTGTTTGTTTGTTTGTTTGTGAGAGAGAGAGAGAAAGAAAGAAAGAATATTTTCTAACTACATCACTCTGTGTGTTTGCAGGAGCCTAGCAACAAGCGGGCGAAGCCTCTGAGTCGAGTCACATCGCTGGCTAACCTCATCCCGCCGGTGAAAGCTGCTCCACTGAAGCGCATCGGACAGACACTGCAGGTACTGCACGTGTTTATGCATAGTGGACACACTACAAGTACACTAGGCTAAATGACGTAATACAGAATACGTTAAGAATTGCTCCAAGTTAGGTTGTGTCCCAGATTTGATAAGATTAGGGTAAGAAACAATATGAGGGGGCGTTCGAGTGAAACTAGGATTTTTGATTGTGCAGAATAACAGAACACAGTTATGAAAACTTCCTTTATTTCTCTATATAATCCCCTGGTGCAATCCTCTGCCATTTCTCTATATACTTCCAATTAGAATTTTCCTCCTATTCTGACAACATATAAGATACATAACCGTCCTTACAGCTCTGCTGTTCTTTGCGGTGTGCGGCTTTGTTAAAGGAAGACCTTTAAGCCAGACAGTGAGCCAAGCTCAGGATGTTACCAGGGACTCGTTTTGGAGCTGTGAGATGGCAACACCACACCTACTGGCTGCAAAACTACAAAACTGCCAAATTACAAATTGAGCCAATTTCAGTTCAAATGTCACTGTTTTGTGAATTAGTTCTGTGTTGGAAACCTATGGGGAACCAATTATTTTGTCTCCTGCCTAGTGTTTCAGGCCAAAGACTATATCAAATCTTATAATGGAGTCTGACTCATTTTTCACAGTTCTGTGTCTTAACTTGCGGTTAGTCATTTGCGATGTTGGTCTTCACTAGCATTATTGATACATCATTACATAATTAATTGTGAGCAGATATGCTTTTGCACCGAAGCACGACTCCATGCCTGTTCGTCTACTTGTTTGGTTTCCAGGTTTTTTATTGTTATTATTATTGCACATTAAAATCTTGTTTTTTTTTGTTGTTTTTTTTATTAATCAAAGCTTCTGGCTTGTTTTTTGGAGCTGAGCAGTGCTTTAAGCCCTCGAGCCAGTCTCGTGGTAGCAGCTGTTGCAGTGTGATTGAGTAGGGGCTGCGGAGAAGCTAGGCATGCCACGGCCCATCTGGCTCAGAGAGGGGTGAAAGAGAAAGAGACGACAGAAATGGGAAGTGTAGGCCCAGTGCCCGGGACAGGAAATGAGACAGGCCCAAGGTTGGTTTAGCCCGTCTGGATGCGGAGAGAGTCTCAGCGTGACCAGGGCGCTGAGAACAGGCAGACGATTCATCACGGGTTTTCCCGTGTTTGCGCTCCGTCTGGCTCCCACCAGCCCCTCACTCGTGCCATTGTTCTGTGAGGCCGGAGGAAGCGGGCGCCGTGTTTTGATAGACGTTTGTAGCAGACTGGCAAGGAAAGTTAAATTCGAACCAAAACACAGAGGCATATAGGCAGAGGCCTTAACTGCAATAGTTGTGAAGTTATTATGGTGCTTGATGCAGCAGTCTGTTTATCAACTAGAAAAGAACATTCAGTCTTGATCTTCATGCTATCTGCCTTTTTTTTTTTTTTACGCATCAGCCTTTGAGAGCTCTGTTGGTGTTTTTCTGTGCAGATTTGTGTTTTTGTGCGCACTCTGTACTGGCTTCGACTAAGCTCACTGATTTACCCAAGCTGCTAAAAGCAAAGAATCCATCCGGGATTTTGCAAAACATCAGGCCATGTTCTTTCTGTTGAAGAGGCAGTACATTGGATGTTGTAACACTAATCCCTGTTGATATATTATGCGAAAGGTAGCTGTATTGAAGCGAATTCCACATTTTCAGATTTCTCTTTCTCTCTCTGTCTCCCTCATTCCACCTGTCCCTGCAGCGCTCCATCAGCTTCCGAAGTGAAAGCAGGACAGAGATCATGCCTCCTCGTCCATGGAGCAGACAGGCACCAGCAGCCAACACTAAGCGCAGAGATAGCAAGCTGTGGAGTGAGACCTTCGATGTAGGACTAGGACAGATGCTGTCCTCGAAAGAGATAAAAAGGCAGGAGGTAAGACAGCTGTATTTGTTCAAAATAGCATCACGTTCATCAGTGCCGTTTCCTTATAACTATCAGACATGTCGGTTTTGAACGTAATCGGATATAAAATGCAGACAAAGCAGAACTGCACAAACCCCACGGTAAACCCTGGAGGCAACCACTGACACCGAGCTCCAGTCCGCTAATCCGCCGTACAAATTATACCCTGCAAGTTCACATGGAAAACACACGGTAGGCTGAAACCGAGCAGTTGTTGAAGTGTGTGGGGGAGGACATCGAGGCTTTCAGAAACTTCTCCTCATTGCTCCCTTGTGTTCCTTGAACTTTTCCACGCATGCAGTAGCCCCTGTTATTTTGGTAGTAAAAATTAGTCCTGGTTGAAACATGGGAGGCCTGTTCGTGTCACCCCCACTACGCCCCCCCCCCCTCCCTCTTCACGTCCCCCCAATTTCATTCCAGATCAAGTCTCTTCCTTTCTCTGCGTCCGCACAAACATCAAAGCCTCAGGGATGCGGTGTGGATAACAGGGAGCAGCTGTCTGCAGGGGGAAATATTGTGTGTTTCAAAGGTCGAGAGGGTCCTGTGGGGTTTCTTCCCACACTATGTATACAGAAATATACAAAGCAGTCATAAATGTGGTTTTATTCCAAAAAGCTTTTTTTCTTATTAATCGTATGATCATACAACTTCCATGCTGCCTTTTTTTTTTTATTCAAAAAGTGAAACATATTCTTGATTCATTACTCATAAAGTGAAATTGTTCAAGCCTTTGTTTGTTTTAATTCGAATGATTATACTGTAGCTTACAGCTCATGAAAATCAAAAGCCAGGATCTTAAAATATAAGAGTTTGTTCTAAGATCAATAAAAAGTTAAATAATTTACAATACAGAAATGACCAGGTTGCTTTCAGCTCATCTGTATTGTGTTGGATCGGGCGTTTCCCATTTTCCCTTTTGACAATACCTCATAAATTTTCTAGGGGTTTCAGGTCAAGTGAGTTGGCTGGCCAATCAAGCGCAGTAATATCACGGTCAGTGAACCAAGTGGTAGTTTTTGCACTGTGGGCTGGTACTAAGTGGTGCTGGAAAAGGAAATCGATCGGCATATCCATGTTTCTTGTGCGCCTTTTCCTACCGCGCTTTTCCCTTCCAGTCAACTTTTCTCTGAAGCAGCCAGCTCTTCTGTGACTTAACCACCTTGTGAAGGGTGTCGATGATCGTCCTGTCGGACAACTGTCATGTCAGCAGGCTTCCCTGTGATTGTTGTTCTGTGCATTGAACCAGACTGAGAGATAAACCCTATTAATAGCAATTTATTCACATTTGAAATGAAATATTCTATTTTAAGATACTGGGCTTTGGTTTTTCTTAATATTTCAGTGTATGTGTAATGAATATATAGGCGGGTTTCACTTTATTTTTATTTAAATGACAAAGAAAAAACTTTTACAATATATTCTTTTTGATGCACTGTGTACTGTATCATCAACATTATCGGAGTTGCTGCTTAAATCATTTGCAAACTTTCTATGCTTTATTTCTGTTCTGAAAACCATTACCCAGCTTGCCTCTCGTTCTTTTTCTCCTTCAGGCCATTTTTGAGCTGTCTCAAGGAGAACAGGACCTGATTGAAGACCTCAAGCTGGCCAAAAAGGTTAGCTCTGCTTTTCCAATTAGTGGCCTTTTCCTCCTCACTTCATGCACCGTGTAAACACCGAGTTAAACCCCCACTGTGGGAACCTCGGCTCCGGTTACTGCTCAGCTCACAGAGCTGTATTCTCCATAGGGGGGAGGGGGGGGGGGTGGTGAGCCATATTCGAGCAAGCACATCTTACATTAAGAGCACACTTACACCTCTAATATACTAGTCTATAAAGACTGAAAAGATTTTCTTGTACATTCCAACACATCTTTTTCAGTGGGGTCACATTTGGGGCTCGCACTTTGCCTTAGTGTTCCTCTGTGTTTATCTTAAGTACACGATGACCCTTTTTCTGGGTCATGTTCTTGACGGTTTCATAATTCCGCCCGAGCGAAGACAGCTCCAGAGTGCTTTTCCAAGTGGACGCTGGCTAATGATCATGTGATGTAATCGCAGGCCTACCACGACCCCATGCTGAAGCTCTGCATTATGACTGAACACGAGCTCAATCAGATATTCGGCACCCTGGATTCTCTCATCCCACTGCACGAAGGTAAGACTCAGGATGTAATTATAATATAACAGTCATAGCTTCGGGTGTGTTGTTATTTTTGTACACCCAGCACATTTTAGTCAGCGCTTAGCACTAAACTGGACATCATTTTGCTCTTCCTGTCTGGCTGTGCAGATCTGCTGAGTCGACTGCGAGAAGCCAGGAAACCCGATGGCTCTACAGACCACGTGGGACACATTTTAGTCAACTGGGTAAGATGTTACAGTACATTTGTGTGGTTTGTGTTCTTTCCTTCTAAAGTAATATAGAAGGCAGGTGGGGGTGTCGCTAAATCCGCCCCACTTGGCTGTAACGCCAGTATTTCTGAGCAAAGTATTAAGAAGGAAAGGAAACAGGGAACAACTCTGTACACAATTTCAATGAAAGTTATGTCAAATACTGGGAGCCATGATTGTAAAATCAGTATTTAAAATATATGCATGTTGTAAAAATTGTCACCAGCCAGTTCATTATGCACACTTTTATTAACACTTACAAGGCAGCATGGATCTATGCTTTCATGTTTGTGCCAAATTTTGATCCGAATGTCGCAGCAGAAATCGAGACTCATCAGTCGAGGCAACATTTTTAAAATCTTCTGTTGTCCAATTTTGTGACTTGTAGCCTTGGTTTCCTGTTCTTAGCTGGCATGAGTTGGCACCTGGTATGGCCATCTGCTTCAAGGCTGTTGTGTTGTGCACTCAGAGATGCTCTTCAGTATACATCATTTGTAACAAGACATTTGTTGCCTTTCTATCAGCTCGAACCAGTCTGGCCATTCTCCTCTGATCTCTTGTATCAACGAGGCATTTTCTGTTAGAAAACTGCCACTCACTGAATATTTTCTCTTTTTCCAATCATTCTGTGAACCCTAGAGATGGCTGTGCATGAAAATCCCATTAGATCAGCACTTTATTGGAAATAGATCAGCTCTGGCACCAACAACCATGCCACGTTCAGAATCACTTTAATTATGTCTTGGCTGTCTGTTGTTTTTTTTTTTTTTTTTAGTCAACTAGCGTGATTAGATGTATATATGTATAAATGACAACTTGCAACTCTCTTAGATGTATGTGAGCTAATTATGGCATTATTTACTCCCAAGCACACAGGCTAGATCAGATACTGGCTATTTACCACCCTGATATCAGAAAATGACCGTATTTCATCTTGGTACAGCCAGTAACTTGGTGTTTCTTGGCTTGGCTTTCGACTGGAGGAGTAGCAACTTCAAGCACTCCAAGCACCGAGTGTATGGGAGGACTAAAGTGTGGTGGTTTCTTAGCACTCAGAGATGCTTATTTATTCAGGCTTATCACGCCATCATGAAGAACTCGGAATGCTCTCATAAGTTATACACTCAACTCTGTGTTAAAGCACAGCAGCAGATCCAGAGAGCACTTTTGACCGTACGTCAGTACTCCAGTGAAACACGATTCGTAAAGTTTACATATCATCCAGGTCGTCCAAGCATCACAATCTCCGATGTCCTTTTAACCGACGACCTAAAAACTTTCTGATAGCGAACAGTATGTGGGGTTGAAAGGATGAGAGCTGGGGGTGTGGGGGTGGTGAGTGTGTGTGTGTGTGTGTGGGGGGGGGGGGTTTACTGCTTTCAGAGCTCCACTTTATTAATCTCACTCGACAGCTCTGTCCAATGTTGCTATTCAAAGCTTCAGGTCTGTTTGCATTTATGTGTACTAAGGGAAAACATATTGGATTTTTTATTTTTTTTTAAGCTGTTGAGCAACAAGCGTCTTTTACATTCAGTTTTTCGAACATGATGCTAGACAGACCTGCTGTGTTTAGCTGGTTTATTTGACTGTTCTCCAATTGCTCCATTAGGAAATGAAGTTAAAGACGAGATGGTCTTTAAAAGTAGCTAAAAAATATTAGTTTGTCTTGCTTTTGGTATAAAACAAAGAGGCTGGTTTAATGCATGGGTTGTCTCTATGATCAGGATATAGGAATATTAACAGTGATTGATTGTTGGCATCCACCATGTTGGATTACTGCCACCTTCTGGTCTTGATCCCCCTCATCTTCCTTTAAATTCTCGCCACTCTTAAGAAACCCATTAACTACTTTCTTCCTCGTGCTTATTCTCTAAGTTTATTTGAAACACTGTTATTACGTCACAAAATATAAGAGCCTATCAGGGTTTATTATGCAAATCCAGTCAGTAGACCATGCAACATAGAGCAGTTTATTACATACTGGACATGAAGTGTTTAGGGTGGTGGCTTTCATTCCTAAAATTTGGATTGCTTGATACTTAAACGTTTTTGCGCCCCATGTCATGTACCTTTTTATATATTGCATGACTTTGTGTTATGTTGTGTCTCTTTACCCTGTTGCTTTGTGCTTTCTTTCCACATATAAATTTTTTTATATAACCTTTTCCCAGCCTAGGCTTCAGTTTATGGTTTGTCCGTGCCGTGCATTTCTTTCATCACTTGTTCGTAAAGGTATTTGATTCTGTCCTGCACGGCTGTCCTTTCCTGTTTACTTCTAAAAGAGAACAATACATGCCAGACAAGGACGGTTTAAAGAATGTAGCTGTTACCTCAGACCATTTCCTTCAAGCCTCATCTGTCCGAGAAGGGTTTCCACAGCAGGACTGGGAAAATCCATCAAGTGCATATTGCCTAACCGTGTAAACATTTCTCAATGCTGCTTCACCTCAGAAGAAGCTTTTACTTTCTCACACACGCAGGGTGGCCTCAGTCAAGAGCAGTGTTTCTTTTCCCGCTTGTTTAGTGGAATTTTCTATTTTTTAGTACGCTTCCAATAGAGTAATTATGTGTGTAGCGCGCGTGTGTATTATATAAGGAAGGAATTAATTAATTTTGTAATTATTCTTTTATTATTGGAAAATAATAAATGGCAAAGAACATATGAGTTATGCATCCAGCCAGAGATGAAAACGTGTACAAATTACGGTTTGCAAGGATTGATCTGATATTGATCCACCTGTTAATCCAACCCTTACAATTGCTGAAATGCCTTTTTTATTTATTTTTTTTCTCTTCACTGCATCCTTTTACCTGCTGTAGGAATGCACAGCTGTTCCCATAACTCTGACTGATTACAAGTCAGCTGAAGGCATTTCTTTGAGTGCCGCTCTCTGGTTATTATCTCATCACACTGGTGTGGTAGCATTTTTTCCGAACTTTGTAGGAGACAGGTCTGGGCTTATAGAGAAGACAGGAGAGGAGAGGAAAGGTGCAGCTGCAAGGTCTGCTTTAATACTCAAGCTTAGCCAAAGGCTAGTTATCTAACCCGCACATGTTTTTCGGGCTCTCGGTTTCCACTCCAGACGGATGGCATGAAGACAAAAAAAATTGTTTTTGTCTTTTTAAACTTTGCACCCGCCTTGATCTCTGGAACGATAAACAAACCACCACAATTTGAAAGCTATGAACATGCAAAGCCTTGAATAAGTGCAAATCAAATTACATCCACAAACGCTCTTTAGAAGCGACAGATGCCAGCTTTGGAGAGAAAACCTGGCTTTATTACTTTACCCACTTAATTTTTTTTTCTCCTATCCAGCTGCCCTGTCTGGACTCCTACAACAGCTACTGCAGTAACCAGGTGGCAGCAAAAGCATTACTGGACCATAAAAAGCAGGACCACCGGGTACACGACTTCCTACAACGCTGTTTGGAGTCGCCCTTCAGTCGCAAGTTGGACCTGTGGAACTTTCTGGACATCCCGCGCAGCCGGCTTGTCAAATATCCACTGCTGCTGCGTGAGATTCTCAAACACACACCTAACGACCACCCGGACCGGCAGCATCTGGACGAGGCTGTAAGTAGAAACGGTCCACATGGAAAATGAGTAAATGGCAAACTGTTAAGTTCATAAGTGGAAATTCCTCTGTTTGACATTCTTTTTTTTATTTGAACCCACAGTTTTTCATTGCAAATGACATGACCTAGGAAATATATATATACAGTATATAGGGAAGAACAAGTCGCATATACATGTGTAAGGATTTCCAATTACATTTAAAAGGTCACAGAAGGCCTGGAAGCCATCCCTGGGAATTTGGAGCACTAAGAGGTGTATACCCTGAACAGGGTGCCAGTCCATCTCACGGCACACACACTCACACACTGACACACACACACTATGAGAAGGTTTGAAACACCAATTTGCTAATCTTTGGACCTTTGGACTTTTGGAGGAAATCCCCCTTTTTTTTTTTCTTTTTTCTTTTTTTTTTTTCTTTTTTTTTTTACATCTGAATGTTTTTCCTCCTGTGTTTATTCCATGGCCCTTTTTTATAGCCATTATCTAAACCAAAGTGTTTTCCTTCTCAGATCAACATGATCCAGAGCATCGTGGCCGAGATCAACATCAAGACGGGCGAGTCGGAGTGTCACTATTACAAAGAGCGTCTGCTCTACCTGGAGGAGAGCCAGAGAGACCTGCTGATCGACAGCTCTCGCATTCTCAGCTGCCACGGAGAGCTAAAGAACAACAGAGGAGCCGTGAGTGTTGTACACCAACTCACAGACCCTGCATTCACTTGTCCATCGCATCCTGACAAGATTTGCTCTTCATTTTCAGTTGCTGTATCAGAGTTAATCATTTTGAGTCCTGCTTTTCTGAAGGTCATGGACTTCATGGGGTAACGTTTTTCATGAAGAGTGATGGCCACAAAGATAATCTGTGAAAGATAAAATTTGATCACATGAGGGGCGTTTGAATCATACCAGGACTTGTGATGAAATTTATTGTGAATGAATGTGTAAAACCAATTGTGATTAGACTCGGTAAAAACCTTTGATCGGTGCAAGCGTTTTAAAGACGGCTGTGTATAATGATCCAGACCGAGGTCGCTCGGAGCCCCCAGCAGTCATTCCCATGGACATTCAGCGAGTGGAACATCTGATCTTGAGATGCATCTGTCTGTGTGAACTTTACACACAATCATTCGCCAACTTCACTTGCACGTTACAGGAACTCGGCTGGCAGTTATTGCGACATCCCCTCCGACAGCTTTTACCTCGCTCCGAGCCATGTCCATATGTTTGGGCCATTAAAGGAGTTCCTGGGAGGCCGGCGTTTCAGACGTGAAACAGGCTCTGGTATACTGGGAGAACTTTCTACCTTGATGGTATCTAAGCACTTGTGCATTAGTGTAGCAGGGAATTTTATAGGGAAATAAAAAGAGCTGTTACTCCCATAACTGTGTTCTATCATTCTGCACGATCAAAAGTCCTGGTTTGACTTGAACACCTCTTGTAGTTTGGCTTCTTCATTTAGAAAACATAATTGAGTGTGTAATTGGCTACCCTTACTGTATAATTGGATGCCAATTACTCTGGTGGATTAAATGATGAACTCCAATTTGTTGTAGCCTCTTTTGTAGACATTTATCTATTTTGAACATCGGT
This sequence comes from Clarias magur, assembly GCA_013621035.1. Lineage (NCBI taxonomy): Eukaryota > Metazoa > Chordata > Actinopteri > Siluriformes > Clariidae > Clarias > Clarias magur. The sequence continues at coordinate 890,660 of QNUK01000174.1, forward strand.
TGATTTCAGTATTGAGTCATTAGTTTGGTTATTACCCTGCAGAACGTATCCCAGGCTCGTGGGTGATCTCGCCTTCACTTACTGTGTAATCGAAGTAGAATTGTTTACTTTCTTTACGTGCTAATTGGAAGCCCCTGTTTCAGGCCGTCACGTGTCGCTCATCCCGTTTCTGCTCCGAAGGCTTTCTTTTCCAATAAGAGACTTCCATCGTAATTGTGTCCGCTCAGAAAAAAATAAGAGGGCAGTACTGTGGAAACACGCTAATCACAGGAAAACATAAAGCCCCAAAAGGCCATTAATCAAAATGCGGTCAAGGAGCAGACGCAGCGGTTTTGCCTTTCATGTAGAGAAACTTGACTGGGTTTTAAACAATGACCCAGTAAAGTACGAACACCATACAGGAAGGAAAACGGCAGGGTACACTGTTTTATTTTAATCTGTTTGGGTCAGAATGTTCTTTCCAGGTCCAGCTCTAATACTATTTAAGAAATGCTTTAAGATATGTGATAATTTAAGAACGCGTCCAGCAGTGATGCTAAGGTTGTACAAGGTAGAAGTCAAGTCAATTCCTCTGAACCCCCTGCTTTAAGACAGAGCCAGCATGCATATCAGTTTCCATCATCTAAACACACTCACGCATACACACCCGCACGCACACACACACACACACACACACTCACACGTCTACTTCCTTTCATGGTCAAGCGTCATATTCGGCCCGTATTACACTCATGCTTGTGGGATCAAAATGGACCAAAATAGCATGCAGAGTATTTATCGAAATGGAAATATTGACAGTGGAGAAATTCACCTCTGGGCTCTGCATTGCTTTCATGATAACTCAGGGGTTTCGTAATTTCCACAGTCACAACCCCGAAATATTTATTAAACAGACTTCCGTGAAGCTAGCCTCAGACATAGACACATGCATTATCCTCTTCTAGGGATTATTTGAAGTATGTTAAGTAGCTCAGCTAATCGCAAGGCACTTTCGTTGGTGGGAAAATATCAAGCGAAACATTTGTAATTCTCCATTCGCTGCTTTTCCATCTAACTTGGTCTGGTCATTTGCGTTTCCATGATGTTGACATTTTTCCTAATAATAGGAGGAGAACAAGTACGGCAAGATTTACTTCACTAACAGTCCTCACTTTCTTTCTTTCTTCATGTAGAAGCTCCACGTGTTCCTGTTCCAGGACGTCCTGGTGATCACGCGGGCCATCACGCATAACGAGCAGCTCTGCTATCAGCTCTACCGGCAGCCCATCCCGGTGCGGGATCTTGAGTGGGAGGACCTGCAGGATGGCGAGATCCGTATAGGCGGATCAATCAGGGGCGCTTTCAGCAACACTGAGAGGAGTGAGTTACATACAGTAGTTAATGATGCCAGGTCACTAAAACAACAGTGATTTATTAGATGTTATTAAAAAGGAGCCCTCACTGCATAACAAAAAAAAATCTATGGAATTAGTAGGATCTGAGGCAGCTTCTCATAGCCGTAGTTCTGGGAGGTGGAGTGCGTTTCAGTAGTTGTTCATCGTTGTTAGGCTTAGTGTTAGGGATTAGTGCTCATAAAAGAAGTTGGGTCAGATCTAGTGCTAGCTCCTGAACCTTTGGTTTTGCCCTGAGGTCTTTTCGGTTCTCAAATGACTACCATGTGATATTAAAATTATATATTTTTTAAATATACTGTACTGTGCAAAAGTCATGAGCCACATATTTTGCTTCCAAGGAGCTAGACTTTCTTGTATTCTTTTAATGTAATCTTGAGAAGCATTTCTCCAGGTTTTCTGATTGTCTCTAATTTTCAGTCCAGTCCCTGTATCTGACTAAGTTCAAATGAAGGATTTTTGTTTGTTAAGCGTCACAGTGACCTATGAATCATTTAAGCATAAAATACCTTCTAGAAGTAGTAGACAAACCTTTTGCATAGATTTTCCAAACAACAATGATGTGCTCAACAAAAAGAAGAAATAAAAGGGTACTAGTGTTTGGAATGAATCTGTCCTCAAAATACGAAAGGAATGGTCTCCAGACTTTTAAAAAATCTGTTAACGGAGACTTGTGTTGAATATTTGAGTTTCTCCAACTTAAAACATCTAACTTTAAGGCATGAACCAGTGAGAAACAGGTGCAAGTGATTAAATGATCCGGCTGGTGATTAGTATACTGGTGACACTGAATGCTGAGTAGTTGGAACAGACAAAAGGGGGAAATTAGATTGCTGCTGAGGTTTTTACCTAAAAAAACAATTATATATTGTATCTTTAGGCGCTTGTCACAGTACAACATTTGTTCCCATTTCTTTCATTGAATTTAATATAAAGAAATGAGGGGGTCAAGACTTGGCCTGTTACTTAAACCTTCAGTATAATGCAAGTCAGATATGACACGCTGTTTGCAGAATAATATAAATGTTCAAGGATGTCCATTACTAAAGTAATGGTTTCAGACCATATATCTATTGCTTTAGCTGGAATCGCCAAACCATCCATGATTTGAACATACTCGACTCGCATGTCCTCATATGACATTTTCTCCGAACTATATCGTCTATCTGTCCTTGTATGATCCTCATATGAGGACTGCTGAATATAATTCTTTTGCCAAACGTTTCCATATTTAAAGACATTAAGTTCATACTTATCAGGTGAGAATAAAAAGAAAACATTGAGTACAACAGTAGACTCCATTATAACAAACACGTTTCTTCCTTCACCAGCCAAGAACTTTTTCCGGGTGACGTTCCAGAGCGGAGGTCAGCTTCAGTCCCACTGCTTTCAAGCCAGCGACGCTTTCAACAAGCAACAGTGGCTGAACTGCATACGGCAGGCAAAAGTAGCGACCGGCTCTCGGCCTTCCCAGCTCTCAGCTCCCGCTCAGGACAAAACCGAGGAGCGCATGGACCAAACCGACAGCGACTCCTCAGACTGTAGCATGGACACTAGCGATCCCATTGCTGAGGTTGGAACGCAACTGATGGAGCACACGCACGTGTGAACGCCACACTGACACCGTAACGTGACCGGTCACCCGCAGTCATCTCCACTCACCAAGCCAACCTGTACAGTATTGTCATGGAGCAGCCGTCTGTACTAGCCACAGAGTAGAGAGAGCACTACATTTTCCACCACTACTTTAATTTTCATGTCTCTTTCTATCGTCAGTGGCGCACTCTGTCGCACTTCCAACTGTGAAACTGTATCAGGTTTCCCTGTCGTCTGAACAGGACTCGGAAGAGGTGAAGGGGACTCGCCGAGTTCATCATGCCTCGTAGCGAGAACGACAAGCAGCCCTCTGAGGAGAGAAAAGATTCCATATTAATTGATTGATGTATTATATTTATGTACGTGTACTGTGTTATGTCTGCAGTAGCCACCCAGACAAAACGACCAGAGGAATGTTTTCACGACAATCAAGAAGCAGAGTTTTGGTGGTTTACAGTGTTTTAAAGCCTATACTGAGGTTTCTACACTTATTCGAGGCAAATCAAGTTCTCGAGGTCATAAAAGCAAGACAGGAGGAGAACAAAGCCAAAAGCATGCAGCTCGGTGATGAGCGTGTTTCTACAAGTCTCGTTTGTGTGTGTATCTTGACAGATAAACCTGTGTTGTATAGAAAAGCAGTTGATATGTTAATTCACTAACAGCTGTAGTGATCATGCTGTTCCCCACAAAGACCAGGGTTAATTAGATAAGCTGTGTCCCACCAGACAATGGAGATTTAAAGCACTTTGATTGATAATGAAAAATCTTGGCCTTCTTGGCATAAAAAAAAAAAAATCAGGTAACCATATAATTAAAAAAGAGAGAAACTGTAGCCGACGCTCTCACTTGGTGTAAAGTCGTAATCACTTGTGCCATGCACCTCAGCATAACTTGTGTCTTTTCCCAAGTGTAGTGTGTATATGTATTTTGGTGTGTGTGTAGTGTGTATATGTATTTTTGTGTGTGTGTGTGTGTGTGTGTGTGTGTGTGTGTGTGTGTGTGTGTGCGTGCGCGCGCGTGAAGTGCGAAAAGCATTGCCAAAAGGTGTTTTAACCCTGTGTGAGTTGGCCTGTGGGCTCTCGTCGTCTTGAGGAATCGGCATCGCCACTATAGAATTTATTTCAAATACAGTATAATTTTTTTAACGATTTATTTTTATTTTACCCACTCCCCCCCCTTTTTTTTTTTAAAGAAATGTATTAAAATTTATGCAGTAGTGTGTTTTATTTATAGCAAATTTTTCACTTGACCTAACTATGCTGTTCTTTTATTTTAAGTGCTCATAGAAGAGGAACAGTGTTACTGCAGGTGAGCAAAATAGAGTTTATACAGAAAGACTGGATTCAAGGGATGTAGTTCGAGGCAATGGAAGCAAAGCCATATGCAGGGATGTGTGATCATGTGACAAGTAAAGTTATCACAGTATATGTGTATACTGATGGAAAGCTGGAAAGTGTGTCATGAGTACCAAATAAATGAGTTGAAACACTCTGGTTTCTTTTTTCTGACTTTTATAAGTCTTTATGGTACAAGATCTTTATCACCTGATTCAGATCTAGAGTCTGTACAGAGTAATACACTTTCAGGTGTGCTGTTATTGGAAAATGATGTTGGGGTAGCGTGAACTTTATTTTATTTTTTTAAATAACAGCATGTCCGAGAGCGGTTTATTATTTTTATACCACAGCAATTACAATTTTAATGATTAAAGGTGCCTTATTGTACCCCTTTTGAACACGTTAACACAAGCCTTCCACTCAGATCATGCCTACTGGTTTCCCTGATGGTTGATGCTGTTGCGCTAATACACCATGTCCTTATGCGCATTTTGAAAAGGTGCATTTTCTAGCCTGTTAGAATGCAGAAAATTGGTCTTTACTGGAAACAGTGAAACAGCCAGAGCAGGGGACATTTTTCCTTGACCAGGTGAGAAATTGTGACGGGTGGGAAATTTTCAAAAAGGTTTTTTTTTTTTTTTTTTCATATGTCCCCTTTAATTAAAAAAAAAAGTAATGTAATTAATTTTTCAACCTTCACTGTTTTGTTGTCTAGATAGGTCCCATCATTTATAACAGTTCTATTCTTATCACCCCCCCCCCCCTGCTTTTTGTTTATCTTGAAAATTCTATTTGTCAAGAAACCATAAAGCACCCCTTCCTGAAACGTTTGCATGTCCAAAAAAAGTGTTACATCTTTATCTTTGTTACAAAGCACCGACACTGGAAACTCCTTCCAAAAAATACGAAATAAATATCTCGGGCAAGTTCATGTTAAAAGAAGGAGAAACTAAAAAAACAGAAGAGCGTGAGCAAAAAGTATGATCAGATGGAGATGGATGACGCGTACAACAGCATGTGGTAAGGACCACAGTTCGGTTTATATCATACAGCTGGATCTGTAATGACGAATGTTTTTGTGTTGACATCATATGCGGGAAATAAGTTTCATGCTTTGCTTATCCTGTGTGAATGCGCCACTCGAAATGCAAACGTGGGAGCTAATTTCTAAATCACACGGGGTCCCCAGGCAATAGTAATCCCGTTCGAATATGATGTAATAGTCTGGTTCTTTAAGAGAATCACTTCTTCTTTGAGCGTTCTTGGGCAGTTGGTGTAACATCACCACCTACTGGACAGATGTGTGGAATGGCAGCAAAGTTACCGCCTTGTTTGAGACGTGACGCTTAAACGAACAAACACAAGTTATACCATTTTTACCAGTTTATTAGGTACTTTTATTAGTTGTAATATTCAAGAAATGGAGAGAATCAGACACCCATGTTGAATTGAATCAAATAGCAATGAAAATCTCAATGTCCACGTGTCAAATTGAATTGTCTGGCTATGTTCACAGCTCTCCATTCAAAGTCACTCCTAAGCATGTGACATAACATCAGCATTTTTCTTGCTAGCTTTATTTGTTTAGGAAAGTATTCACACATACACCCCTTCTTTGTCCTTCGCAGTTTGACACAATCAGATGTTAATTGTGCGCAAGAAAAACGTACATAAGACATAAGTTCAGCTCGTTTTACACAAAAACGATCTCACTCCTCGAAAGGTTCTTGCTATTAAAAGAAAATCGGGGTTTAAAAAAAGGTGGCACCTCAGAAATGTGTCACTGTTAATTAGCTGCTAAATAATGTAAGATCGCTCACAGAAATGTTCCTCCTTCTGGTGCCCTGGCAACAGCTAAATAATTAAAAATGAACTAGTCATATCCAGGTAAGGCCTCAAACCAGAACAGTCATACGTGTACTGTACGTCTTAGGAATTTCAATTCGCCTGATGTTTACAGTTTGCAATCCATCTTACATTTTCGTAATACACTTTGCATAAATACTTTGTCTTGAGAATTGACCCGAAAAAAAACATTCATAAAGCCCTAGTACTGTACAACAACCAACTTCCATAAGTCACTTTCCATCATATCAACAACTCAACAGTGTTTGTTCTTCGTTAAATGACCTAAATGGTTTGAATCTGCTTATGATGGCACGTGAAATATAGATCGCAAACTTGCCATGGAAGACCATGCGAATGAGCTGTTACTATGGAAACAGTACCTTGTACTGTAGGGCACACACACACACTACGGGCAATTTTGGGAACGCCAATTAACCTAATCTACTATACATGTCTTTGGACTTTGGGAGGAAACCCACCAAGCAGAACATGCAAACTCCATGCACACAGAGACGGGAATCGAGCCTGGCTGGGAATCAAACCCGGACCCTGGGAGTGCAAGTCGACAGTGCTAACCACTACACCAGGAACAACCATTGAGTTAGAACACACACAAACTGTTGAGTCATAACATTACGACCAGTGACAGATGAGGTGAATAACTCTGATCAACTACATACCAAGAAACTGGGAACAAGATAGCGGGCACCCGTGTTCACAGGGACCCGAAGCTAGGCCAAACGAAGAAAAGTCACTGCAGCACACATCGCTAAAAAAAAGTCAATGCTGGCCAGGAAAAGGAACGGATCTGAACCCTCGGTGCATCACTGCCTGCTGCGTATGGGGCATACGCAGTATAGCACGGCAGTTTGCACCAAGATCCAGGTTCCACTTCACACACAGTCCATTGTATATATTGTTATATATATTTTAGATTTAGATTTTAGTGCCATTATTCTCTAGTTTATTCTTGTGTTGATTATTGCTGCTGGTCTCTGAGAGCTACCAAACAAATTTCGTTGTATCACTACAATGACTATAAAGTCTTTTAATCTTTAAAAGACATATTGTATGCGCCAGACAAACAAGTCTGATCCATGGGGGCCGCACCCTGCAACCCACAGCACCCAAAGGATCCACCGCTTATGTCCTGGTGCCAGACACCACGCCGGAGCCCTAGAAACCCTGTGGAGCCACAGTGGCACATAGGTAGTCTTCACAATAGTGGGCATCATGTTTTGCATTGTAACATCATGGCTGGTTGGCGTGTGTATAGGACCATGCCAGATTATTTTGGTTTTCTCTGTGGTATTGCACTCGACCTGCAGTGTTCAATGTGAAACATATTATCTGTGTGCTTGTAAGTTTTAAGTTCTCATTACACAGAAATGAATCAATTCTACTGTATCTAATGGTTGAATGACTTATTACCATAGTGGACTAAGCTTTTGTTGCCCTCTTGTGGCCAGGTATGTGTGCGCATAATGTCATAAGGTTGAAAATCCTGCAATAACTTGTTTGCTGAAATAATAATGTTGTTTATACGTATGCAGACTTTTTCCCTAAATTAAGGATGTTGTATATATAAAGCAGTGAACGGAGTGTGAGGCTGGGATAGGAGAGGGGATGTTTGTTGTTAAGGAGGATGAAGAGTTTGCAAACTGCTCTATGTTAATCCTTGCACGTCTGCTTGCTAATGAACATGTTAGTCTGCTATGAAAGGAAGGAAGTAACTAGAAGGGAGTTTGCATCAGACTTCATTGTTTGTCTGGTGTGTGTGTGTGTGTGTGTGTGTGTGTGTGTTAGAAGTTAATTAGTGCCACTGGGAACAATTTTGTAAAGGCCAGCCTCAGTAGGGTAAGGTCTTTGTCAACACTATTTGTTCAGCTGTTGTTAAAAATAAATCTAAGTGAGCTCATGAAGAGTGTATGAGCTGATGACATGCAGTGCATGAAGCCGCTCCTGTAACACACCCAATGGAATATTTTATTTCAACAAAATACTGATACTGAGAGATTATCTGATGTATCTGATATTGCACAGCTCTTCCTAGTGCACTTGAACCTCTCCCGCTCAGGTGACCTTGATCATAAAAAGGCCTCTGGGAAATCTTTTGTGGCTATGAAGCAATCAGAATCCACATGAAGGAAAAAACATATGGCGCTGCTGCTCCTCTGAGCTCCTCCTGACTGCCAGGTTCGTCCCCATGAGGAGACAGAGCTCTCAGGAGAGGAGCATGGATACACACCACTAGCAGAACCATCGTGTTCACTTACCTGAGTTATTATTATTATTATTATTATTATTATTATTATTATTATTATTATTATTAATGCTAAATAAAACTATGCATTTTATCATCATTATGTTTATAAAGTACTTTAGAGAGAAAAGATATGTAATACTATTACAAAAAATATTATTATTACTATTATTTAGATTTTTTATTTATACATATTTTCTCACATATTTCATATTCATTTCTCTATTTTTTTATTCTGTAAAGCTGATTTATGACAATGACCATTGTAACGAGCGCTATTTAAAATAAAATGGAATTTAATTAACATAAATCTAATTCTTCTTCTTCTTCTTCCTCTTCTTATTTAGGACCCAAGAGCTATGACATGAGCCCTATTGTATTCCTAAGAATTATTTTTTTCCCCCCACCATTTTGGGATTTTTAACATGCTAAAAAACTAATGAAAATTGAAAGACAGGTTGGAATCTGCAGCTGTTAGGATGCCTAAGAGTCTCTAGTCACACAAGATTTTGTAGCGTAGCTTATACACACTTGCACATATGCACATGAAATCCGGTACACATTTAAAGCTCATTTAGCTGAACAACGTTCGCGCTGCATGTCATGGGCTCAATTCAACATGAAGTCAGTTATTGTAGGTCATTTGCAAAATGCACCCATTGATACACACTTCCTAGGGAATTTACTGTATACGATCGCCACCAAACTAGGCCTACATCGAGCATGCAAAATTGTAGAGGGATTTTTGACATCTCTAACGGGTCAGTCGTGACGATGCCTTAAACTTATGCAATAACTTTCTATGTGGCATTACACTGAATGACATCACATTGAATGACATCACTTCGAGTAACATCATAGTGTGATGCTTTTTTTCCAGCATCTGTGATCTTTTTGGAGGTATTAACATAAAATTTCCTTTATTCTACACATGTACACATCACAGGTGTTAATACACACACTCACGCACACATGCACAAATAGACTCATACATCACACATATACATACACACACCACAAATGTTAACACTCACATCTCTCTCTCACACACATGCACACACATACACACACACACATCACAAATGTAAACGCACAGACACCACACCCGTCTCTCTCACACACACACACACACACAAACAAAAACACTAACGCATTAAACAAATACTTAGGGCCCAAGCTGACATCAGCCCTGTATAGTGTGTGAGTGTGCAAGTTGTGTGGTGCACCCAGGCGATGATGGCTTTTTGAAGGTCCTAACATGCTCAAAAACCACACTGGTTGTGCGGTGCACCCGGGGAGGTGATGGCGAAAGCACTATAGGGTGCGCATTGTTGTTGTGTTTACATTGCATTATATAGCACTTATATCAAACATGCAACAAATTGTATCAGACATTACAAAACAAAACACATATTTATATGACACATTTTTCATTATTCAAATTATTAAAAAATATGTATTAACATTGATTTACTCTTATCCTTATTATTTTGTTTTATTTCATAAAAGGTTTTTTAGTTTAAAAAAGGAAATAAAACTTTATAAATTGTAAAAACACATTATGATGATTAGAAATTTTGTTTCCTACTTGTACATTTTTGTAAACAATAATTATATTGTTGTTAAGATTTTGTTGTATCCTTACAATCAAGTGATATATATATATAAATTTCCATCATATACTATAGTTATATTCATATAATTATGTGTTATTGTTCATATTATGCATTTTGAAATAAATCTTTTATAAAATCTTTTAGAACAAAATCTGAATATACATGCCATGCTGTCGTTTAGGTCTGAGTATCAAACTCTGAAAACAGGCTACTTTAAAGTTAAATAAAAAAAATACAACATAAAATAATAAATAAACATTGTATACAGATATAATGTAAAAAATAAATGTGAGATGTTAAATTCTAAGTGTATATATTTGGCATGTACATAGACAGGATCCATGCCTACAATAAACAATCAAACATGCATCTGAACGATCAGGGAGTGACTATACTAAACTATATATATAAACATACTTTAATGCTAATTTTATATATAAGTCAAAGTTGTAATATTGTCATTTTGAATAAAATATTGTAAAATGATGGGAACTTGTTAATAATAATATTCACTGCAGGCGTGTGCTTATTGTTGTCTGTGTATTATATGCAGGAGCACTGGGCAACCACAAGGGGGCGGTTAGGTCCCCTCGAGTGACGTCATCTGACCAACCAACGCTATGGCGGGCGCGTGTTGAGAGAATGCGGGAGAATCGTGTGTTTGTTCCGCGGGTAGACACGTTGGAGCTGTGCAGCACACACAGATGACCACAGACCGAATGCCCGAGATAGAGAAGTAGCCTCGAAATGGAGTGTCACGGTGGCAGAGCCGCAGACCGAGCGCTGGCTCGCGCCGGAAACCCGCACGAGCTGTCGCGCGCCGCGAACGCGCCGAGTCAAGATGGCGAACCCAGATCATCCGAGTGCGAGGAGGAAGAAGAGCCAGCGGCGGAATGTCGGGACGCGCCGAGCGGTAAAGGCTCGGACACGAAGCGCGGGTCCTCGTATACGGCTCACAGACTGGCCGAGGAGCCGCCGCGGCTCAATTTTCACATCCCGAGGAGGAACAAAGAAAAGAGAGGTGCTTTTCATTTAGCCGTTTTTGTTCACGGGGTTTGTTGCCAATTTTTTTTTTTTTTTTGTCTTCTGGAACTTCATTTTTTTTAAACAAACATGGAGGCTGTCACGTGGGGGTTAGGTTAGAGAGAGCGACTGTGACGCGATGTGACGTAGTGACGTGAATTAACTCGCTAACGTGCTCTATAGTCTAGGTGTAACTCATCCAGGTGTGTGGCTTAAGGTCACCCGGGTTGCTATGGCACTCATTTTACCTTAGACATCTGTTAGATTTCACCTCGTTTACCTGATGAACAGCGTTCATAATACAGTCCTAAAGATCAGACAGGTGACTGGTAAATGATAGCTCAAAGAAAAGAAAAAAGGAGGAAAATTGACTCGTGTTGTATATTACAACTCGAAAATTCGGTTCGGATGAGGGAGAAGGTTGTGGTTTGTTTGTTCCTCGCTCCTGAGATCCCCAGATGCCATGCCACACCCATTTACACTTGGGTAGGTTTACCTTCACTGACATCTGGCCCTGGTGTTGAGCTGTTGAACACGACCTGCACAAACAATGTGGCAGAAAAATAGCATGATGCATAATACAATGCAATGCAAGAAAACCTTAAACGAGCATTCGCGGAACGATGAAAAGTGCACTAGTCTTGACTTATGCTGATTTACACTGCGGCTATAGTAGTCTTGGAATTTATATATTTAGTAGTCTAAAACATATTAGGTAACGTGTGTGTATATATATATATATATATATATATATATATATATATATATATATATATATATACACGGATGGGAATTATTGTGGATCACCTGACATATTTTTATCGTGATACCTAGGTACCGACTCTGCCGATTTGCATTGTGATTATTTAATTGGCGAGAAGTATTATGATTTTTACGAATATCCTGATTCAAAAGCTTCCCCTATGCTGCGCCTACACAGGATGCTGTGCTGCCCGCCAATGTGTGAATAGTTCAGAGTACACCAGCTGCAGGATTCAAGAGGAACGATAATATTTTACCTCCTCAAATGTAAACATATATAAAATAATAAAAAGTCAATTTTGCAGTCAGTGTGATGATGCGTGGATTGCCACATAAGAGTTGCGATACATAACTGAATCTATTTATTTATTTATTTTTCTATTTTTGATCTCTAATGTATAAATGGTAGACTATTGTGTAAAATTATTACTGTATTATCTGTATTGTCTTTAGTAAACATTGTTATACATGTTTATCATGTTTGCATTATGTACAAAACCATTCACGATTTCCAACATAACTTTAAAATGAATAAATAACATTTACAGAATGTCTGTAAAGAAAGTGACATATTACACAACGGACCAGATTTCAGATGGAAACAAACAAACAAAAAAACCTTAATGAACTTTATTGGGTTTTGCATAAAAATAGAAAGGAGCGAGTGTGAGAGTGAGTTAGAAGAACTCATATTCTCCAGCATGATCAGTAAAACCTAACAGTTCTTTTATTTATAAAACTGCACAAATCTGTATTTAGTATTACTGATTATTTCCAAACAAAGACTTTTCACAGCAAATATTGATTGGGTGACCTTTTATATATATATTTTATTTTGTGTAGAAATATTTTAAAATCTTTTTATCTTTTTTTTTTTTTTTTTTTCTTTTTTTTATGTGCCCAAAATTTGCACAGTACTGTAAGTAAAACAGCAGTTATGTTTTACTGAGCGTGCTGGAAAATGAGTTCATCTGGTAGCTTGGTCACACTTGCTCATTTCTATTTTTCATGCAAAACCCAAGAGCCTACATTACAGTTTTTCGTTTCCATCTGATGTTGTTTGCAAACCTGTCTGTCATTCAGTATGTTCCTTTTTTGCAGGCATGCAACTATTATCCTGTGATCTCATTTATTTATACATTTCTGAGGTAGGTTTGGAAATGGTCAATGGTTTTGTACATAATGCAGGCATGATAAACATATAGTAAGATTTATACTACGTATAATACAGTGCATAAGACTTTTGCACAGTACTGTATATACTCTTTAACAATGGTAACCCTACAGTCAGTTAGATGTTTTGGAATAGGACATGGTTAGTTATCACGTACACAAGGAGTCTTTAGTACCATCGCTTTGTACCTGTCGGTACGTTTTCTCCCGTAGGAAGTCTTCACGATGTTGAGCTCTCTGGATTATTACTCATTTAAAAGGGAAACAAAATCTGTAGAAGGAATGAATGTTTATTGATGATTGGTGGTCTGAGTTTTTATTGCTGTAGAGAAAAGCACACTTGTTATTAGTGTATTTGCGGGTCCAAACATTGAAGTCAACTCAGACCTTTTCTGTGGTACGTTAGCTTCACAATGTCAAAGATCATGTTCATTTTTAAGTAAGAATTAAAGATTAATTTTATTATTAATGTTATAAGGAGTGTGTGGTATAGAAGTCCCTATGAATTAACTGTTACAAGCGCATTTATTGTAAACTCGTGGTTTTTGGTAACTGCTGCCGAAACTGTGAAAATACACGCCCATCTTTTGACCTATCAGGTTGAAGATTTCTACAGCTCTGTGGCTTAAATGAAGTTAATGAAGCAAAACTCTAGAGGGAGCAGCGATCCTCAAGCTTCACTGGTTTTCCAAGTTATAATCACAGACATGTTGTGGCATATGGTAGATTCGAAAAGCTTGATGGAGGCCCGCGTATATGGATACAGTTGCTAAGCTACCATTGGATAGTTGCAGATAGGGGTGGAGTTTAGTCTGTCCTCTGCTCCTGAAGATTTACACAATTACATCGATCCTCTGAGGGCTCATTTAAAGAGCTTCACTAAAGATTTAGCATAGCTCTTGAGATAGTAACACAGATTGCCCTAGAGGAAATGTCTCTAGGGAAAAGTATTAGAACACAGCCATTGTTCTGTCGCCATGTGCAAGGTTTGCTATTCAGTATTGAATAAAAAACAGTTAGTTAAATTGTGCCGGCTGTTCGCAGACACGTACGTTAGCATAAAACCCAGTTATAGAACGAAAAACACAAGCTGGAGCATGTTTACAGCGTAGCAAATGTCTCGTGGATTTTGATTGCTTAGATTGTATTATGCTGCATTTGAGTTGTCATAAACATCAAGTCGGAGCTCAGAATTATGTCATTTTTGACTTGTGTATATTCATCCTAAGAAGCGTGGAGGCGAAAACAATTGATCTTTTTTTGCTAGCAACAAACTAGCGCATGGTCACAAATGATGTATATTTTCCTAAGAACAGTGATCTGTATAGTCAGTGTTATAGATTAACAAGCACGTATATGCCGTATATTGATTGCTCTAACGGTGTATAATAGGGGTGCTCCGATCAGGATTTTTGGGGCCGATCACTAGAAGCTGGATCGGCCGATACTGATTACAGGCTATACTCGAATCATGTAGTATTATTTATTAAACTATATCTAACAACAATGTAAATTAAGTATTGAAATTACAAAAGGAGGAATATCATTAATTTACAACTGTATTTATTGGCAAGCAACACATCAACTTAAAACATAGCAGCCTGTGCTTGGTTAGTAATTGGGAACAGCTTAGAGCTTGACATATACAACTTTCCTGTAGATTGTATAAAATTAAATCAAATAACAGACAAGTAGGACGCGAGTCACCAGATATTCTGCAAGGTCTGCAAGCATCTGCGAAGACCACCAAAAAAAATTAACATGTTTAAATTTTCATATTTAAAAACATGTTAAAAAAATTAATTAAGTATAAAATTAATTAATGTTTTGTGCGGAAAGATGGAAACGTAATCACAGCGGCAAAACTCGCGGTGAATCATGACCGTACTTACGGTCACCGCGCGAAACTGCGTAGGTGAGATGGGGGTATTACCGACGACTGAGTGAGTGGCGGCGCGCGAGTTGCTGAACTCTCCCGCTCTCTTAGCGCTCGACAACTTTGAAAACTGCTCATGTTCCTTTACGTGACTAACCTTCAAATGTCTGATGAGGTTGTGGTGTTAAAATGCTTTCGGTGCTTCCCGCCTTGTGGAATTGGCTTGTTACACAGGTTGCAGATTGCTAATGTATTGTCTTTTTCACACAACATGTAGAATTGCTAGATCGGTGAAGCCATTTTAGCAGCGCGCAAAAAAAAAATTTGCGTCATCTGATCGGCTTTTCTATATCGGCCATTATAGAGACTGCAGATCAAACTTTCCAAAGCGGTTATCGGCCGATTATGATCAGTGACTGATCAATCGGAGCACCGCTAGTGTTTAACTGTACTGTATAACCCCAGAAGCTCTAAACAGCCATGTAGGTATATTGTTGCTTGCTGAACTTGTAGTTACAAATGATACTTTGTTACATTTTGCCCCACTTAAAAAATTAAGGCACACTAAAGAAAAATAATATACAGTATGTAGAGAAAAAGAAATCCTCCAAATATTTAGGAACAAAAAAAAGGCCTGACTTGTATACATCTGGGTCTTTTAAACTGAAAAAAAAAAAGCCATTTAATCCCGCCCTCATGCTCTAGGTTTCTAATCAATATTAGACGAGACAGACTTCTTATAACCAATCACTCAATGATTTGATAAATGGATGATAATCAGTTCTCCATGCACCATGTCGAAAAAAACAATGAGTACGTACCTGCCTCGCCTTTTTCAGTTGTATAGATGACGGGGTCTTCCACTGTGAAGACACCCAAGTTTCGTCAGCGATAATGATCCTCAACATGAAGAATGGGTCATCCATGGCACACTGCCCGAGTTCTTGGTAGACTTCAATACAATGTTACTTCTGCCCCTGGGACAGACTTATTCTCTACACATTTTTTTCCCTTTCTGTGTCCTTTAAGGGGCTCAGTTGTGATGTGCCTACAATGTTTGAGTTTATCAGGGCATTAGTGTTTAAGGCTGTGTGAATAGAATGGCTTCAATAATGCCTTCATTCTTAGTTTATTCAAAGAAAACTGATGTAACATGAATCATTACAAGGGCTCGACTTGCATTAATTACATCTTAAAAGAATTTGGTTTTCCATTGATCTAGAATTGCAATTTTTATTCAGAATCCTTCAGCCCCGATTAGTCTAGATGATAGGACTGTGAAATCTTAAGTGCATGTTCACTTCCTGTCCTGATGCTGTCCTTGTAGAAGCTGTATGGTGTCATTGATTTTAGCACACTACAGTACGTCTTTAAGATCTTACCTCAGTCACAATTAAACCCACCACAGGGTTCTGGTGCACTGAACGGTTCGTGTAGTTTGCATAGGATGTACTAAACAGTAAACGAAAGGTTTGAGGGACTTCCTGTGTTTGAGACACTTCAGGCGTTTGTGGTCAGATTGTGATCTACACCCACACAGCTGTGTGATCTGATGACTGATAAGCCTCCTGATTTTCTGATGAGGAACTTGGTTAAAACATTGACTTAACACATGCACAGATTTATGTGGTTCTTACACGTGGCCATATTTATAATCATGATGAAAAAGCACATTATATTTCTATATTGAAGAAAACCTGGTCAGTTCAGGACGAATTTAATTAAACTAAATAATTACAAAGATGTCTTTTGTTTTATTGAGAGAAGTGTGAGGAACTTCAGTGTTGGTGAAATGTGTTTATTAGGCCAAAAAAATGTCTTTATTGTATGTACAATTTTAATGCTGATCTGCATTGTCTGGCTAAAGAAAAAGTCACTGTTTGGTTTTAAATAAACAAATGTGTCTGAGCCTTTTAATTGGATAATTGCTGTCGTGATTAATATGTTTCAGCTGGCAACAGTTAATTTGACCCACACCAATACAGTTAGTGGCTTCTCGTTTTGTAAACAATGATTGAGGAAGATGCATTCTGTCAAGTTAGAGCTAGAAAAAAAGCTAGATTTTGCTTATTGGAATTGATTTAGTGGAACTGTCCAGCGCATTATTAAATCCTGAAAGGATATCAACCTCACAGAAGCACTGAATAAAAAATTAATTAATTAAAAAAAACGCTTGGTGATGTGGCAGCATAGGAAATCGACAGTCAAAATCACAGCCATGATTATTGGTGAGAGTAAGAGCATGTTCATGCAAAGTATGATGGGAACTCGGAGGATTGGGACTAAACAGCTATGCGGCCATGTTAGTGAGACTCATCAAAAGAATGCTTCAATTTGCTAGAGAGCATAAAGATTGAACTTTTTAAAAGTTGTGTGATCTGATGAATCACCCATGATGAATGGTGGCCACTGTACAAGCTCCTGGAGGCAGTGTTATGATCTGGGGCTGCTTCAGGACTAGACTCAGCAGTGTAATGACAATAAAACGAAGTCAGCTGATGACCTGAATGTACTAAACAATGAGGGTATATCACACCTATGTAGTTTTTCTTCTCTGATGGCATGCCATATTCCAGGAATCAGATGTGAATTTGGCATGATTTTCATTTAATTTTCACAACAGAACCCTGTTGACAGTAATTAGGGTGGTCTGGAGAAAACTATCGTACTGTCAATAAGATCATCAATAAAATCTCTGTACAGCCGCTGCTTTAATGTGCCCTAGCAGTATGTGATCATAATGAATAATAATGTGCATAGTAATAGTAAAGGCGTGTGCTTGTATGCGCACTTAGGAACACAAGCTGGTGACTTTTCTTTCATTTCTAAGTTTGGGTGGATGGTGACTCGGCGCAGGCGTCAACTGAAGCTGATCATTTGCATCATACCTAATTTTTTATTGATAACCATACTGGAATAATCTATAGCTGGACAATGCAAAGGCTATCATGTAAAGTGCTTTTTTGAGCTCAGATGCTTTTTTTTCCCTTTAGTTGGGTTTGAGTACAGTTACAGTTTTATGCAAATAGTAGAACTATCAGCTTAGACTTATTTAAAAATTTGTTTTACCAAGCATCAGAAATAACGTGGAAGATTTTCATGACACTTAATACATTCAGGGACTGTTTTTGCCAGGATCTCTTCTTTGGCTCTAAAGTAACTCAGGGACTCATTTCCCCACTACGGACTGCTAACTGAGTGTCTTGTCTCTGTCCTCAGCTCTGTTCCAGTACTTGTCCTCGGAGTCCAGAGAGTTTGCAGAAATCCACACTATAATCACCTCTAGCTACAAAGATCCTGCCTCAAAAGGGAACTTTGTGTACTCCAAACCTCGCCTCATCCACAACGAGCCTCTAGAGAAAGAAGTGAGCTTACTTGCTAATGAATTAGTTTTTTTTCAATGATGTCTGACATCTGAGTCGTCAGAAGGCGTTACTTTATTTTAATAGAAACAATAAATTCATAATGGCTTGTGTGATTAATTAAATTATGGCTAATAATTAATGTATATGTTATGTCTATTTTTAGGAGTAAGAAAACGAGTTCGAACTAATGTCTTAAGATCAGCAATTTGAGAACCTAGAGAGCAGATTGCATGGATTCAATCAATGCAATAGTTTATCATGTATAGACAGAGTGTGGCTTCCTCCAGAAAAAAAAGAAAGCAACCAAACCTACCAAGATGAATGGACAGATCATTATAGGTTTATTCTTCCTCTGGGTGATTTAAAATCTATTTGTCTCATACGTTCTGAAAACGCAGTGATGATGAGCAGTAACATGAAGTGCCACCATGAGACAAAACACTGGTCATTTGAGCGAACTTAACCGCCTCTGTCTATGATGAGGGCCTGTAAAATACCTGAACTGAGGCTCTAAATTGCAGTTTTACTGAATAAACTGACAGGTGAATACAATAAAAAAAAATTATAAAAAAAAGAGAAGTCCAGACATGATAATCTGATTACCATGTAATCCCTGTTCCAGGGAAGTGATTTGTTAATTTTAGTATGTGTGGAGTGTTGGTGTGAAATGTCACAATGTTTCTATGCAGTTTATTGAAAAGAGAAAGGAGCTGAAGCAGGATGGACGCACTGACAAGGAACTGGCGGAGACTTTCTGTTTCCAGCTTTCTGACAAGGTAAGTTGGATTCTTCAGATATTGTCTCCCTAAAGAACCCATCATTGTTTACTTTTCTAATGTAGCATTCAAAACAAACACACACACAAATAAAAAACACAGTGTTTATGGCGTTAAGAGACAACCATCAAAAGGTTTGTGAAATTTAACCAAAAATTTGTCTTTTACATAGATAGACAGACAGATCCCATGAGCGAAATTGTGAGGAACCTGCAGCAGCAGGTTACACAAACAGTAGTGAGGTGTATATACACATATATACATATACTGGGGTTGGACAATGAAACTGAAACGCCTGGTTTTATTTAGACTACAATGATTCATTCGTATGGTGTAGGACCTCCTTTGTCTGTCAATACAGCATTAGTTCGTCTTGGGAATGACAGATACACATCCTGCACAGTGGCCAGAGGGATTTTGAGACATTCTGCTTGCAGAATAGTGGCCGGGTCACTACTGATGCTGGTGGAGGAAAACGTTTCCTGACTCGCTCCTCCAAAACACCCCAAAATGGCTCAATAATAATTAGATCTGGTGACGGTTCAAATTCAAGTAGGCTTTGTCACTTCATCCATAGTACACAGTGAAACGAAACAACGTTCCTCCAGGATCAAGGTGCTACATGCAACATAAATTTACAACATAAATTTAAATTTAATAAAATTTAATTTAAAACAAACAGAAAAACTAAACTAGCTAACTAAGAGACCTACTTAGCTGGTTAGCGGAGACAAGACAGATTGACCTGACAACATAAATTTACAACATAAATTAACAAAAACTAACTAGCCAAATATCCGCTGTAGGGTCTTGCGGTCCGATATGGCACAGTTCCCAAACCAGAGTGATGCAGCTGCTCAGGATGCTCTCGATAGTTCCTCTATAGAAGGTGGTCAGGATCGGTGGTGGAAGCCATGGGAGATGTTCAACTTCACTTTAATGTTCATCAAACCACTCTGTCACCAGTCTTGCTGTGTGTATTGGTGCATTATCATCCTGATACACGGCAACGCCTTCAGGATACAATGTTTGAACCATTGGGTGCACATGGTCCTCCAGAATGGTGCGGTAGTCCTAGGCAGTGACGTGCCCGTCTAGCAGTATTGGTCCTAGGGAATGCCATGATATTGCAGCCCAAACCATCACTGATCCACCCTCATGCTTCACTCTGGGCATGCGACAAGCTGGGTGGTACGCTTCTTTTGGGCTTCTCCACACCGTAATTCTCCCGGATGTGAGAGAGACAGTGAAGGTGGACTCATCAGAGACAATTCATGTTTCACATTGTCCACAGCCCAAGATTTTCGCTGCTGGCACCATTTAAACAACGTTTGGCATTGGCATGAGTGACCAAAGGTTTGGCTATAGCAGCCCGGCTGTGTACATTGACCCTGTGGATCTCCCGACGAACAGTTCTGGTTGGAGAGAGAGAACAGTTCAACAGGAGAGTTGAGGTATGCATTTAATTCTGCAGTGAGTTGGGCAGCTGTGGTTTGATGTTTTTTGTACAATCTGGGTTAGCACCCAGAACATCCCTTTCAGACAGCTTCCTCTTGCGTCCACAGTTATTCCTGTTGGATGTGGCAGTTCAAAATAAGAAAAAGAGATGAAATGTGCAGATTGTCAGTATATATGTAGTACATGTGCATGAAGTGACATTGAATAATGGGATATGTATACAAGTTGCTATAGTCATCTGTTACATAGCGGTGAGTCATTGTACAGTGCAGTGGCGAACGGTAGAAACATTATTCTGAACTGTTCTTTGTGACAGTGAAGCTGGATTAGTCTGTTAATGAACTTTGCTGCCTCTGTATAGAATCATGTAGTGGGTTCGATGGATTTTCCATGATTGACAGGAGTTTGTTCAGTGATTTGTTGTTCCTCACTGTCTCCAATCTGTCAAATTACTGTTTACCATTGTGGATGATTTTATTTATCTTGCCTGCATTCTTGGCACTGATGCCGCTCTCCCAGCAGACCACAGCACTATAAAGGGCACTAGCCCCAACAGACTGATAAAACATTTCCAGCATTCTGCTGCATACGCTGAAGGATCTGAGCTTCCTCAGGAAATTAAGTCTTTCTCAACCCCTTCTTATACACAGTCTGTGTTGGTATTCTCCAATCTCCTGTTCAAGTGTACACCCAGGTACTTGTAGTTGTCCACAACTCCAACCTCCTCACCTGTGATGGTAACACATTCAGTTACAGTTTTACACTTCCTAAAGTCCACTGCCATCTCTTGGTTTATAATGTTTAGGAGCAGATGTTTTCTGGAGCACCACTTTTGGAAAGCTATCCAGAAGTCCTCTATATTCTGACCATCCTGGAAATCTGAGGTGTACAGAGTGAACAGGAATGGAGAAAAAACAGTTCCCTGAGGTGCTCCTCTGTTACTGACCACCACATCAGACAGGGAATTCCCCAACCGTACAAACTGGGGCCTGTCTTACAGTTAGTCACCTACCCAGGATACAATGGATGTGCTGACACCCATCCTGAGCAGCTCCTCAATCGGTAGAAATGGTTGTATTGTATTAAAGGCACTGTAGAAATAAAAAATAAAAAAAGCTGTACCATTACAGCTATCCAGGAAAGAGTGAGCACACTGCAATAGGTACGTATATGACCTTATCACCCACTCCAACGTAAGGCTGGTAGGCAAATTGTATTGGGACCAGGGAAGGTTTTACCAGGTGTCCTAGGTAGGTGTGGCAAAACTAGGTGCTCAAACACTTTCATGATTTCTTTCGTCAGTGTTTGACTTGGTAAAGTTGTTGAGGGCAGAAGTATTAGTACTACAGCAAGATGTTTTCCATAGCACTGGTAATCTTCCCTGCATCAGACTCAGGTTAAAGATGTTATTGCAGTATACCAGACAGCTGAGCACAAGATTCCACAAGGGGCTAATACCGTCAGGGTATTGGTTTGGGTTTTACCAGCTTTCTTTTCACCTGGATAGCGAGGAGAATAGCGTGAAGCAGTTGCTCACAGGCAGTGAAGGTGGTGTACTGGTTTCAGTGGAGGGTTCAGCTGGGTGGGTTGTGAGAAGGGGTGCTTACCAGTAGGGGTGCTTAGCAGTTGCTCACAGCTAATGGTGATGAGGGTATGAAGACTGGCCCAGTGTGAAACGGCTCAGCTGGGGGTCTTGGGCTAAACCTGTTGAAATGCAAATACACCTCGTTGGCTCTGTCCAGACTGCCACTCTCTTGACTGTCTTTAACGCTGAAGCCAGTCATCTGCTTCATTACCATCCATACGTCTGATGTTGCTATGCTGAAGTTTACTCTCTAGCTTTTGTCGATAGTCATTGGTCTTCCTCAGCCTCACCCTCAGTTCCCGCTGTATCCTTTTCAGTTCATCCTTGTCACAAAACCTAAAGGCTCTTTTCTTGTTGTCTAACAGTTCTTTGAAGTCGCTGGTGATCCAAGGCTTGTTGTTGGGATAACAGCGTACCGTTGTTGGAGAGATAATGGTGTCGTAGCAGAAGAGGATATAGACAATAATGCAGTCTGATTTCATTCTGATGTCTTCCTCGTGTGGTTCACACAGCTCGTGTGGTTCATTCCAGTTTGTATGCTCAAAGCAGTCCTGAAGGGCCTCACTGGCTTCTAACAGTCCTTGTGGAGATGGGCTGCTTTTGAATTGGCAAAACATAGAGGTGTTAACGAGACCAGATTGTGATCAGAATTGCAGAGTGGGGGAAGAACAATGGTTTTGTGTGCGTCTTTGGCGTTAGCATATAGAAGATCGTCCTATATAGAATATAGAAGAATGTCCTGTTTTTCCGTGTGGGACAGTCAACAAACTGGTAGAAAGTTGGTAATGTAGAGTCCAGATTGACATAAAAGTCAATTGATAAAAGTCACCAGTAATAGTCACAAAAGTCCCTAGCAACAGTGGCGTGTATGAGGTCACATGGAATGTAAGCGCTGATTAAAATGGCAGAGCAGAATTCTCTCTGTAAATAATATGGGCGCATACTCGCAGCTAAAAGTTGAGTATCCGGAGGTCAAAGTCATTCCATCATGGTGACGTGCGGGACTTCACCATCTCTCATTCACATACACAGCAATCCCATCACCTTTGTTCTTACCACTGTCCGTCGCGTCTCTGTCCGTCTGAATAAGTTTAAAGCCTGGTATGGATGTGCTGTTATCCTTAAACTGAGCAATGCAGAAGTAAGGGTGTCCTCTTCGCTTTTGATGTTCTAATTGGCTGCTCTGGTAGTAATTCCTCTGGTTTATAACATTTGGCATCTTTAATTTCAGGCAGTTTATGTCCATTTTTATTCATTTATTTTGATTCTGGTATTCAGCTCTGTCATGCCTAACATTTTTCTGCTTTCTTTATACAGAGATCTATGAATCATACACAGTCTTTTTAAAGTTTGAGCAGAATATTTATTGATTGATTTTGTTTCAAACAGCTAAATCTCAGACTTTGACATTAAAAAGTATTTAATATACACCATATTGTAGGGGTGGTCCATGCTGCCATAACGAGTGAGTAAAGCGTTTGAGAAACCCTTGACACTACTTAAGGAACGGAAAGTTTTTGCCCTTTAGTCAAGCATAGGCAAATCTGTTGGTTTCAGTTCCTTTATAATTTACATCTATATAAATAAGAGGTTTTGTCTGTACTCCCTCTTTCAATGCTATCTTAGTTTCATACATTGGAGCACATGAAAACTAGTCTCAGAAATCTTTCTTTGTCCGTATGCATGCATGCATGTATGTATGTATGTATGTATGTATGTCTTTGGACAGAATTTTATGAAAATTTTGCAGTACATGGATATCTGCCTGAAGTTTAATCTTCACCATAACTGAAATCAAAATATTAAGTAAAAGCAATGTTATGAATAAATACATACCGGATTTAATAATCTACTTTAAAATAAGCTCAATGTAAATATTTTTACTGGCAATACTTAATATTTTCACCACAGAAATAACAGCACTGAAGTGGTATAAGTGAATTTTAATACACTGAATTCGTTTAAAGACAAACTTTAATCATATCTTAATCCTAATGTTATTTTCAGGTCCCTCTGGTTTGTGAAAAAGGTTTATCAACCGGGAACAGCTGGATGAACTTTTTGGGATATTCTACTAAAGGTAACATTTGAGTATTTGGAAATGTTTATATGATTACAGTCCAAGTCAAGATGAAAGTGTATACTCACTTACTCACTTATTTATTTTTAGGTGTTTACTTGTGCCAGTTCTCTGATTTGTTACAAAGCAGTCCCATCGAGCCTGGCTTCGCTGGAGAGATAATCATCTTTAAAGTGATAAAGGTAACGACCCAAACATTTCATGTCCAAGTTGTATGGCTCACAAACACGTTAACATGTTGGCTCATAGACATGTTAGTAACAAAGTGTTGTTTTCTGTTTTTAGGGTAAAGTAAAGAGCATACATGAGAACATGTTAAAAGGTTTGGACCCTACGCCTAAATTTGACAGCCATTTCTCTAAGAATGCCAATAGAGTGACATCCCTGACATCTTACAAGGCATTCGAGTATACTCAGGTATAAAAACAATAAGTTTTGTCTTTGTGTTTAGTTTGATGCTCTGTGTGTTACTGCGAAGAAGTACGAGGGGTGTTTAAGCCTGGTTCAAATCAGAACGCCTTATGAATGAAGCCATAAAACAATTTACAGAAAAACGTCAAGCACAGTACAGTGATGAGAGTGGCAAACATTTTTAAAGAAGACTGTATGCCCACTGCGGTCATTTCTGTGAACATTTAGCCAGTGGAATGCCTGACCCGTCTGAAACCTCATCACAAACTTGCAGAAAAGATGCATCTGTATGTGGAATCTGTACACAGTCAATCACAAACACCACTTGAGTTATCGCCACACCCCCATACAGTCCTGACCTCACTTCAAGCCATTTCCACATTTTCGGGCCAGTAAAGGAGGCCAATATTTTATGGCTTCGGTGTACTGAAAAAAATGTTCTACCTTAATGGTTTCCAAGCAGTAGTGAAACGTTGAGATGAGTGCATTAGTGTAGCAGGGGACTATATATAGAAATAAAAATAGTTGATACTCTCATACCCCGTGTTCTGTTGTTGAGCACAATCAAAAGTCCCAGTTTAACTTGAACGTCCCTCATATTTAAGCAACCTTGTGTGTGCAGTTTCTGTATTATTGCTCCGTATACTGTTTGCATTTCCACTCATTAAAGTGTTCTAATCATTTTAATGGATTTCTTTTTTTTATTTTTAACAGCAATATTTCTATGAATATGTGGATTTTGAGCCTGCGTCTAGACCAAGGCACGTGTGTCCATACGCTGTGGTGTCTTTTCAATTCAAACCCAAAGAGGCCGTAACATCGGGGCCCAAAGCCTCACCTTTGCAGAGGTATCTCACTTAAACTATTAATGCATGTACTTATTGTCTAGTTCATCAAACTGGTATTTGTTAAATTTATTTTGTTTGTTTGTGTTTTTTTCTTTCTTAGGTCCAACAGCATGCCATCAGGAACAGGTATTGGTCTGCTTACTTGTTTCAAGTTTGTCATGTGCACAATGTGTCGGTTATAATTGCACAGCTATAATATCTGAACAGTCCTCTACACACATGGTAGACCTAGTAGTATGCATGGTGTGTAATACATACAGTATGATGAATATATTATATTGTATAAGAGAAGACAAGACGTAATCCTTAGTGTCGGTGAAATAGTGTCCCTAGAAATAAGGCAAACAGAAATATTAGAAATATATTGTCTTTGACTGTGCACACGGAGGAACTCCTAACCCTGACGTGCGACTTTGTTTGCAGAAGTATTGCATTGATCTAATATATTTAAGCATGCAACAATTCCTTAACCCTACCTAATAGTTTATCAGCTCTATGGAGTTTTTCTTCCTTGATGGCACAAGCATATTCCACGACTCGAATTGTGAAAGAGTGGTTCTGGGAGCATGAGGAATCGTTTTCACACGTGAACTAGAGATAAAAAAAAAAAAAATTTTTTTATTTTTTTTTTTTATAAGAGTTTATAAAGTGATTTGACCGATATAGGCCGGTGCAACTCTGGATATAAATAAATGTATATTACGTTGCATTGGGTTATTGAAATTTAAGTAATCAAAGCTTAAGGCAAGCCAACAAAATAGTAGTACATTCAACATTAATTAGGTTGCAGCTTTCTGTAGTCGACAATGATCTCTGTGGTTTTGCTAATGTTAAAGCAAAGATCGTTGTCATTTCACCACTCTGGCAACACTCTTTATAGACTCTGTGTGTGATGAGGCCTAAGATGGTAGATCATTAAAGAGAACATCGTTTCCTTCCTGTTTATACAGTTAGCATATAGTGTGGCCCTACTGTGGATAGAGGAAAATAAGCAGTCATGTATTAATTGCATTAGAAAGTTACAAGCATCAACTCCAAGTCTAATCTCATACGGGCAAGGTATTGGGTTTTAAATACATCATGTGATTTACAGGTGATATAACAAGGGATTTTGCACTTCTTTTGGGTTCCTGTAGGGGTAGAAGGAATCGAATGTGTTTAGATATACTCCCTGAGTGTCCCTATGATTTTTCTGTTTTGGAAATTCACTATTGACTGTAGTGGGGGACTCATTCTCGATGCACAATCCCATGAATTTTGAAAAAGACAATGAGCACGCACTTAGTCGAGCTGCAGCTCTGCCTCGCCTTTATTGGGCATGGAAATGACGGGCTCTTCCACTGTGAAGACTGTTGCTTGCTTAAGTTTTGTTACCGGTAATGATCCTCCACAGAATATGACTCGCTGACAGAGTTCTTGGCAGACAGCGATGAGATGTGCCTTCTGATCCTGGTTTAGCAGCCTGGGTCTACAATGGAAGCAGTGTTGTGGATTGTTTTCTGAGGGTCATGCTTAAGTTGCCGAATTGTTTTGACATTTTCAGGGGTTGAGCTCGTTGAAGGTCTTTCTAATCTCTCGTCATCTTCCAGTGATGACCTTGAAGCACACGTGCCACTCAGACAACCTCAAAGGACTCATCTCAGCATTGCTGTATGTTTGCCTAATCATGTCGAACGTCTCTGTGGCAGATTTGCCTAGTTTCACATTCGCTCTTTCTTCTAACTTCCTGTCCATGATGATGTGCTGCCATCTGTTGGCATGTTACAAAACTAGTCACAAAACTTGTTTTTGTGATTCCACCTTTATGTAAAGCTGAGGCCAAAACTATAACGAGGAGTCCAATGCAGGAAGTGTACTGAGAATATTGTGATATCATTGTCATGGGACGACATCTTTATGATTTTTTTTTTTTAAGGCAGAAACCAAAGAGAAGTAGTAGTTATCTGTTTTAGGATTGTTTATGCCATACTTAAACACTTAATAATAATCTAGGAAAAGGCTCAAATGCATTATGCATGAGTCAGTTGACGAATGAGGAAAGAATGAAATAGATTTTAAAGAAGTTTTTTTAAGAAGCAGTGCACATCTTATTAGGGAATGTCCTTGGAGTTTCTCATCATCTCAACATGCTCTCATCATCATGGCGAGTATATGGACACATAATTACCTTTTTCATTAATAGTTAGTCAGCGGCCCACCCGAGTATACTCTGTGTGGGAAATACTTTATTATCTACATTTTAGAACAATACTGAACTTTTTTTTTTCTTTTACAAAACCATGAAATGGCATACTGCGTTAAGTACCAACAATGACCACCATCATCGTTATTTTAATACACAAAGTTTGACTGTTTTCAAGCGCTTTTGCAACACCCATCAAGCACCATGGTGCTGAGAGAAACTGGCTCTCATGAACATCTCCTCTGCAGCAGCATTACGTTTTGGTCTTGCTTTCTTGGGAAGATGTTCATTTAGAGTTACCAGCCTCAGAAATCACCAATTAACAAACAGCACCTCAGATTAGAGCCTTTATGAAATAGCAGACACATCTTAATATCAGCTGTTCAAAGGAGATATATTTTCTGAGCGAGTATATTATACTGTATATAACACACATTTCAGTCTGACACTTTGTTGAGTTCCAGAGTGAGTACATTTGGAACATGAAGGCCTTCATTAGTTTACGTAAAATACATAAATAAATAGAGTTAATTTCCTGTGTGTTTAGAGGCAAGTGCACACGACTTTTTTTTTTTTTTTTCTTTGCACTGCTCCACACTTCAGTCCAGTAGGTGGCGGTAATACACCTTTAAGTTGGTTTGCAACTCGCTAAAAAAATCAAGAAGAATATGACGGCATGCAGTGGCGCTTTCGGATTCAAAATAGTGCTGTTTGTTTGTTTCTTGTTTTTGTTTTTTTAGCCGGTTTTTTATTTTATTTTTTTGCTTCCTTTGTTTTTTTTTTTATTATTATTATTTCGGAGCATGGACGCCGCCGCTGTTCGTGTGTATCATCGCCAGACGCCGCTACAGTATAGAAATCATCCAGCTGCCAGGCTGCCTCATCATGTGCTGGAGAAGCTGCGCGCGCATGGCCTGCGCGACTCCGCGTCACTTGGTGCGCGTGTCCCGGGGAAGAGGCGCCGTAAGCGGTGTGAGAGGAAGCAGAAACGCGGCAAGCGCGCGGGGTCACGTGCTAGTTTAAAAGCTAACTTGAGCTGGCCGAGTCTCCCGCCCATCCAGCTCTCAGGTCAGGTTAAGTGAGTTTTAGTTGACATTTCTCTCTGCAGCTAGTATACATAGGATCGAGATGAGGTTTCCCCAGGAAATACACCACAGTGTGATGATAAAACAACAACACAGGACTAGATGTCATCAGCACTTTATGTTCAAGGCTTTTATTGTCTCCCCAGTCACTCTGCTGTGCAGGTGTGAACGTGTTCCATCAGTTCATTTGTAAGTGCTGTGTGAGCAAAAATGCCTTCTCCACTTGTGCTTTTGCAAGAGGATGGTGAAGTGTGTTGTTCAGAAGCGTTTGGTTATCAGCAAGCAACATTTTAAACGATTCTCTAAGAAAAATAAAAGTTTCTTAAAGAGAATCGTTACTGGTGATGAGGCATGGATTCATCACTGTGAGTCTGAGTGTAAACGGCAGAGTGTGGGAAGGGAATATTCTCAACCGCAGATGAGGAAGAAAAATTAAAAAGTCACCCATCAGCTGGAAAATGATCAGTGCTGCAGGATCTGGGATTCTCAAGGGGTAGAATGGGAATATCAACAAGGGAAGAAGTTCAACAATCAACAGTGCTTGGTACAGTGAGATGCTTATTGAAGAACTGAAGTCTAAACTTCGAATTAGACGTAGAGGTGCGGCTATACGCACAACTATGCATGTCCGCGAACTTCTAGCCACACTGTCGACACTCGACAGAAAACTTGGTTTTGAGGTGTTAAAGCTGTTTGTTCCCCTGAAAGCAGCTATACTTGATCTGTATTTCAGGCTGTTTGTATGGGTGCTGTGGCACCTGTCCAGTGGGAGAATAGTGAACAGTCCATAATTGGGGTGAGGGATATCTTTTATAATTCTTCTTTCCCTTTGTAGACAGATTCTTTTAAATGTCCTACATGGAAGACAGTAGTAGATCAGTTTACAGTGACGTAACTTAGCGACTGAGTTTTACTCCCAACAGTTTTGCCCTGTTTTTCCCCATTCAGGCCAGATCCTAGATTTGATATTTACCTGATGCATGCTCTGCAAGTTTTTCTTTTGAAAAGAGGGTTAAGGCTCTGAGTTGATGAGTGGAAGGTCAGCAGTTCAAGCCCTAGCTCCACCAAGTTACCACTGGTGGACCCTATTTGCTCCTGGGGCACTGTGTCATAGGTTACCCTGCTCTCTGACCCCAGCTTTCTAACATGCTGGGATATGAAAAGAGATAATTTCACTCTACTTTACATTACATTACAGTTTTACTTTACTTCACACTGCCTGGCCATAGGCCATACAAACTTATGAAATCTCATAGATCCACTCTTTCACAATCGGAGTTCTGGAATATAACAATGCCATCAGGGAAGAAAAACTCCATAGATGTCATGACCTGGTCATTTGGTTTTATTGCCACATAACGTTGCTGAGGTTAGACCTGAGCAAATGTAGTGACCTCAGGCCATAAGACCGCCTCCACAGGCTTTTACAGTGGCCAGTATGCACTTCTACCCTTGCGCTCCCATTACCCTCATCAGACCACATGGCCACCTTCCATTGCTCCAGAGTCCAAACTTTGTTTCCTAGCAACCGTAAGCCTTTTTACTAAATAGCTTATTAAATTAAAGTGTTTTAAACAGATCTGTGTAATCAGCAACATTTAGCTTTGCAGACAGAATTTGAAGATGAATAGCAGTCACTTTAGAAACCTCATCAGTTTTAAATGTAACTAAATGTCACGTTCTTTTTCCTTTTTTAGGAAGATGTGGCTACACTGTTTGGAAAGGACACTTTTTGAACAGAGGAAAGGAAGTGTATCAAGCAAGCCTCCATTCTGTTTCTCAGCCTTTCCTTCCTTTCAAGATGTGAGCTTCTTTCGCAGCAGCTTTTTCTTTGTTGTTGTAACAATTGATTCAGAGGTGTCACTTATGTTAAGAGAGCACATTATAACTTGTGCTTCATTTGAAACTCAGAATTCCCCATCTTTGACCGAGGTGTAAACTCCAGATTCTAACAAATCAGCAGGAAAATCAGCTCTTTACCTTTCTTTAGCTCAGCAGATGATCTCAAACCAAAATGGCTGCTCACAATAACAGTCATCAATGCAGCACTTTTGACCTTTTTATAACTTGCAAATGATTCTATAAGGTGTATAGTAGTATTTGCTTTAGATCCTTTAACCTTCTATACATATTAACCTGTTTAAACCATAAAATTCCCTGTACAATTCATGCGTTTAAGGAGGTTGTTTAGATAAATATAAAATAAAATAAAAGTCATTCGAGGCATTCGATATTATAGCGCTGATACCGAGTTCATAAATGACAGTGTTACGAGTTTAGGGCCCGTATTTACTAAGCATCTCAATCACTTATAGGAATCACACTTAAAATCAATTTAGGACTAAAATTACTACTACCTCAGAGTAGGATATAACAGTTATTTATAAAGCTTCCAGCTCTTACTTTCAGTAAGGAGGAGGACAATGTATCAAAGTGTGCTACATAACTGTTTATAACGCTGAGAGCCACAAAGTAGGCTTCACATTATAGTGGGTGTTGTAGTTCTGACAGTTTTTTTTTTTTTCTTTAGTTGTGGAAAATCAAATTGAAATCTATCAGTTGTATGAAGCTTTATGCCTAACTCGGTTATCCTAATCAGACTGCTCCAGTCACAACTGTTTCAAGCACTTATAATAGAGCAGTATAAGACTGTCATAAACTTATCAAAATGACTGGAAAGAAAGCAAAACTGGAGGCAAGGTTAGTAAAATATATAAACAATTAAAAACGTGCGAGTACATGGATATTTGTGAAACCATCAATCCCGTCTGTCAGCTTGCCATGCGTATCCCCTGTGAGTGTTTAAAGAAAAAGAAAAAAAACGTGGAAGATGAAAAGGTACCCCAAAGCAGGAGAGTACCCCAGAGGAAGGTAAAAAAGAGAAAAAGTAAACACAGGGAATTGCATATATAATCTGTTTTTTTTCCCCAAACTTATCTTTTTATAAATTCTGTGTCACTCAGTATTTCCAAAACGTTTCTCCTCTGTGCACATCTCTTCCTGAACGTCATTTCCTCACTACTCCTTCTAACCATTTATGACAACTTTGGAGCTTTCCTAAGTTCTTGTGGGGATCAGAGTGATTTCCTATTTTAAGAATGTTGATAAATGGCTCTTTTTCCTACTCTTTTTTTTAAATAGCATTAAAATTGTAACTGAAAATCTTCGTCTCACTCAGAATGTCCTACTCTGAGATGCTTGGTCAATGCGGTTTTTGTTTAATATCAAGCGCACCAAGATCAGTTGAGTTGACCAATAGCACGTCTACTCTCCTGTTCCCCTCTTAAATGTGTTTACACTGAAGAGCCTGCAGCTCATTTGCAGGAAAAATACAAATTAGTTAATTAGTTTCCAAATTAACCTAACCAAGTCATTTTCATTTAATTTGATGTCAAAATTATTTGAACAATCACACATACCAAATTATTTTATTGCGCCAGATTTGAACTATAATACAAGCTGGCCCTGGGCTCTGGACACCCCTGGATTAGATTTTTTTTTTTTGCCCCTCCATGTGTTGATCCACATGTTTAAACAACCTCGTTATTAATTTTGCAGACCAGACAGACTGGAGATTGGTAACGTCATGAGATTCGACCACGTAAAACAGTTCATTCCATCTACACTGTTCTCCTGGGATATTTACTCTGGCAGCCACGAAGGTAAACTGTTCAATCCTTACCATAGAAATTTGTAACGCAGGCGCTCAGGACAAGAGATGTTGTCTAAGTCTATTTATAACGTATATTGACTTTTAATTAGCGTGTGACTGATGATCGTTTTAGAATAAAAGTGTGTGACTATGTAGAAATGCTGACTGAACCAAGCAAAGTAAAGTCCAATCAAGTTTTAATGATGTTTTTGCTGCTTAGTGTACAAGAACTCCCTGCCAAATCTGAGATATTTGTCAAATTTTCATGGTGTTTGTTGTGTGCAGTGTCCAAGAGCGGAATGCACTCCAGTCTGTTTGAGGTCATGGCGGAGAAAAACAAACCAGGAGAAGAAGGCCTGACTGAGTTGTTTCACGAACTTGAAAGAAAGGGGTTGGTACGTGTCGGTCTCTTGATGCTATGTGCGAGAATATTTAATCAAACCCTGAACTGATTAAAGCATTTATGTGTGTAACTATTTTAATGCCTAACTATTTTCCAGTTTGTGTATTTTTGGTGGTTGTTCATGCAAAATAAAAGTTTTATCCTTAATCAGTTTTTTTTTTTTTTTTTTAATCTTTTTTTTTTTTTTTTAACATGTTTTCATCCAGGTATTGGTTAACATGGTGAACGACAAAAGTTTTCTCTTCCTTCTTTCTTCAGGACAACTGTCCAACTCAAACGGTATGCTGCCTGTTTTTTGTTTTGTTTTTTAACCTTAAAAATAGGTGCATAATGTTAGAAGGATTAAAAAAAATTCTGCTATATGTTTTAAGAACGCAGATCAGGTTGGAAAACGTCTTGTCAAGCTCTGTTCATCTATCCCCATGCGCGGGATGTGTCGAAATTCTGTAAGTATTTAACCCAAGAGGTAAATCCTAATTGTTGAATAAACTGTTGTGTATGTTAAAGATCTCGAATACTCTTGGAAGACTAATGTCATGTACAGGTCAAACTGTTCTTTTATATTTTTCCCTGTGATAACATTATGTCCTTGGTGCACCAGTTATCTGTAATAATCACTTGAGAAACACAGTTATTCTTTGCTGTTTTTTTTTTTCAGTAAAGGTCAATAACTTTTTTTCCCCCCCGTTCTATACATTTTCTACTTTTAAGAGCATCAATGTAAACGTTACAGTTAAGCAAAAAAAAAAGTGGTTGCTTATAAATTTGTTTCAGCGTGTGACTCAACAGTAGCTCATATACATAGACACCAATAATTAGAGATGGAGGAAAAAACAATCACATTTCTTTTTCCCTGTGTGGCAATACATGTATCGCTGCACTTTCTCCAAAATCAAATTATTAAAGATTGAGACGGCTCATACATGGTCCTCAAAATTTTTATTACATATGAATATATGTTACACTGAACAGAAAAAAAATTAAATGCCAATGTGTTGTATAAACATTGAAATAAGACTGATTCTGTGTACATGGCCATCTTTGGCAGACACAAATGAATATTAATTAGTATATGCAAATGCCGTGGTCACATGACAATGTGTCAAAACAAATGAGAAACCCAAACAAGTGAAGATTTTTCTTGAGTGATTACATAAAAAACTTGCATGTTTTTTTGCGAGTTGGCTCTGTCAGCCATGATGGTTGTTTTGAAGAGAATTATAATGAGGTCTCGGGTCAGGTGATTTCGGTGCCAGGGAGCTTGGACCTAATTAGCATACTAAAGGTACAGGCTGCACACAACAAAATTTGGGGGGAAAACAACATTGAATTGATTTTATAAAATCTGAATAATTACAAAATCCAAGTAGAATCGGCAACTAGGTATTGTAATGAAGTTGTATTGGGTGATCTCTGGTGATATTAAAAAATTTTAATCTAAAGTGGACCGTTTAATGTTTAAAATGTATTACTAAGTGGTAGTTCAGCTGTAGTATTCTCACACACACTTTGGGGGAGCTTAAGACCCAATGTAACAGAAAAAAAGGGACCTTTTAAATAAATTATGTTCATTGTTATTGACAGCAAATCGCCTATTTTACACGAATCAGTCGAATCATGCTGTTCTCAGGATTGTAAAATGAGCTTGCAATTGAGCAGAAGCTAATAAGAATATTAAACGATGTAGAATTAACTAGACTCTTGTTATTCTGGTTAAATACTTTACCTCTGATATACCACATTTTACCACTTGGCTAGGGTAATTTACTTTTTGCCATACCCATACATTGATGCTTATAGTTATACAGTAATTTGAATAGAACATGTGACATTTTGTCAATTTTATGAATATTCTTTGTTTTTTTAAGCCCCTGAGCCCCGAACTCCACTCACGCCCTTGACCCCAGTGCCCCAGGACACTGTAATGCCCCACCTGAACAGCTTCCTCCCAGCATACCACTACGCTCTCAGCAAAGTGCGCTGTAACACTCCGCCTAACCTGAGTGCCGGAGTGGAGCAGCAGGCCCACGAGTACTTCAACAGCCTTCACGAATCCAAACCCATCCAGCGAGTCCGACTCGACTACGATGTCAAACTGGACGACAGGGAGAAAGTATTTCCCGCTCCAAGGCAGAGATTTCACTGGGAAGGCTACATCCGTTCTTACTTTTTCAATCCAGGTCTGTACACTATGCCTGTTCAAAAAGCCAAGAACATTATAGAGAAATTCGGGTGTGTTCCCGAGTCTAGTACGGATCCCGGGACCGTAGACTCCTCAGAGGATCATGGCGACCCAGAGGGAACGAACAAAGATTTAAAGCTGCTTCAGACGAATAAGACAAAGGAAGCCATGTTGAAAGAAATGAGACTGGACACTCATGGTTTAAAGAGGAAGTTGGAGGAAGACGCACAGAATGTAAGTGCAAAGTGTTCAAGGATGGCCGCACCCAGCAACGGAGAAGCCGAAGATCAAGGTAGGTGGAAACGCGTCGGATGAATAGTGTCCATATTGGATGATGATGCAGTTAATGAGAGGAAATGGAATGTACTCAAGGTGTTAGACATCAACTTGCATTCAGTATTAGTAATACTTGCCCTGCATCTGTCAGCTGTCTCAAAACCAAAGAGAAACGAACCATCAGCCAATCAGAGAAAAGCTTCGAGCAGTCGTGATTAGTTGTGTTTTACATACTCTGGCTGTATACTCTACTATACTATTCTCAATCTTAAAATCTTTCAAGTAGGGCTGCACAATTAATTCCTTGACATCAGTCCCAAATACTATGTCAGTCACACTCTCACTCAGTGTAACCCAAGTGTTTATCGATCAAGAGATTAACGAATGATTCAGTCATACAACTCGATCACTTCCATTCACTTCGCGTTCCAATATTAGCACACGCTCAACTCCAGCCAATCAGAGGCTAAAGGAGGGACAGTAACAGCCAATCAGAAACTGGAGGGGGCAGTTTACCTTTACCTAAAAGAGTGTTTGTTGCTCTCAATGCGCATGTATCAAACCATTTATGATTTCTTGTGCTTGCGTTCAACAGTGAGTATAAACTTTATCATGGCATGATTTGTTTCTATTATTTTTATCGGAATAGGGTAAATCCATACACAGAGAAAATATATACTACTGTCTGATCAGTTCTAATTGAGATATACTTTATACGATTCATTCTAGCTGGTACTCGGAGACTTTGAGAACAGATCAAAAGCTACGGAGAAGTATAGTGAGAGTGTGTTAAGATTGAGGAATAAAAACTTTGACATATCTTCAGCAATGT
Source organism: Clarias magur (assembly GCA_013621035.1). Lineage (NCBI taxonomy): Eukaryota > Metazoa > Chordata > Actinopteri > Siluriformes > Clariidae > Clarias > Clarias magur. Next base: position 926,680 of record QNUK01000174.1, read on the forward strand.
AAACTATATATCTAATTTCAAACTATCTAAGAGAGTGCATCATCTACCTTTATGCTGATTAAAAATAATCATGAAATAAACATATATGAGGATGAAGTACTGTAGTTGGCTGTGTTCATGCACAGATGCTGTTTTAGTCATTTGTTTTATTATTGTTTACATTCTATCTTTGTTTAACTTGAAAGCTGCTATTCACTTCTAACATCATTTTCTAAAATATGTTAAGTCCCTTTATTTATATATTTTCATCTTTTTTTTTCCTCCCCAAACTTGAGAGCAAAATTAATATTTTGGCTTAAAAAAAAAAAAAGAATCATGTGAAATTCACACGAAGAATTGTGATTTCACATTTTAACAAGAATCATGCAGCCCTACATTTTAAGTTGAACTGTCGTTTAAAAAAAATAATAATAATAATTTCTGTTCCTGTGCCATCATTGTCTGTTGTGCATAAAATACCAAACAAATGCATGACATGAGCTACATCTTTAGAGCAGTCATGTTTACCAAGCAACAATGTCCCCACAGCTTCATATACACTAATTACTTATGTTGTCTTCTTTCTTTTTTTTTTCCTTCTTCTTCTTCTTTTTTTTCAAGCTGAGAATTCATGCACGTCTCTGACTGATGTGCTGACCAGCATTGGCCTTCAAGATACAGACCTCAGGAAGGACAAGAGTCAGGAGTCACTGAAACTTGTGGAGTTACTGGACAAACTCAACCAAACCACTCAGGACACAGACTCGAGGAAGGACAACACTCGGGCAGCGCTGGTTAACAAGATATCAAGAACATTACGCAGCTCGTTCACGACTGGCGCAGATGGAAAGAGCAGTGAAGACACTGAGAAGACTCTACAGGACAGCATGACCAGTCTGGGGCTCCCCACTAACTGTGACACCGACCTCCGGAATCGATTCACAGATGAGGAAGATCAAGAAGCACGAGGAAATGGAAAACGTGATCTTGAGGTACCGTATTGTTCCGTTCTCAAATTCTCTGCATGGACCTGATCTCACTCAGAGGCAAATCAGGACATTAGGGTGGACAGAATTACTAACGGGTGTTACAGGCTTTTAAAGATTTATATTTTAACTAACAATTCATGATCCACACGAAGATACTTTTCAGAATTAAGAATATCTTGTCATTTATTTCTTCATAATACATTAATATTTAAGTAACCTGAGTACTCCATATTTTAACCTTCACTGAATAAGAAACTCAGTAATTGTGATTTAAATAGTTCTAATATATAGTTCAATATAACCGGCTAATAATATAACCTGGATATAGATATATATATATATATACGCTTTTTATAAAAATGCTCCGATCAGATATTTCTCTCCAAGCTGTGCGAGCGAATTAGTCTCTAAACCTGCTCATTACACACACTGGTCTCAACGCATGTTTTAAAAAAACTGTTTCTTTATAATGCAACAGGCAGTACACTGTTTACACTGGCATCCTGTAGTGGACTCTAGTGTAGTGGCATCCATCTACCTGGAGTGGATTATTGGCCAAGTTTGTTTAGAAATAATAATTATCGCTGATGATCGAGATACATGCTGCTCAGTAATAATGGAGCTTTTTTGTTAAATTTAATTTAAAATACATTTTTAAGTTGAGTTTTATTTTAAACTCTGGTATATGAAGTTAGTTTGTATTGTTTAAATACTGTACCTGGATTTTAAGTGAGAGAACTAATGCTACAGATGGTACTCAACCAGAATAAATGTCTCCCATGGCGACGGCATTAGGGTTGTGTGCTTGCAGGCTTTACTGCTAAGTGGCGCTATATAACTATAGACCGAGGCCTCAGGTTCACTCTCTCAAGGATTAAGAGCTGCATGAGGCAGCAGATAAATTCAAATGAAATATTGTAATTGATTGAATTCATAACCACACAGTATTAAAATTACAGTACAAATTTAGAGATTAAATTAAATCTCATTTGGATTTAAGCAAAGTAAACGTTAACACAGTGAGCCTTTAGATTTTATCATGTGTAATTAGAAAACTAGGCATGTAGAGTTTTGCGTCGTCTTGTACTTCGTGTTCTTTTAATTTGTAGATTTATTAACTGAAATACATTAAACGAAATGATCGCAAAATTAAAACATTGTCAAGATGTGCTACATTTTGCTTTCTTATTATAAGAATGAAATGCAGTAGGTTGTCATGATAATCATAATTTTCTTTAATAAACAAAGAAAATTTTTAACAAATTACATTTGCGCTGTAAAACCTTCTGAAGATGATTTATTGCACGCAGTTTTAGTTTAACAATCTCTCCAGAAAGTCTCAATGGCCTGAATGAGCTCATCTTTATTAGTATACTATAGTTTCGTGAGGTGGCCGAAAGAACGGTTCATCACGATTCACCACGAGTCTTGGCGCTGTGAATCTTTTTCCATCTTTCTGTGTGAAAAATTAAATGTGTAATTTTTTTGGCGGCCCTCACGGAAGCTCACGGACCTTGCAGAACTTCGCGGAACCCAAGCGGTGACTCGCGGCGCCTCACGGTGCCTAACACCGCATCTCACCGCAAGTCAAACCACATAGGTGAGATGGGGGTATTAGCCTCATATCTGATGAACTCTTTCAGTGCGTGCCAAACCATTTCGATCGGGTTGAGATCTGAAGAACTAGCGTGTAAGCCTGGCTGTATGTTTTGGGTCATTGTCTATAGCAGTGGTCTCCAACATTTTTGCACCACTGACGAGTTTTGTGTAAGACAGTTTTCCACAGACCAGTCATCACACGCTCATAACAATGCACAATAAAGTGCACAATCTACAACATACCTTAACACAGAATCTGTATGAGCCCTGAGCTCGTTTCTTTGTGGCCCATATAGGAGTGATGGGGGGGGACAGTGACACCTGAATTGTGTTCATGTCCAGTCTACTCTGTAATTTCATTTCTGTAACTGCAGAGAACGCCGTCTCACCAAGAGGGCTTGTGTGAAATGGATGCAGGATGCAAGAACATCAGTTGTCTCAAACATACTTTTAAGGCCATGTTTATTATAGAGAGCATGTATCAATCCGATAATTTTTTAAAAACAAATGACCTCTGCAGACTCTGATAGTCAATAAAACAGAAATAATATAAAAAAATTTCTGTGCGGCCCAGTAACAAATCATCCATGGCCATCAACACATTCTTATGGAACTAACCTTCCAAGACAACTATTGGTCCTTGTCCCTGATGGGATGTGGGCCCCGAAATGTGAAGTTTTACGGGATGTTTGGCCTCAGGTTTCGCTACTTCCCAAAAACCCTTTTTTAAAATTTTTTAAATGAATTCATTCATTTTATTATATAACAACAATGCAAAGCGCTCCAAAGCCACAGTTGTTTCATCAGCAAAGATTACATTGTCAGAGGTCTCTTTGACAGCCATACACTGCTGAACTTGCCTAAGACACAGGGCCTTGTTGTTGTCCCGAATCATAGGGTCTGGGCTAAACAAACAAACCAAAAAACAATCAACCAAATAAATTTGTTAAATATAAAATATATAGCTGTATTGTTGCTATAGTTATTATAGGCGCTTGCTGGGCTCTGCCACAAGTCCCTCAAGGTTTCTTCATGGACCTTCAAGTAAACATTTTACTCGATGTTAGATTAAGGTGTAGTCTAGATTCAATATGAAACAAATACTAACGTAGCCTATCTGATCACTTTCAATACAGTTATTTTAATTGCAGGAAACGGGCGACACGAAGTTGTCTCATGATACTTAACTACACACAGATTTCTATTAACATATACTTTATCCTAATATAGGCAACTACCCGGTATAGAGGAGTTAAACGCCAAAGACAGACTGTGATGGACTTGAGACCTGAGCTGGTGAAGCTTGATGCAGAGCTTGAGGCACTGAAACAGCAGCTGCGTGTCTGCGAGGCGGCACATGTTGAAGAGAGGGAGGCCCTTAGGAGTGAGTTGCAAGTCTGCAAAGAGGCACGCGCAGATGCAAACGCAGCTCTTGCTGATCTGCAAGCTACCCACAAAGGACTCGTTAAGACGCACTCTGCTGTTATGGCGCAACTTAGAGAGGCGCAGAAAGCATTAACAGGCTGTCTTTCACCGACCGGGCATACTGCTAATGGGGATGCAGCCACATCCACTACAGGCTGCCATCCCGAACTTGAGTTTACTCCTCCCACTGCGGAGCTTCTTGAATCACTGATGATTCAGAGTCGAGGGCGGCCCGATCGGCTTGGGTGCTTGCTATTCCGCAGCGTGGTACCGCAGGCCGTCTATAAAGAATGGGCATCCATAACAAACTGGGATGGTTCCAGAGGCAAGTGTGGAGTTCCCATGAACTTGAGGCGTTTTTTAATGTCGACCGTTGCCCAGAAGTTTCCCACTTTGACTAGTGGGGACAAGAAGCAGATCAAGGACCGAGTGAACGAATTTCTACGCTCACCGAGGACGACTAATGTTAGACGCGGACGTTTGTAATATTAGATTAAATATACGTTTTTGTCTTTTTCTGTTGTAAAGATTTTTTACATCCTTTTATTAATCTTTTTTTATTATTATTATCTTTTATCATTTCTGGTTTAATATTTGAAACATTCATTCTAATTTTCTATTCTGAAAGTTTGCTCTGTTTGTTTTAGTTGTAGTTTTAGTTTGCAAAATGCCCTTTTGCGCCACCTGGTGGTCATTTCATGAATGACTTTAAAATGCGACTGATTTATTTAGCTTGCTGTGATTTTTGCCGCAGCAGTCGTAGGCATTCTGGTTGGCATTCATACCTATTGTGTAAGGAATGGCATATATTTAATTACTCATGTTCGGTTCAGTTGTAAAGCTAGTAAATAAAGCTAAGTAATAAATCTTTGTGTTATGATTACATTTATTTTCAAGGTCTTAAAGTTTTAGCAAAACGAGGTGCTGTGATATCATATCGGGAGGTAGTTCTCATCCCTAACACGCATTAAATTGCTTGTAATTATATACATCTAAATACAGAATTAATATTATATGGAATATTATCTAGGAAATGTACAAGATGTGTGTTCATGGTAAGATAAACTATAATGTAAGTGGAGTTAAATTTGGTATTAAGATCAGACCTTGTAATTGGTTAACTTTCATACAAATACACTTTTAAGATTGATTTTTCGTACAATTTCGTACAAACCATGTCAGTTTACCTCAAAGGTCTAGTGCTGAGAGAAATAAAAATGTAACTGATGCAGCAGCAATAACGTTGTAACATCCACAACACTAGCAGATCACGGGGCGAAGGGTTTAAGTACAGTCGTGTCTCCCTGTGTGGACAAATGAAGATGGGGTAGTACGGTTTTATTCGGAGAAAAATGTATCAAAAAATGGTAGATTTTGCTCAAATTGTGCATCTTTAATGGGTAGGCAGAAAAGCATCAGTGTTCCTAGCAGACTGATCGTACACCATGACACCACCACCCTAATACTGTACATCTCCTCGAGCTCGGATCGTAATTCTAATTCCTTTTGAACTGACTGGAGTTTTTAATTTTAGGAAGAAACTGCTGGCAGCTTGAGTAGCCTGGAAGCTTTCAGTCCATGCTCTGATAGCAACACACAGCAGCGCACTGACAACCAGCCTGGAGAGAGATCAATCCCCTGGGTGCTTATTCCCATAACAGGTATAAACAAAATACTGAATGTCTTAATCAGCACTAAATAAGTCTTGCATCACATGTTCAGCGGAAAAAGAAATGTTTTATGTAGACATAGCGGTACAGGGCCATGAAAATGTTTTCCTTCAGTTGTGAATTAGTCTACGCAATTACTTACAATCCTCCACCGGTGATTTTGAGGATGAGCGTTTTGATTTCTATATGGAACGTAGTGCTTCCATAAAGGAGTGACATCTCTCGGATTCTGTGAGTATACAAAAGTGAAGAAGAATGTGCACCCACACAATTACAATCTTAGATACCCATCCAGAAGCAAAACTCAGTGACCAGGTGAGTAGTCTTGATGCACGCAATTGTAACATACAGTTCAAGATGTTACCTAGACTTTATGGCCAAAGGGATGTGAACACCTGACCATCAAACTCATAAATGTTTCTCAAGGCGTACAGAATGTCTGTATATGCCGTAGTTTCCGTTTTCCAGCATGGCCGCGCACCTCTGCACAAAATAAGGTTCATCAAGGTTGGAGTGGAAGAACTGGTCTCCCTAAAGCTCTTGAGAACAAACCGACTGTTGCCATGCTACAAAAACTATTGGAAAGCCTTCCCAGAAGAGTGCCAGTTATTACATAACAGGTCAGGTGTATACAATTTGGTCATACAGGTACGTTTCTTGGTTGAATACGCAATCAGTATTTATAAGGGAGTTTTTCTTGCAAGTTGTCCGATTGGCTGGTTAGGTGTACGCTATCATTCAAAAGTTTGGACACACCTTCTAATCTCGTGCTCGTTCTTGATTTTTTTAAGCTTTCTACACTGTAAAGCATTGCAGAAGGTGTCCAAAATATGCAGAAATGTCCTTTGAACAGTTGAGATTGAGCTGAGTCTGCTACTTTATGCCCTGTAAAGCCTTTAGAGCTGTAAGTGGCTCTAATCTGAGATTCTGTCAATTGGTGATTGACTGTCAAGAGGCTGGTGACTCTAAATGAACTGCAGCAGGGGTACTGTAGGTTTTGGTCTTGCGTTCCTGAGATGGTCTTCATGAGAGCCGGATTCATCATGGTGCTTGATGGGTTTTTCAAATGCACTCGTCAATTCTGTTCTTGCAAGAACTGGGTTTTAAAAGAACAACTGACTCTTGTTGCTGTTATTTAATAATAACCAATTGACGTGCGTGTTATTTCATAGTTTTGAAAATCTCCAGAATCCTTCTAGAATGTAGAAAGTAAATCCATACTTTTGACAAAGTTTTGTAGACATATTAAAGCAGTAACAGTGTATACATGCAGCCACTATATATTAGCCTGCTATCCAGGAGATTTTATAAGGTTTCCCTAAATTGTAACAGTTTTGAACTGACCGCTAACGCTCTAATGCTCGCACAGGTCTGAAGACCGAGAGATACAGCCACAGAAGGGACAGAAACATGGAGGATCCTCGTTTCATTCAGAGCCCCACGGTGTCGACTCACACCGGTCCGGAGACGCAGGACGCCGCACCTCCTCATCAGGCCGACAGCAGTAGTAACATGGAGGCTGAGCCGGAGATCGACTCAGTAGAGGATCAGGACATGACTGTCTCCGATGAGCCGATAGTTCGACCTGATAGTCAGGAGCAGAACAGGGCGTCGGTCGGCTGGGTCGACTGCATGCTCGGCGAGCAACTCTCTCTCTTCTCCTCTGAGGTCGAGGACCTGCTGCGAGAAGAGCATGTGTACTACATTCCCTCTTCTAATTCCCAAACGCTGCAACATCCACCCCAGACTCCCTTGGTACCTTTCTCCGAGTACATTTCACATTTCATCACTCCGATTCCCATAAACAACTACGTTAACTCGTTCCGAGATAGCGCAAGTGCTTTCTTAGATCACTGGAGAAGCCGCCAGGATGGTGCAACGGTGGTTTCTCCTTCAGCTCCTGAAGTTCTCCCCGTCTCATCTTCTCCACTCATTAATGCACCTGCTTACTCTCCCAGCTCGGCCACTGCAGGGCAACCTACGTCTGCTTTTCATCCTCCGAGCCCGAGAGAAGACCACCAGCAACATGTGCAGGATGTACAGTCGATAAACGGGTTAAAGCAGGCAGAGATGCTTGAATCTCACCGTGGTGAGACTTCAGACATTAACAGTCGTATAACCATGGATGCAGGAGAAAGCACGGCTAACAGCAGAGCTACAAACAATGACGCGACCACACCTATAGAACCAGCTCCGGCTGCCATCAGCAACATTATCAGTCGGCTGCAGCCTGAGGTGATCACCAACCTCGCGCAGATCATAAGGGACGTACAGAAGAACAACCACTTCTACATCCACTGTGTGGATGAGAACAGCGATGTTTGCTGGGAAATAAAGGTAAAAAAAAAACAAAAATCAACCATGTTGGCTTCTATAAAAGACCCTCTGTTGCACACTTATTTTATTATCCCCTGCAATTCTATAATTTACAAATAAAATAGTTAAAAAGGCAACTAATTCGATAGAGTGCTTTATTAATCCCTAAGGGAAATTGAATCGTTATAATTTACAGATTATACAACAAATAAGCAAAAAGCAAAAATCGCAACGAAAAAGGGTTAAGTCTAAAAACAAAACAAAAATAATCTACACTGCTTTTCCAGTATACACAGGGACCTGGAGCCTATTCCAGGAGATTTCCAGGGTACATCCTGAAAGAGCTGCAATCCCGCACTAGGCGCGCACACACTCATTCACAGACTACGAGGAATTCTGGAACACCAGTTAGCCTAATCTGCATGTCTTTGGACTGTGGGAGGAAAACCACCATGAGAGAACATGCAAACTAAATGTACAAAGACGCCAAGGCGGGAACGCCAAGACTATGACACACTCTTTAAGGTGTAACTGAACCAGAGACTAGCTGTAGGGCTAGAAAACAGCGTTAATCTTAAGGATATCGTGGCCCAATTTGAAAATGTGAAAATCATCTGTGGCCCAGCCATACCTTAAGTAACAACTCAACTCGAGATGAGAAACAGGATGCAAACATGGCGCATTTCTGCATATATTTATTTAATTAAATTTGATTTTCTTTTTTAAAGTAATTCCAACTCCTGTACCTTCACAATCCCACACTTTACTTTGGGAAACACTGTAGTACAGTATAGGTCCTTAAACAAAGTGATGATTATCATGATGCTTTTACTCAGGTTTTCATTCCATTGACCTTTTTTTTTTAGTTACAACATGTCTTGCGTTTAAGAAAAAGAAACCTTCACAGTTGACAATAATCAGTTGACAGTTGTTAACTGCGTATAAGTTTGATTAGTTTTTATCTGCTCTAATAAACTGGTAGCTCAGTTTAAATGAACTGTTGCAATTTTATTTATTTTTTGTACAGGAGTATTATACGAAGCTCGGCCAGTCAGAGTGCGATCCTCAGACCTTTCTTGAGAAAAAAGACAGTCAAGACAAACTCCAAATAGTCATCCAGAATGTAGACATTGCTGCACACATCCATACGGTATGATAAACTTGATTTATTTTTCTTGACCGAACAACATGTTAACAAATTCTCTGACAGTGTTGGCCATGATATCAGTTGTTTGTCAGTTAAACTGTCTGTTCTTGGGATTTGTTCTTACAGATTCCTGCATTAGTGTCTCTTAAGAAGCTGCCATCAGTAAATTTCGCTGGAGTAGACAGTGTCGACGACATCAAGAATAACACCTACAACGAACTGTTTGTTTCTGGCGGCTTCATTGTGTCTGATGAATTCGTCCTCAATCCTGACTTCATCTCACAAGGTGAGGATTTTACAAAAAAAACTAAAAATTTTTTTTTACAAAATTTAACAAAAAAAAAAAAAAAGAGGTTGAGAAGCTTCATCTTAACTGGCTTGCAAGTTTCCATTGATTTTGTGTGTTGTACGGTCTTTCCTGTAATAGAGAGGCTTCAGGCTCTTCTTCACTATCTTGAGGAGCTTAACACACCTGAAAGCCCATGGAGATGGCGGGTACATTGTAAAACTCACAAAAAGGTCAAAGAGCAAAGCAGGTTTGTTGTCCTAAATGTACCAAAATATGACATGAGGTTAATGAACTGATTAACAGGTTTCTTTGTAAAATATGCACACCATTCTTGGTGGCAGTAGTTATTGATTTGATTTGCTCAGTTTTTCTCAGCATTTGTAGATTAGAGAATATTATACACTTCAACGTTTGTCAACATCACGTGTGTCCTCAGGTGTACAGATGAAGCCCGGAACATACTGAACCTCCTCAAGACCTACCACAAGAAACAAATAGTCGAGTTTCTGTCCTATCACGAGTGCGATGCTCCGTCACACCAAGCACCTGACCTGGACTGTCTGGTGAAGCTTCAGGCTCAGAACATCCGACAGCGTCATATAATATATCTCACAGGTGATTGTGCTTGCAGATTATTTTATAACATTACAGACTCTTTGATCATATGCTTACAGCACACAAAACAGCCAACCAAAATTTTGGACAGGTCCGGAATCCATCCTGTTGTCTGGGTGATTGATCGGATACCAGGGCCCTGCTCACACTGCAAATCAAAAAATACCTGAATGAGCAGTCTGATTTATGATTTTGTTTGGAGCAACTGATTAGGGGCTAAAACTGTAGAAGCCTCTGGAGGAAGCGTTACTGTCTGGGGTTGTTTCAGCTGGTCAGGTCTAGGGTCAAGCTGATGACCCTAAATGTACTGAATGACCAGGGCATCACATTTATGGATTCACTGCCTAGTTATTCTAGGTTTGTTCTTTTTGTGTAATATTCAATAGAACTCCTGTTAGGGCGAGCAGTATATTGACTTTTTTTTTTTTTTTTTTTTTAAGTATGAGGTGTTTTGAAATGAGAGCCAGAATGAAAGAATACTATTCATGTAATTTGTAGGCATGTTTTACAAAGTAGTATTTAACTCTTAATGAATGAGCATTCTGATAGGACTGCCTAGAAAATATTTGTAACCAATTTTTGTCGTGCCCACCTCTAACTCATGCTTGCTTCATTTTGTTTAACAGAGCGTCACTTTGAGATGTTTCCACAGTATTCTAACAGTGGCATTGTTATTGCAAGCATTGATGACATCCTGTATAGTATGGCCAGTCTGATCGGTGATGCAGGTGACAAACCAGCGTCCTCAGATCTACATACAGGTTCGACATCCCCAATATGTAAGTAAACAGTCAAGAAAACATATGTGCTTAAGCATTCATAAATAATTCAAACGTGCTGAAATTGGTATTTTGTCTTTGATGTGATGTTTCTTTTGCTCTCAGTGAGGGAAGAGGACATGGGACTAAGCTCTGAAGTTTACACAGAAAGGACCTCTGCCCATGATAAAAGATCCTCTGTCTGTACAGACCTACATCCTGGTCCTGTAACTGATCCGGACTCTGGCATACCCGACCAGCCGATAAGAGACAAAGTGACGATGGATACTTCACCCTCACCCACCACTGGAACACCAAGCGAATTAGACTTTAAAGCTCTCAGAGATGTAATTTCCCATTTCAGAAATGCACGGATGCACGCAAGTTCCTGCACAGGCCAGTCATCGCCAGGATCTTTCAGTAACACTCATCAAAGCTTCTGCAGACAGAGCGACGGACATTCTCCTGTTCCTCAGGGGCGTTTGGATGATGACGGTCACTCGAATCTGGCCGTTTCTTCATTTCAAGCTTCTGAAGGAGCTGCTGCTCTACAGGCTTTGAGTCAAATGGGGGAAGTCGGGCAAAGAGAGCAAATTCATGCAGAAACTGTACGCGCCTCAGAACGCGCCATGTCTCAAGATCGAGTCGGCTCTGAAACACGAGATGACGTGGCTGAGACAGCTTCGGTCATCATGGAGCACCCGAGTAATACTCACACAGACACAGAACCTACCTGGAATTGCACAACTGACACAGACATCGCTGCTGAACCTTTAATAAATCCGAACATCAGTGGTACAGAGAGGGACTCGAATCAGGAAATAAAGACATCAGAACAGGGAGTTACAAAAAAACTGATGTCTCCTACAACCTCATCTAGTGCCAGGTCTGGAGCCAATACTGTGACTAGCAGGAACAGTCGAGGTGGAAAACATCCAGTGCCTGGACGTTCTCCTTACGGGATGAATACTTTAGTGGCGATGGACAGAATGCTGCAGAGTGGTAGTTTGTGGTCTGCTGCTCCAGCTTCTCAGAACAGCACTATTGGCCTCAGATCCCCACTAGTGAACAACTCAGTGGCCAACACATTCACACATTCAGGCCTGCAAAATCTTTTACCTAGCAGTAACATGGCCTGGAACAGTTTGGCACAAGGGACAGTTCCAAACATGTGGGGACTTCAGCCAGGTCTAGGTCAAGTTCACCGGACTCAGTTCATGCAGAGCTACGCCTGGAATGGGAATCCTCAATTCCAAGGCAGCGGACATCCTCCCCCTAGAGGGGGTTATGGCGGCTGGTGACCCAGTGCTATCTATATAGTTATATTTTGAAACTTTTTTTTTTTTAACATTCCCTGACAAAATGAAAAAAAAAAGGTAAAATCATTCACTAGTGAATGTTCAAGTCATTTTGTATTGACTCCTATATTTGTATTTAAATATTTTGTTAAATTGTCTGGTTTATGTTTCTTTTTGGAAAACACTACAGGCAATTACAGCCTTGCTTTTAATGTTATCCTTTTTAAACTAAAGAAATAAGTGCATTAAAACAGTTGTAGCAGCTGATTAACATTTGTTCTGGCTTCTATGTATGATCTGGTGGGCGTGTGGGGTTTAAAACAGTTAAAACTCTGGGTTTCTTTCCTCGTCCCCAAAAATTTAAGTTCCTCTAGCGGTGAATGTGTAAGTGTCAGACTCCCATCATTTGCATTTTCCATTTTACAAGTTTTACTTGGAATAGTATCATTAAAATAAAATCCTTATAGTTAAAATTTGAGAACTGTAAATCTGTGATTGTAATACAAAGCTGGAACTGATTAGGACTTTGGGTTTGTACAGTAGAGTAGCTTCTTAAACTACTACTATTGTAGAGCCAGCCAAAAGTGAAGGCTAGTTTATGTTAAATAAACCTCAGTAGATGGTTAAACTGCAGGGTCAGGAAATTAAATGTCTTACAAAGTTTAAAAAATGCCCCCTGCCCCTTTTCAAGGAAATATGTATATTTTATATATAATATACTTTTTTGTGCTATGCTCAAAGCAACACACATGAACTTTACCAAAGTCAAAAATACTTTAATTCACATTTAAAACCTTAAAGTACCTGGTTGAACATGGTGATAAATTCACACCGTCAAGTTGAAAATGCAGTTTTGAAAGTGAACACAATCAACCCAATAAATAATACTTCAACCACAATCATTATCAGAACTGCTATATTCAGTACATCAACATGGAAGGGAATACCTTACCTTTAGGGGCTCCAGAAACAGATTGTTTTTAAAAACAATCACAATCAATGAATAGTGCATGTGTGGCTTGTGGTAGGAGTCTAACAGCTGTAGAAAAATGAAATGCTCCTTGCTACAGTACGTGTTCACTGTGGACAATAAAGTGCTGGCGTGTATCCTGCTGCCAGTGGAACTTTTGTGGTTCTCTTCATCGGGGCTGGAAAGCTGGTGAGTCGGTTCTGCTCTGCTCCTGCAGTAAAGGGCTTAGACTGGTTTCTAGCTCTCTCCGTTTCAGAAGCAGACCCTGGAAATAGACGCACATGCAGTCATCATCATCAGCAGGTAAGCAATACACAATGATATGTGCTGGACAAAAAAAAATGCTTATTACCTGTCTGAGTTCAGACAAGCCTTTGAGAATAGCCTGCTGTCGCTCTGTGCTCTTCAGCAGCTCGGGGTGTAGGAGGGGATCCCGCTGTACTGTGGGGGTGTGCTGTCTGCTGCTCATGTCTAAATAGCACAGTTACTTTGAAGTCAATGCAAGTATACCTGAATACCATAAAATTTTTAGATCTACTCAGTCAGAACCCGTTACTAGAGCTATAACAGCAGCTATACAGTGCATTGTATTAATGGACGTATTGTTTCTAGAACTCTGCACACAACTGCATGTTCATTTAACATTTTTATAAGGAAGAGGTAATGCTGTAACAATCGTTTCTGATGCGCATCTTGAACACTGAAAAGTCTTTTGAACTTTCTGGTTTCTCTGTAATTTCTTTTGTTATAAAGGCTTTAAGAAAAAAGGCTGATGAGAGGAAATGACCTCATATAAGCTTTACATGAACTAATTTTAATTTGATGAATTTATTATACTTATAAAACTAATTGGTAACCGATCCATACCTGCATTTACATGGACCTATTCTACTAATAATGGCCCAATCAGAATAAAAATGAATGAATGACTTCAGAACAAAGATTTCATTCGAACGTTGCTTTTGGAATAAATGTATTTTCTTGCGCCTGAGACAGAGGGTAACATTAGCCCACGTGACGCTTCCGTTCATAGTCATTACCATTTAGTTTTATAAGTATAATAAACTCCTTCGGGGGGGGGGGGGAATCTCATCAGTCTTTGCCTCAGACTTTAATCCACTGGCTGCTGATCCATGGTGCAGGGAAAAAAAGCACTGATGAGCTCGCATATTACAAGCCAATCATAGATGAGACGGTTCTTGTAACCAATCATAATGCAGTTGGCGGGATTTGTTGGAAAAGATGGGAAGCATAACAACCTCAGCTTGGGCATAACGTTTTGTATTTTAGGCAGATTAAATGCTACACAGGAGGTAGAACCAGTGTGCATTTCAAAATTAAAAAATTCTGATTAAATGCTTTGAACATGTAAAGGCAAATCTTATCAGATCAGCGACCATATAAACAATTAAGTTGGAATCTCTAATCAGAGAATGGAGAAATAATGGAGCTGTTACCGCAAAAGAGGATTTATACACCCTTAAAAAAAGAAAAACCCTAGCAACATGTCCCATAAATTGCATGAAAATTATTTTTATTAATATTATTGTTTTTGTTGTAATTGAAATAAGATATCAAGAAGGAACCAAATAAAATGTTTGTTACCCAGAAAAAAATATCTAGGAGACTAGTCAATTATAAAATCGTAAGGCATTGTACTCTGGTTGTTATTATATCAAATCACTCCAAATTTGGATTAATTTAACAATATGGCTTCCACCCTCATTATCTGGCAGTTAATACTGTAGCTCTGGATTTTAGAACAACTCAATCAACTTCAGGACTCTTCATGTCAGTCTACATAACAGTTTGTTTTCGTACAAAAACCTGCCCCTGTGTGTCTTATTCCTTACTTCCCACCAAAGTTGGAAGGCAACTGAACATTTACTTCATTACTGTACTGAAGTACAGTTTCCACCTATTTGTATTTTGCTTGAATAGATTTATTGGTGGATGATTTTTCCTTTTACACCACTACATACATTTTAGCACTGCTTCCTACACAGTCTATACCTGCATGTATGTGCCGTGGTCCTTTATGTGTGGCAGGTCTGGAGATCGGGGCAAGAGGATCGAGGTGGTAAACCTCATTTGTGCGCACATATGGGACGTAATCAGGTGATGAAGGCCAGTCATGGCTCTCTGCCTGTTCTTCTGCTTGGGAAGGAGGATGAAGCTGGAGTCTGTGCTTCACTGCAGGGACGGGTGGTGAGGGAACTCTGCTAAAGACAGAGATGAGATGTTCCAAGGGAAGCCCATTTAACTAATTATGACATTTGCTTTGGCCTTACAGTTCCACAATTCAACATTTAGCATGGCTAAGTAATATAAACTAAAACTCCTAGTTGTTTTATGAACTACTTAATAGGGCAGGAATGTGAGTGAGGAGTGATAACGTACCTTTGAGTGGCAGACGGTACTCTATGCGAATCCTCATCCTAAAACAAACATCAGATTAAATCAAACACCTTCCTGTACATTATAATGAGCCCACTGATCTAACCAGGTACACCAATGTTGCTTACGTTCTGCTGAGCCAAATACAAGTGCCGTTGAAGGTGAGATGTATTTCCAGACTGTGGAGGGACTGCATGCTGTGCCGTTCTAGAAATCGTGTTCCTCTCCACCAGGGTCATGAGCTCCATCTGCCTGCGCATCCTGTTCTCCTGCCTGTTCCTCTGCAGGGCAGGAGGGTAACGCTCTGACGCAGGAACAAATGCTTTCCCGGGTCTGTGTGTGTTCCACTCTGGCCGCCTGACAGGCTGCTGCTGTTCATGGGTTCTGTCTGTCCGGGCGTAGGCTTCGTAAGGATCTGGTCCTTTGATGGCCTTGCATATGTTCTCTTTTCCACCGTTCTTTTCGGCCAGTCTGCCTTCACGTTTGGATCTTTTTATGTTGGGAGGAGCTTTGTACTCGACTGCAGGTTGAAAGCCCTTGCTGGTCTCAGGAGAGAGCGCTGGATTTATGTCTAATTTTAGACAAAATGTTCAACAAAAAAGATGACATTAAATGATTAGGCCCAGAAGAAATTATGTATTTTATTTAGTCTACAATCTAAATCATTCGGTGGGATTTGTCTTGTCTTAAGGTTGCTCATTTAAGTTTTGCACTGGCTGTACAGTATATACAATGATCAGCCATAACATTGAGTAGGTCTCCCCTTTTGCCATAATGATCACTTTTTTTTTTTTAATACACCTTTTGTTTGGAACCAACATTAACATGTTCAGCAATTTACGCTAACTCAGTGAAAATGCCACAAGGACTGGAGTTTGATTTGCTCGGACTCAGTCCCCTAGCCATCACAACTGTGCCCTCGTCAAAGTCACTAAAATCTTTACACCCTTTTTTTTTGTTTGCAACACAAATTTCACAAGAAGAAAAAACAAAACAAAAGCTTAGCTTGCTGATTAATAGATCCCACCCACTTCCAGGTGCCATTATATTTATATTAGAGTGACTTTGGCAAGGTGACAACTAGAGAACTGGGTCAGGGCAAGTCCAAAACTGCAGCTCTTGTTGGTTGTTCCCAGGCTGCAGTTGTCAGGAATTAACAAAAAGTGGACCAATTTTAGCTCTGTTGTGTCCTTCAGACTGTTCTTTTTCTTGTTTGTTTGTTTTTTGTTTTGTTTTTTGGTAAAGATAACAGCATATCTTAGAATGGATTTAATTCTGACATGAACAGCCTAATAGATTTTAATTATAGCAATATTCTTGTTTTTGTGCCAGCGCAAGGAAAAAAAAAGTTATTTTGATCACATTTTTTTTTAAGTGAAATAAGTTACCTGTCTGAACCGCAGTGTCTTTCCAGGCTTTTTGTGCAGCCTCTGTTATTGTGTCCAGTGTAGTCAAACTCTCTGACCCTTGACCAGTGAATGCTGTAAAAGTTTGACTTTGTGAGTATGGAAATTGACTTTTAACATGTGAGAAAAGAAGGTAATTCATCTTTTTACCCTGCGAGGTAGTCTCTCTCTGCAACAGATTAGACACATCATGGCCTTTCTTCACCAGGTCTTTAATCCTCTGTAGGTGTTTGTCTTTTTGTGCTTCTTCTGATGCCCTCTGCATACTCTGATACAGCTCGTGTGTTTTGCGTGACTGTAACTCCTAAAGCGCAATGAACAAAAGGTTAGCGTTATAAAAAAAGATTATGACAAAATATGACAAAGAAATCTGTACTTGCTGTATAGCTCACTCCAGAATTGGCACCCTTTATAAAAATAAACTAAAGGAATAAGGTGCCAAAAATTAACACAGTTCCATGTGTGGTTCCAGTGACACATCCAGATGCTCTCAAAGATACATAACGCAGAGAAACGCTTCCAGACAGCTGGTTTCTATGGAGATGGCACAACTGTAATCTGATACCTTACATCAACTAACTTGCAATCTCTCCTTCTTTAGTCCTCTTAAATATGTCTAGTTATTTTGAAACTTTTTAAAATCATAGTTTTGAGTGTGCTTAATGGTATTAAAAACTTTATACAGTGTAACCTTGGAATGCAAGCATAATTTGTTACGGAAGTGGGCTCGTATTGCAAAATACTCAAACCAAATCGAATCTTCCCATAAGAAATAACGGAAATTATTTGTTCCACAGCCCCCAAAAAATAAATACCTAAAAAGAATTAATACAATATATAAAATAAAACAAATTAACCTGGATTTTACCTTAAAAAAAAAAAAGTAAAAAATAAATCCCGACAAATAAGTGTTTCCGTTTTGTTATTTGTGTGTGTGGAATTAACCCCTTCCCTCGCCTCATAAAACTCCTCCTCAGTGGCGGCTGGTACAAATATTTTTTTTTGGGGGGGGGGCGCAAACAAAATTAAAATTAAACTTTTAATACTCGCCTCACAACACACAACGGAAACACTGTTTTAACGGGGAAAGAAAAAAAAAAAAGAAATGAACCACCACTATACCTTTGAAAAGAATCGTGACCGAGCAGAGTTTTCTGTGTAGAACAGAGTGTGTGTATGTGTGTGTGAAGCCGGGGAGAAGGTGTAAAGGAGAGTGTGTGTGTGCGCCGGTGTCAAATTACGCGCGCGCACACAGGAGACACGCTGAAACAGAGACGGAGATGTTGATTATACCAGTAAGAGACGAGCACTAAAACCCAGGAGGAGAGACGATTACCCACAATTCCGCAGCGCAAGAGAGAGAAAAACCATTTGCTCAGTTGTGATCAAAACAAGAAGCGCAAGGTGAGACATGATGCTTGGTACTCATAAACCAAGACTTGTTTGCAGTCCGAGGTTCCGCTGTATTTTCAATATAGAATGCAATATTTTTCTTTCTTTTTCAGACCCAAAAAAGCTTTAAAACTAACAATAAAAGCTCAAATAGAACATTATTCTTATTTTCTAGATTGTTCACAGAGATATTGCTGCTGAATTTTACAGCATTTGCTTGGCCTACCCTGGATTAAAAAACCTGTGACTGGCTTTTGTACCTCTTTTTGTCTCTGAAGCTGAGTGTCTCTCTGGTACTGCTGCTGCAGACGTTCGCTCTCTCTAGCGACTCTGCGTTCTTCCTCCTGCTCCATGGCCTTCAGAGCCGCTTCTTCTTTCTCTTTTTGTCGCCTCCGCTCCTCTACCTGAGCCTCGATATCTCGCTGGTATGAATAAAGAAAAAAAGCTGCCATATTAATAATAGTTCACAACTTGTAATTAGTTAAGTGATCTTGTAGTGTGTGTTTACTACATATACTATATATAGTGTATACACACACAAGCTTTATTTGTGCTCGCTTCCGTCATGGTCATAACTTGGTGAAGGAAGAAGTTTGTGTACTCTCAACAATAACTAATATTTAACGTCTTTGCTCAAATGTCAGAGAGGGGTCACATTGTGGTTGATCACATGGACAGCACTTTCCATGTTTCCATGCTGATAGGCAACTTGGCAAAATCTTTAATTACTTATGCATCAAAGAAAATGCAGAAGAAAGACTGTTCCCAAGGTATAAAAAGGTTGTCATTTGGAAATATTTTTCTCCCCATCTAACAGTATTAAAAATAACATTGATATGATTGAACTCTTAAGAAATGTTTGCATTAGTGCTGCATGATCCAGTCAAAAATTCAACATATTGCAAACTGGTGGGAAAGTGTTTGTCCCCTTACTAATTTCTTTTTCTTTGCATGTTTTTCATACTTTGACTAATATTTAATTGAAACAGTAAAGATAACACAAGTAAACATATCATGCAGTTTTTAAATAAAAGGTTCATTATTAAGGGAAAACAAAATCTTTCTTCAGAATCAGAATTTTTCTTTCCGAAGGGTACCAACAATTTCGTCCACATGTGTATGACCTGACAAAGTGAAGTAGACCAAAAGATCCTCAAAAAACATCTTGATGATCCCAAAGACTTTCGGATTTTTATACAGTTTTTAATTGCACTGGTCCATATTGCGATTTAGATTTTTATGCAATTATTTGTGCAGCACTAGTTTGCATGAATAGGCTGTTTGTGATGAGAGGAGTAATTTCTACTCAAACCTACCTGATGTTCGAGCTGTTTCAGACGCTTCCTCTCTCTCTCTTCAATCTGAGCCGGATCCAACAGTGCCGTCATGGTACGCAGGTAGCTGCAGGAAGAACAGTCCTTACAGTTCTTCATAGCATTGGTTTTACAACCATACAAAAAAAATTGCTGCTTTTTTCATACATGACCATTTGAAGAAGAAATCCGAGATGTATATAATTAACATGCATGTAAACATGTTTAAAAGTTTCCTAGGTTTACCTGGTCTTTGGCTGAAAGCCCTGAGTGTTGTCCACACTGGCTCTACCCATAGTGTCCCCTCCACATGTGCTCATGGCCTCCCAGGCAGTGGACAGAGCCTGAGAAGGGGTACGGTGATGGGAGAGGGAGCTGCCCATATCGAGCTCTCCAGTGGGAGGAGGCTGTGCTGGGAGACGCCGCTGAAACGAGTCAAAGTGCATGGCCCAGCGCTCATGATCCTCTGCCTGAGAGGAGGAAACTCAATGCATTGTTGCAGCAGCCAAACAACACGTATATATGTAAAATACACACACAGTGGAATAACTAACTGCAGTGTCAGGAAGAACTGCACACCTGGTTCTGGCTCTGTTTCTCCAACTTCCTGCGCAGTCTGGTTTCCTCTCTCTGCTGCTCCAAGTCCTGCAGCCAGCGTCTCTGCTGCTCTTTCTTCTCATCACTGAATGCCTGCTCCAGTGGTGCGGCTTCCTAACCAGTTATCAAATACAACATGACATGTACTTGGGCAGGGCTTATGGTGCCACTTGGGACAAATACAAACCTAACCTGGTGTTTTGGACCACCTGGAAATGAATAAAAAATCCCATAATATATTTTTACATAACTACCTGCAAATGTCTGAAGGGGAAGGTCTACATCAATAGGTGTGACATTGTGGTATACTTTCAATTGATGTTGCCTAGCAGGGACGTAAAATAAACATTACCCCGAGCACAAAGGCCGAGCGGATAGCAGCAGGAAGAACCTTCGGGTTGCTGTGTGTCTGAGAAGCTTGAGGCTGGTTATTTGTGATTTCCGTGCCACTCTGTTTTATTCTGTCCTCTTCCACCTATTTAGACAAAATTACATCACAATTATTTCAACATCATTATAAATCATTCAAAGACACTTTTTTTAAATAATCATGTTTATACCTGATAATGCCCTTGTGTATGCACAAGTTGTGTGTCCATTCAGCTTGTTATATTGTATAATGTTTGCTTGACTTTAGGAACAAGACACTGCATGTTAGAATTTCCCACTTTGTGTCCATGGTGTCAGGACTATACAGCTTCTCTGCTTTTTTATATAAAGTCAACTCTAAAGTCTATGAATTTAGGTAAAGGTTCGATTTCGCGCACTTCATAGGAACACTTAAACATTTTAGTTCAATCCAAAATTCAACAGATGGTGGTGTACATTTTTTAAAAAGCGTTTGAGTGTGCAATTAAATTCATGTGAATGAAGTTGCGGGCACACCTAGTATGAAAGACATTACACCTCACTTAACCTTAACTCCTTAAACAGTTCGGTACAGAATATAAAACAGTGGGCTGTGCTGTAGAGATTGTGTAAAGCATTAGCACCCTGAAATTTATTATTTTCTAGTAAAATCGCGTCCTACAGTGTTTAATTCCTTTTAGATCACAAATTTGCGATTTTTAAATGAGTCAACATTGTTCTGTGCAAAAATATTCATATAAATATATCAAATATTTGTAAAGAATTATGACTAAATACTCTGTCCTGTTGGAGTAATATCTCACATTTTATATCTCTGGAAAAAATAAAGGTTATGCATCATGGCTTACCCCCAATAGCTGGTCACTTGATGTCGTTCCAGCTTGTGTACCTCTGCGTTGCTCAGAATGAGCCAGAACATCTGTGCGCTCTTTCTGCTGCTTTTTCAGTACCATCTGCTCATCTGTACATGAGCAGAAAATACGCACTGTACTACATCTCAACATGTGAACCACTACAACAGCAAGCAGTCCATCTTTATCACTTTAGCTTTCTGTACAAAGCAATGATTAATATTAAATGACTGGTCAGTCCCAACACAAAGGCCTCGCGTAGAGATTGTGCAATCAGACACTACCCCACTTTAATACCTAGCTCTCTTCTCCATTGTGCTTTTTTAGCCTTGAGCCTGTCTCTGTTCTGCTGTCCTTCTCCCAAAGTGCTGAACAGACCTGCTGGGCTGGATTCACTCAGGGTTCTGTTACAAGAGAACAGACAATGGTAAATGTACACCATTGTTCAAAAGTTTGGGATCACCTGCAAATATTGTTGTTTTTGTTTAGTGATTTATTTTGTACATTCTACAGCAATCATGGGGATTTCAAAACTATGCAATAACACATAATTACCTAATTCTATATGTAAAAACAACAGTCAGTTGTTATTTTAGTTGGAATAGTTCTTGAAGAACAGTATTGAAATAGTGCATTTGCAAAACCCATCAAGCACCATGATGAAACTGGCTCTCATGAAGAAAGACCAAACCTAACCTCTGCTGCAGAGGACAAGTTCATTTAGAGTTACCAGCCTCAAAAAAAAAAAATTCATTTCACTAATTAACAGCACCTCGGATTATGAAGGCTTTACAGATTATGATTAGCAAATACATCTCAACATTAACTGTTCAAAGGAGATTATTGCATATTTCGGATGCCTTCAGCATTGCTTTACAGCTGCAGAATTGTGGGTTCGAGTCCTGCCTTAGGGTCTTTGTGTGTGAAGTTGGTGTTTTCTCCCACGTGCTTGATGGGTTTCATTCGGTTTTATCCCACAGTCCCGAGACATGCAAATGAAGCTAATTGGCTTTACTAAATTGCCCAGAGTGAGGGCACATGGCCTGCAATTGATTGGTACCCTGTACCAGTGTGTACCCTAGAGCCAGGTTTGAGGTTTGAGACAACTAGAACTCTGTCGACATTTTGGAATAAAATCAAGGTGGAATATCCGGAGATTGCCACAAAAGCTCTGAAAACACTGCGTCCATTTCCAAGAACCTATCTTTGTGAAACGGGGGTGCCTGCAATTAAATTTAAATTACGCCGCAGACTGGAAATATTTTTTCCACTTCGGGGGTCACTGTCTCTCATTACTCCTAGATGAGACCATCTCATCATTGAGGAACAAACTCAGGACTCACACTTCTGTATTATGGTAAGCTATAGTTATAATGCATTTTATTTGGCTTTGGTCTACAAAATTTGTGTTGAAGTTTGGAAAACCCTCGGCTCCTGTTGTTGGTCAATTCTGCCGTTTCCAGTAACTTGTTTCTTGTGGCTTTTACACTCTTTGACACATTAACTTTGATTAAATATTAACAAATCCAGTTATACAAATGTTTAAGAAGAGATTTTTAAGTGTGATTGCATCATGTAGTCAATGTCACACTAATGAAACTGTTGTACAAAAGCTGTGTGTTGTAGTACAAACAGTTCAGATCGTACTCAGATAGCAACAAAATAGTCAAAACATCTGCATCAAGTGATACTGAATGGTTCACCTACTTTTCCTCTTCTTTTCCTTGTGAGTTTAGCTGTTGGTCCCTGCCATGTTCACTAGTCACTGTTTCAGTTTCTTCATCTTTTGTAGCTGCTCCTGTCAGTGGCACAGAGCTGGATTACACACACCAAGCTACGCTCAGGACAATACATAAAACCCACCGACTCAAACACTCACCGTTCTGGATGTGAGCTGAAGCATGATCTTGGGCTTTTTGCCCTGATGACTTGATGCTGTCCAGAAGCTGCTGAAGTTGTTCTTGAGTTAAACACACTAAGCTCTCTTTTACAGTCTTCTCGATGACGTTGGACGTTTCATTGGTAGATTTGGTCTTGTTCTCGGATTGCACCCTGACCACCCCGATGACGCTGCAGCGATCCGTTCTGCTCTTGGTTTTGGTCTTTCGGCTGCCATTTTCAGCACGATTCACACCTTCGGTACCTCTGCACTTCCTCTCTCTTGGCCATCTTTCCTCTTCTTTAGATCCTAGTTTGGGGGCTGAACCAGTTTTCTGTAGTCTGTTCTTCTGAGTCACCTGGTGCTATGACAAACATTATAGACTGCATGAGTTCTACGAATTTGTTTCAAAAGTCCTTATTGAAATTAATTTGCAAAGGGAAAAAAATAAATAAAAAATGCACCACATACTTACTTGACAAAATCCCATTTTATTTGTGGATTTTGATTCGCCTTTGTGGGAAGGGGAAAATGCACAGGCATTAGAATAGTCTTTAGATAACTTTGCAAACATTTGAAGCGCATTATTAAAATTATTATTATTAATTTTTTTTTACCACAATGGGCCAATACAAGTTTGGGCTTCCCATTCTTAAGTTCAAACATCAGGCCATCACTGTAACAAACAAAACAATCAGACTGAGTAAATAATATAAACTGGATACCAGCAAAAGCTGCTGATATAATCATAGACACTTATGCACAATATGCACATCCTTATCATTAAGACTGACAAAGCTTTTCCCTGCAACTCTCTTCTGGCTTGCTCATTCATGATCTTAAGCATTCTGAGTTCTTGCAAGCTGGTTTATGAGTATAATTAAGATTCACTTAAGATCATGCTAAAATGTTTACTGGACAAAAACATACAAAGAAAGCTCAGGATATTATCTGCACAGTTTCAGGCTAATATCTGCTCAGTACATCCACAAAACGAACATTATCTCTAGTAGAAATGGTGGGAGGGTCAGGAGGGTCCTAATCGCAAACTTTACAGGAAAACTTTCAAATAACAACAAAAAAAAAAAAGACTCAACAGGGAATGGAAATAGACATAAATTACAAAATATAAAAGCTTAGGCCAATTTTTATACTTTACTGTACATGTCAACTATACTTGCTGAAACATTTATAGATAATTATAAAATATTTATTGTATCATCTGTCAATGTTAAGAGGCATGATTGAAGGATATTTTCACATAACCGAATTATACAACAACCAGCCATAACATTATGACCTCTGATGGGTGATTGGAGTAACACTGATTATCTCGATTCAATGGCACCGCAGCAGGTGGGTTATATTAATGTGAACATTTTGCTCCTGAAGTTAATGTGCTGGAAGCAAAAAAATGGGCAAGCGTAAGGATTTGAGTGACTGACAGGGTCCAAATTGTGATGGCAAGACAACTGGATCAGAGCAACTCCAAAACTGCAGCGTTTGTAGGATGTTTCTGGTCTGCAGTTGTCTAGACATACCAAAATGGCCCAAAGAAGGGAAAACTGGTGAACCGGTGATAGGGTCATGAGCAGGTAAGGCTCATTGATGTAAGTGGAGAGCGAAGGCTGACCAGTACAACCTGATCCAATAGAGGAGCTACTGTAGCTCAAATTGCTGAAAAAGTTAATGCTGGTTCAAAAAGAAAGGAGTCAGAACACACAGACCATTGCAGTTTGTTGCATATGGGGCTGAGTAGCTGCAAACCAGTCATGATGCCCATGCTGACCTGTACCTAATGCCAAACGCATCTACAATGGCCTTGTGATCACTAGGATCATTCTGTAAAGCTTACTCCAATTAAGCGCTACTAGGATCGGGAAAAGACTCAGATCCATGGAGTCCTTACAGAGCAACTTACAGATCAAAAGTCTAGTGGAGTCCATGCTTTTGTGTGACCTGCTTGGTATTAAGAGTGTGGTCATAATGTTATGGCACCTGTTATATAGTGTATTATGAAAATAATAATAATGTATATATTTAGACATTTATCAGCCATGTGGGTCAAACTATTAACTTAAACTCATCTATATTTCCAAACAGTCTGTATGTGGGCTCTATATAATAATCTACTATTAACTAATCTAATCTCTAATATGTAAAAAGTTATATTCAGATGCTGTGACTTTTAACACTAAACTACCTAACTCCGCTCCTATTAACCACATATAAACACTTTAAATAAGTAGTGGGTTTAATGTAAAAGATTATTTTTGTACATTTAATTAGATAAAACCAACTGTTATATAATAAAACACACTAGCTCTGACTGCGACGCCGTTGTTCGACAGTAAGCTAGCGAGAAGCATCTTAAATAACGTTAAACCAAACACCATGAAAAGTAAACACACTCACCCCAGATTCATCATTTACTCCTGCACGCACTGAGCTCTAGAAAGGACGAGGTAATATCTATAAACACCACATTCATAAGGTCTCGGTTGTATACCGTGTCGCGTTGTTACTCCGGTTGCTAACGCCAGCCTACGCCGGTGTTTGGAT